>JARFJB010000058.1:2280000-2820000 GCA_036346205.1 Vesta saturnalis
AAATAACTTAAAATTTTCTGATGAGCATGTTAGAGATATGTATGGAATATCTACAAAGAATTGATGCGCTGTATTGTGAGAAGTATATTCAAAAACGTTTAAAAATGTATGTTAGAATGGTGGCAATTAGAAAGACATTTTGAAGTTGTGAATCCTTTAATAATTTCCGTCACCGATTCACCTTCGGAGAGTGGTACAGAGACAGACTACTGTAAATAATTAAACATGTAATTACAATACAATGTAAATTATAAATTTTGCATAAAATATGTATTCGTTATTTTATTATAACAGGAAGTTCTTATGTATGCATACTGTTTTCATAATTGCAATATAAAACCCATTGAAGTGCTTAATTTTTTCAAAGTTCATTGAACGTAAACTTGATATAAATCAAATACTACATCTCCTTTTTTGCAAAAATGGAAATTCCGTCCCTCGGTAAGTAAAAGTCGAATATGTGCAATGCTTCTAGACTTGTTAGAAATGTTCTTACTTGTGAGTAACAAGACAACGAACTGTTTATACATGTTTTCTCCCTAAAATGGTATGTTTTTAAATAAACCGAAAAGTACTTACGCAACATGTTTATAGGTTATTTTAGCCAGTGGCGCGCCAACTTTGTCGAGCGCCGTCGTGCAAAAACGAAAAGTGCGCCTCCATACATTGCTGTAAAAAAATTAAGAAGCCTTGTTATAAAATAGAATTTTTGTTTTGTTTTAACTTCTATCTTGCACACATTCAGCTTAGAATGTTTCAAGTTAAAATCATACGAATACTTACCGAAATGATTAAAACTGTTCATAAAAATGTTAGATAATGGATAAAATTATTTTTAAAATAACATTATACAGTAATTTTAGATTCTAAAAATTTTATTCATAAATGCAAAAATTTTAAACAAAATTATTGGAACATTGAATATGTTTTAACAGAACTGGACTTTACACGCTTTGTTTTTTGAAAATTGTTGTATTAACGTTTCAATGTCTTAACTCTTGAATTAAAGTAGACTCGTTTCAAAAGATGGCAAGATTTTCCAATCGTTCTTGTACCATAGTAGAACGTAAACAGTATTTAGTGATTTTTAATTTGGAAAACGATATTTCCGCTGTGGCTATGAAAACTGGCATTGTCATTAAAATTCGTAATGCACAAAAATATTTGCGTAAGAATAATGTAAATTATTGGTTACAATGTAATTTAGGGTAGTAATTGGCGAATAAGTGACACTTTTCTTTGCAATTTTTGCATAAGTTCCTATTTGACGGATTACATTTAAAAATCCGGACAATTTCCTAACAAGCCGATTATATCAACAAAATTAGTACGCATTCTAATTTTCTGTTAATATAATCTAGAAAGCGGAGCATTTCTGACATGTAAGATAGGAAACAGTTGGGCAAGAATTACTTGTCAAAAATGAGATCTGAAGAAGTTGTGGTAATAGTATAATAGTAACTAGCAGAATTATTCTGGGCTTACGTCGCCTTAATATTACTTCGCACAATGTTGAAAATGAGTCAACCCAACCTAGATTGAATCAAACCATATTAGCATCTTCCTCATAAGGAATTAGACGTCAAGAATTTTGTGTATGTAAAAGTCACCACTTTAAACCAAATTTCAGATGCTTTCAAATAAAAATTATTGCAATTGTTGTTGACATCAGTAATTGAACTCTTACTCATTTCAAATGGGTGATACTAGAGTGCAACTTCTAAAAATTGTATGATGATTAGGTGGGATACCAAACCTTATCAGTTGTATATAATTACAAGTAACAAAAAGTCGATAATATCTGGTCAGACGTAATTGAAAAAAGCACGATCGTGGCAATAAAGATAAAATCATCATTGACTTTTAATTTTCATTTTTTATAGTACAAAAATTTTACTCAAAAAATAAATATTTAATCATTAATCAATTTAACACACATACACTAAAAATTAATAACTGTCGATCAAAATTAAAAAAGAAAGATTAGTGCACCATTACGTTCAGCAAATCACGAGTCGATAAAGTTATTGCATTTCATTGTTATTAAATCTTTAAGGTTCGTGCACGATTGAAGTCGAGGTTTAGCGGCCTGCGGCTGACCACTATTATTAGCTATAATATAATGATTGATGTCCTACTGTGACCTTTGACACCTGAGAATGTAACATATTTAACACCTTACTTTAAGTTACGATCAGCATCAACGCTATGCGGTTTCTTTTAAATACTACTAAATCTATAAACGAATTGTCAAAACTATCACTCTGTAATTACTTTTCATAAACCCATTAATAGTGATTCAACATATTCTTTCGAATATTTTACTACAGATGTATAGTGTATACATCTGTGATTTATATTCTTGCTATATTAAGATTGTAAGTGTGAGAAAAGGTAAACAAATATTTTTGGAATGTTTAAGTGAAGCGGTATAAAACTAATAATAAAACAAAAATAATACAAAGAAAAAAGAAACAATACTGGAGTATAATACTATTACATATTTCTCAAGTTATTACACGAATTAAAGAGCAAAATAATAAAAAAAAGGAGTAAATGATTTGTATTGTAATGCTCACGAGTCAGAGCAATCGCCTCACTAATATCAATACTGTCAGAGGACGCCGATGGTGTGAGAGTGTGAAAAATAGCAGTTTGACAACTGTCAAATCTCAGTTTCAGGGGTTATGTTCATCTTATCACTTAATAAAATTTAAGTAAACAAAATAGAAAATATGTATTATGTCAAATGTTTAATGTCAGAAATGCTTGACAACACCGGACAGAATTGCCAACCTAAATCAGCTTTGTCTACATTCTCTCGTGCATAATAGGCGGGATCTAAAGGTGGTAATGAAATAAAGTTAGTTATGACGCAACTGCTCTGCCTCGTGAAAATTGGTATATACAGAAAATTAGTATTAATATCTATGGATATGGAACATATAATTGAAAGCTTACACGGTTAATTGTAATAACGATGTTCATATTTTATTAGGTTAAATCGTGCATTTTTAAAGATCATGGCAAACATTAAACGTTTTAATATAAATTTCAGCATTATTTATCAGATAGAAATGTTTTATAAGTGAATGTTAATGTTAAACAGTAGGTGTTGCATGTATGAGCTTACCTACAATTAAATTTTATTATATATTTAGTAAAAAATCTATTCAACGATACAGTAGATTTTGCAACATTTGGTTGACCTGGACTTTTGACTTAGTAAAGGTTATTTGATAAAGGTCAAAATAGGAGATGCATCTTCTTAATTGGTATACTTTCGTTTATTGAAAACAGATTTAAAAAAGTCGCACAGTTTACGTAATCACTGACATGGATATTGAACTTCGACCTTAATTTAAAAAAAAAATAGATGAAGGGTATATTTAATCTCCTTGCACAATGCCTTCGAATGACATACCATCGCGGTAGGTTATCTTTGGAAAACTTTTGGTCAAGTTTCGCAGAAAATACGAAGTTTTTAACAGAAATTCATGCGAAAGTAAATAGAAACGCCCTGAAACAAATTGGTTGACGGGATAACCTCAGCGTTTTTGGGAAAAAAGAAAAATAACAAAGCTCTTCAATAGGCTAACTCTGTTTTAGAACGTCATGCGCAACATAAACCTCTAAGTTAAACTTCTTAAAATTGAGTGTAGCAATCCAGTAACGTAATCTAATAAGTTTTAGTACCTACTGATGTTTCGTTACTTCCAGCTAAGGGTAAGTCCGGAATTATAAAATTTTTTTATCGCTTACAAACGCATTTCTGTCAATAACACCGCTTACATAAAATATATAAAACTAAACCTTTTCCTATTTACGACTAAATTAACTCCTTTACACCATTATCTTATGTTATAGGCGGTATAAGTCCCGAACATAGATTGGCGTTAAAAATTATAGTTGAGGCTTCACAACATTCCATAGTTTCATTCGTTTCCGTGTTTAATTATATTTAATAATAATAATAATAATAATAATAATATTTATTGTCATAATAATTCAAACAAAGTGAACATCGACATTGTCAATATACAAAGATACTCAGAAAACAGAAAGACAAAAACAAAAACAAAAACAAAAAACAAAAACAAAAAAGATGGCTAATTATAGAAATCATTTACATTATACAGACACTTAGAGATCAGATGTTGTTTGACAGCATTTAGTTTGTATATAAATTTATACGTTTCGGTAATAATTATCCTCATTAAATGATAATATCTGTAAAAAAAATAACTAGATCAAATCGGTATACAAAAAAAAAAAAAAATTAAATTAAACAAACAACTAACTCTAATTCGGAAATATAAATTAAGTATAATTAAATCATTTGGCCACAAATAAGTAACAGCAAGTAAGTAGCACGAGAACCATGAATTGCGTAAGGAAGAATCTATTTTAAACATAATGTGATCGAAAATTATGCAAGTAAAAAAGAAAACATGTATACGTATATGTACGAGTATGTATGTGTGTGTCAGTGTCCGTGTCCGTGTCCGTGTGCGTGTCCGTGTCCGTGTGCGTGTCCGTGTTCGTGTCCGTGTCCGTGTCCGTGTCCGTGTCCGTGACCGCGTCCGTGTCCGTGTCCGTGTCCGTGTCCGTGTCCGTGTCCGTGTCCGTGTCCGTGTCCGTGTCCGTGTCCGTGTCCGTGTCAGCGTCCGCGTCCGCGTCCGCGTCCGCGTCCGCGTCGCGCCTGCGTCTGCGTCTGCGTCTGCGTCTGCGTCTGCGTCTGCGTCTGCGTCTGCGTCTGCGTCTGCGTCTGCGTCTGCGTCTGCGTCTGCGTCTGCGTCTGCGTCTGCGTCTGCGTCTGCGTCTGCGTCTGCGTCTGCGTCTGCGTCTGCGTCTGCGTCTGCGTCTGCGTCTGCGTCTGCGTCTGCGTCTGTATCTTGGTCTGTGTCTGGGTCTGTGTCTGTGTCTGTGTCTGTGTCCGTGTCCGTGTCCGTGTCCGTGTCCGTGTCCGTGTCCGTGTCCGTGTCCGTGTCCGTGTCAGCGTCCGCGTCCGCGTCCGCGTCGGCGTCCGCGTCCGCGTCTGCGTCTGCGTCTGCGTCTGCGTCTGCGTCTGCGTCTGCGTCTGCGTCTGCGTCTGCGTCTGCGTCTGCGTCTGCGTCTGCGTCTGCGTCTGCGTCTGCGTCTGCGTCTGCGTCTGCGTCTGTATCTGGGTCTGTGTCTGTGTCTGTGTCTGTGTCTGTGTCTGTGTCTGTGTCTGTGTCTGTGTCTGTGTCTGTGTCTGTGTCTGTGTCTGTGTCTGTGTCTGTGTGTCTGTGTCTGTGACGATACCATTAGTAGGGAATGCTACATAGTCCGGGGCACGATTTGGCCAGTAACCGGTCTGCTCGCTATCTAATTACTCAAAGGAACAATATAATTGCCTCAGATTGACCTGGCTATAAAGGGTGGTCAAGGTTGAAACAGACAGGTCCCATTGCTGACAACTATGAAGGGAATGAATGGTTAGTCGGCACGTGGAATGTTACAGGTAAGCATAGTAAAGAATTTGAAATTGCGAATGTAATGAACGAGTGGCAGATTAGTATTCTATATGTATCAAAGACAAAGCGGAAAGGAAAGGATTCTGTGGAGATGGAGGATGGCAGCCTACCACTATGGTCAGGAGTGGAAGATGAAGTACATGTCGCAGAAGATGTTGGAGTGATCGTAAGTGAAAGAGCGAGAAGATGTGTTAAACAGTACGAATTGGGTTAGACTGAAAGTGTAGTTTCGAAAAAATTGTCTTATTGCATGCTACGCATCGGTGAATGTGGAATGAGAACAAGAGTGTGAGAACTGCTGAAATGATGTCGAAAACGTATTGAACGTCTGTAAACCAAATGAAACTGGTAATATTGGGAGATATGGGTGGATGGGTGGGTGTGCAGAGTGAAACATACTGAACGCGTTCTTGGAAAGTTCGGAGACAAAAGAGTCAATGAAAATGGAAAGCGCCTGGTGAACATCTGTGTGGAGAGAGGTCTGTTTGTATCTAATACGTGGTTTAAACATACAAATGTGTGCAAATGTATACTTGACAAAGAGGCGAATCTAAAAGTATGATTGACTTGATAGCGTATGATGAACGACTTAGAAACCTGGTGAGAGACATAAAAGTAATGCGAGGATCGGACCACTTTTTCGTTGTATCGAAAGGTTGTTTAGGGAAAAAATGCGTCTGAAGGGGGAAACCAAACGTAGTGCGAAAGTCGAAAATTGGGTAGGCAAACTTGTAGATAATGGTGCGAGAATGAAATACGTAGCTGCAGGGAGTAAAAAGTTGAATGTGAATGAAACAATGTGGAACGAACAAATAAAAGCCGCTGATATTGAAAGTGCATAAGTAAGCTTCAAAAACTGTGTTGTCAATTGTACCGTGCGCATGTGTGGAAGAGCGACTGTAGGTGGACAGAAAAAATGTGCTTGGTGCAATGAATCGGTGAAAAAGGCAGTATACAAGAATAAAGATGCGTACATGACAACGATTGCTGCAATAAATGAGACTGAGAAAAAGCGATTGTATGGGATGTAGAGATTCAGAAACGAAGGAGGCAGTGAGAATAAGTTAAGAGGAAATGATGGCTGTGGAAGGAAGGAAACTGCACAATGATTTGGAGAGAAACAACAAACTCTTCTGGAAGTGTGTAAAACATATAAAACGTGGCCCAAAACAGAACGCTGCGGGAGTGATGAATACGAGCAATGAAATAGTATGGGACGATTGTGAAGTGAGGAAATACTGGCAGGAATATTTCGGAAAGCTGTACAGTAGTGAATAAAATAAAACTAAAGGGTTAAATAACGACAATATAGAAGGAATAGTGAATGAAACTGAGAAAGAAATTGGGATAAATGAGGTAGAGAAAACGGTAGGAAGGTTAAATAACGTTAAAGGAGCAGGCGTAGACGAAATCACGGGCGAAATGCTAAAGTATGGAAATGCAAGGCTTATACGAAGATTGTGTGAATTTTTTAATGCATGCCTTAAGGGTTGAAAAGTGGCGAATGATTGGAAGAGCGCGATCAATGTACCACTGTATAAGGGTGAGGGGAACAGGAGCGATTGCAAGACCTACAAAGGAATAAGCTTGCACAGTGTATCTGGCAAAGTATTGGTAATAATACTGATTGTTAGAGTACGGGAAACTACACAAACTAACATTTGGGATATGCAGGGTGGCTTCATGTCAGGGATACGATGTGTTGATCAGATGATTACCCTTCAGCAGGTGATCGAAAAGTGTTTAAGTGTAAAAAGGAATCTGCACTGTGCGTTTGTAGATCTGGAAAAAGCATGTGATAGAGTGAATAGGGAGAAGTTGTGGGAAAAATTAAGTGAATATGGCGCAAGTAAAGGTCTAATGAATGGAATAAGAGCAGTATACAGCCGTCGCCAGACATGTTTTAGGGTGAGCGGAGGAGTGAGTGAATACTTTAATATTGAGCAAGGAGTGCTAAAAGGCTGTGTGATGTCACCGTGGTTGTTGAGTATATGCATGGATAAATGTGTTAGGCAATCATGTACCGATACGAATGGCGTAATGGTTGGTGATGTAAATGTACGAGTTCTGGTGTACGCAGATGGCGCAGTTTCATTAAATGACAGTGCGGATGAGATACAAATTGCTCTCAGGAAGTTTGATACAGTGTGACAGCAGGGACCTAAAGCTAAACGTGAACAAAACAAAAATTGTGCTGTTCAATCGGGAATGTGAAAAGGAGAGTAGAGTATTTACTCTGCAAAATTAAATTGTAGAGCAAGCGGGACCAGTGGGTATATCTGGGTAGAATACTTACTGCAGATGGAACAATGGATGACGAGATTGGACGAAGGGTCAGTGCTGGAAGGAAAGTGATTGGAATTATGTGGACGATAATGAGAAACGAAAGCATGAACCTAGCTGCGAAACGAGCAATATATAGTAGCATATTTGTCCTGTCAGTACTGTATGTAAGTGAGATATGGATATGTCAAAAAAATCACGAACGAAAAATAAATGCCGTTGGTATGAGGTTCCTGAGAAGCGCATGTGGTAAAACGTGAAAGGATAAGATAAAGAATGAGTGTATACTGAAGGAGTATGGAGAGGAAAAGACAATGATGGATAGGCACAAGAGTAGTACACTACGTTGGTTTGGTAACATTGAGAGAATGAACAACGCAAGATTAACGAAGCAAATATATGTGGGTGGGATTAGAGGTAATATGAGAAAAGAAAGAAAGATAAGGAGTTTTAAAAATAAAAGGACATGTCAGAGACAATGGATGAATCTTGCGGAAGCTAGGGAGGTATGCAGAGAAAGCATGGAGGAAGATTTTTAGAACAAATTTATGAAACATGACATGAAGATGACAAATTAGAATACCCTCTAAGGTCGAAGACTAACAGTGAAGAATGCCATAATCAAAAAGCAAAATTTAACAAAATTTAATCAAATTATGATGTAACTGTAAAGTTGTGAAAAATTTTAATTTGAAACTAATAAAAGTATTCACAATTACAAACTTGGCATACCTATTCAAGATCTAGTCAAATCTAACAAAGAAATAGTATCTTGTTAATAATTGCAATTGCGATGCAGTGAAATATAGTGAAAACACAATGTAGTACGTTCAATATGTTTTTTAATTTTAATTTTAATTTCAACTACATATGTTCTTTGCTATTGAAGTTATTGGAATGTTTATATACGCTTCACGTTGTAAACGAACATAATAATGAGCTTGTCTTGACAATATTTCGATATTACCAAATTGAATGTAATGCTTTAAACTATTTAAAGCAAGTTCAACTACCGCAGATTTTTCGGGTTGATCTAATCTACATCTCATATGTTTTTTACATATTGTATCAAAGTTACGTTTTGTGGTTCCAGTGTATACTTTTCAATAAGAACAAGATAACTTGTACACTCCCTAAGATGACAATGGGTTTGAAAAAGTTTTAGGAGACCTTGAATGTTCGTTAATTTGTCTAGTAGGTTCAAAAACAGTCGTAATTCAATGATTAATTAGCATTTTTTCAATGCTATCTGTAACATTAGTTACAAAAGGAAGAAAAGCTGTACTAATATTGAACACTAGAAGTCGGCAGAACTTTTAATATAATTGATGTTTTACCTGTATGAGGTTGTAATAAAATGTAAGATGTTTTGCAAGATTGCATGTGGGAAAATCAACTGCCCTAACAATAGGCCTTAAAGGAACATTAGGTTTATGGATTTTTGATAGGTCATATACTTTTGTTGGAAAAGCTTTATTTTTTCTGAGATAAAAGGTAATTATTTAGTTTTCAAAAGGAATTTTTTTGCAGGATGTTTCGGTAGTTAATGGCAAATCTGTGGTTCCAACAGTTGTTAATGTTATATTACCTCATATCTCACATAACAGTTACATTTGATGCAATCATGCAATACCTTTTACATTTTTATTACAATCTCATATATTAAAAATTCTGCAGGCTACTCGGAAAACAAACAGAATTTCAAAATTGACGAGAGTAATGTAATGGTCAGATTTGATGTTTCATTTTTTACAAAAATCCCTCTAAAAGAAACTATTTTTCATATTATTCCAAAGGACATAACAATTCTTTTCCAGTATCGCCTTACAATGACTTCAGTGAAATAATAAATTCTATGAACAGTTAGATGGTGTAGTAATACGTGGCTCTCTTAATCCTATTGAAGCAAATTTTTACATGGAAAAACTTGAAATTCTAGCGTTACAAAATGCACCCATAGATATGTAGATGACACATATGTTATTTAGAGACATGGGTAAAAAGCACTACATCAATTTTCAATTTTTATAGATGGGATTCATCTAAACATTCAGTTTACCATGGAGAAAGAAACAATGGGAAGTTTACCATTACTTGGCATATTAATATCTAAAACTAATAATTCACTATCTTTTAAGGTTTACAGGTTACCTTCATAAATTATCAAACCACCATCAAACTACCACCCACGCCAAAAAATTAAAGTAATTAAATCTTTAGTGGATCGAGCAAAACGAATTTGTGACCCTGAATTTATGAAAGATGAATATAAATGTTTAACAAAATCACTACATGCTAATGGATATTCATTTAAATATATTAATAATGTTATTAGACTTGATAGATATAACCATAAAGCAAAATTAGTGCTTGATGTTGGTACTGCTTTTCTTCTTTTTAGACGTTTAAACCTACAGGAAAAACTTAACAACGTTTAAGGCCACTTACAGACGTTTCAAACCGATCGTCATCTGCCGGAATGTGTAAGTTATCTTCTTCTTGGGAAAAAGTATACATTAGTACCACAAAACTCGGCTTTGATAAACGACATAAAGAATATATGAGATTTTGAAGATTAAGTCAACCACAGAAAAATCTGCGGTAGCTGAGTATGTTTTAAAAAATATAAATCATGAGATTCAATTTGATTATATGGAAATATTGACAAGACAAACTCATTATTATGTTCGCTTATATCAAGTAATCTTACAGATATTACTATTTACTGAGAACGATAACTGTAATTGTTACCGAAACGTATATATTTATATAAAATATAAATAAATACACCATTTAAAAAACCCAGTGCTAAGTAATTTAATTCCGTGTGTCATAATCTATAAATTAGCAATACATAACTAGATCAATCATAGAAATATTCAGATTACTCTCAACAATCTGATAATGAATTAAGAGGAACTGCGAGCCTAGCAAGCTTATCGTTTGTTTATAATTAATTCTTCACCAATCCATCTGATTTTTTGCTTTTCTTTTTTAAATGTTAAAGTGTTGGTCCTGCATAAGTTTTTTACTTCACTGCAACATCTTATCAAGGGCCTCCTTTTAATTTTTTTATTTCCTCAATACCTAAGGTCTTACACTCATGAATAAATTAAGCTAACTATTGCTACTATATTTAGCTGACCATACTGCTCTTTGTTACGCGCTCACACCGCTTCAAAAACTTTACACTTACCTCAACATTCGGTAATCAACGGTACTGGCGCCTCAGTGATCAGTCATTGAATATAGATCGCTTGATTTTCTATGTGGCAAGGTTATGATCTCAAAATCTTTTTCAAAGCTTCGTGATACGATTAATAGTAAATCGTAACTGTAATATTTTATTTCCCCAATTGTCTTTAAAAGAAATAAATTGAATCCACGGTAATGTGGTTGAAACACCACAAGTGTTACAACAAAGTTCTGTTTTTTTAATTACAATAAGGTTTTATTTGTTGATATAATTAATTTATAAGCAAAATTAATTTTATCTGTTGTAATATATGTACATTTTACACTTATAGAACGATATAAAATGTTGCTCAATGCTCATATTACACACTAATATACGTGGGTAAAGTACAAAGTAGTAATTCTTACGTTAGACGATGACAGATCGCCACACCGTTGATAGTCATATGAGTGTTCGCGAAATTGTGTTTTTTATTAATTACCACACTTAAATATTGAATAATGGCAACTACGAGTGATGACGACATAAATTTTACCTGTACACCTTCGGAAATTGCTTATAATGCAATCAAATTAATTTTTGTCACAAAGTGATGACATTAACGTTTCAATAAGTTTGCGCGAATTTGTGTTTCAAGCACATGACTATAATGTTTTATTATTTAAAAATTCTAATAAATGAATACACAATCGCTGCTTTTGCATCTTCCAGCAATTTATGAGGAATCTGCCCCGTGACTGCAACTTCATCTTCGTTGCTACTACTCATTTTTTTGAAATTGTTTGTAAACTGCGCCAACACAATTTTTGTGAACAGATTATGATTATTGTTTGAAAACATTTCGAAATCTCCTTAGTTACTCAACAGAGAAACTTGACGGTTTCACAATATTGATAGATTTTTATCTTCCAACCTTCATATACAGGGGGGGGGGGGGGTATTAGGGTCAGTTTTTGGTTTTTATCAAATATTTCCAAAGATATAAAAATACAAAGATATAAACCTTAAACATATCTATTATGTTCTGTGCAATTAATTAAATGTGATTGAACATGGTTAACCTATATTATTGATATCTTATAGAAGTGAGCGTCTATGTAATTTGGTTTTAAATCAACATGAAGTTTTAAACGTCATTCTGACATAGATTATTGTTTTTGTTTTCGTTATTAACGTATGAAAGAGGTTTCATAGTTACCCTAAAATAATTATAATTAAAATTATTTCACTTCCGTTAATTTTTTAAGGTGGTACCTGGATGTCTATTAACCTAAGTCTGACATGAAGTTTTAAACGTCTGTTTGACATATGTTATTGTTTTTGTTTATACAATGTTGCATATTTTCGTAATTAACTTATTAAATAGGTTGCATAATTATCCTAAAAATGTTATTATAATTATTTCATTTCTTGTAATTTCCATTTTGTAGGTTGGAAGGTCGTGTGGTGTTCCACACCAGATATTTATTATTTTTTTGGACTATACTAGCTATTTAAAACCGGTTGTCGAAAAAACACTGTTTAATAGGACCACTTGCGGCGAGGCAAATGCGGAGAAGTCGTTAAATAGCGACAGTTGCGGCGCAGTGTGGCAAATCGTCATAGGTATGATGACATTTGCGGTGATTTTTGCCCGTTCTGGTGTATACTACTTCGATGTAATGAATTTTGTTAGGCTTGGGAATTTAGGTTTAATTACGAAAAATGATAAATACCAAATTTTCAAATTAGAAAGGAATTGCGATTATTATAGAAAACTCTCGGAAACCCCGCAGGCCCATCAGCACGACCTGGTACCGTCCCCCCTTATGTCATTAGCAAATAGCTACTTCCTTATTCTGTTTTGATAATGCGTCTTCATTACCCGTAACTACCTATGGAGAAACCACGTTAATAAGGGTTCTGATTGGCTGACGAAGGTTAATTGATGGATATATATATGTATATATATATATATATATATATATATATATATATATATATATATACATATACAGGGTCCGACAACAAGAGCGCCTTCTTCTATATCTTCCGCTTTATATAAGCTAGATTAATAAAATTTGGAATGCAGTTATAGTTTAGTTGTGTGCATATTATAAAATTATTCACGCGAATACAGGTTGTTTATTTAAAGAGGACCAAATTATTATAAAAAACTTAAATGGAACACCCTGTATATTATTACTCTTTTGAATTCTACACATTGTTCCTAACAAATTCGCAATATATTTCCCTATCCCTAAATATAGCCGTTTTTGAGTTATTTCGATTTTTCTAAAAAAAAATTGAAATTACAGTTTGCTTTGAAAATATACCTCCTTAACTGTTGAAAAATATTCCATTTAATGTGAAGAAAATGACATAATTGCATACAGGGTGCTTATAATTGAGTTGCCAATCAACCATTATTCGAACTAGTAAAAGCTTACTTTTTCAAATAAAACACCCTGTATATTATTACATTTTTGGTTTCTACATATTAACCCTTATCAGTTCGCCATACAACTTCCTATCACTAAATATAGCCGTTTCCGAATTATTTTCAATTTTTCAAAATGTATAAGATTATTGACACATATTAAATCTATGGCCTCGTATAGATAAAAAAGAACATCATAAAACAATTGTATTGTACATTAAAAAACGCAACAGAAACTAATATATTATGATCGAAGACTAATTACAATTTTTGTACTGGAGGCATTGCATTAACAAGAATTTGACAAATATTTACTTCAATTTCAAGCAAAATTCTAAAATCAAGTGTGCTTCTTATAAAAATTGAATGTTTGACGTAAATAAATAAAACTGTAGTTAACCATTTACGAGTGTTATTGTTAGTAATCAAGATTTTCATAAAATGAATTTTACACAAAATGAGTTAGTTGATATGATATTCGTGTTGGGTGCTGCAGAAAGAAACTGTTTATTGACCAGCAGAATTTATGCTGAAAGATAAAAGACATCCAAATGCAAGATCGTTTCAGAAAGTTATGAGTAGATTTATTGCAACTTCATGTTCCAATTACTCCAAACATGAACGTGTTAAACCTTCTACAAATGTGGATAGTGAATTGAGGGTTCTTCTCGCCATCGAAGAGGATCATCACAGAAGCCAAAAAGACATAAGTGAAATAGTTGGTATAAGTGAGAGATCAGTAGGTCGTCTTTTAAAGAAGAATCGCTGACATCCCTATCATATTCAGTTACACCAAGAATTGAGCGATGCAGACCGATCATCGAGTAAGATTTTGTTACTGGGCCAGAGAAAAAATTACTCAAAACCAAATTTTTTTTTATAATATTTTATGGACAGACAAATCAACATTTCATAAGAATGGATTTGTTAATACACATAATTTTCATTATTATTCCTCAGAAAATCCACATTTATTAAGGCAAGTTGATAATCAACATAAGTGGTCTTTAAGTGTCTGGGGTCCCATCGTTGGGACACTTTATGGACACTTGAATGGTGAGAAGTACTTTAAATTTTTGCATAACGATTTACTGGGATTATTAGAAAATATTACTATTGATATTAGAGCCACAATGTGGTATCAACATGATGGCGCTCCTGCTCACTACTCTGCAGATGTCAGAGATTATCTCAATAGAGTCTTTCCAAATAAATGGATTGGGCGAAATGGACCTGTGAGGTGACTAGCTAGGTCCCCTGATCTGACAAGTATAGAGTTCTTTTTATGGGGATACATAAAAAGTATTGTCTGTAGGGAACCAACAACCACTGCCGAAGATATGCGTAATCGTATAACACAGGCTTCTCATAGCATTACTCCTGAGTTGTTGCGTAGAGTTGAACAATCTTTTAAAGATCGACTTCAGGTCTGCATCCGAGAAAACGGACAACATTTTGAACAATCATTATAAATCATTATCGCTTATGATTAGCGTTAAATTATTATTTTTTTATTTTATTAGTGTTGTATTTTTAGAAATAATTTTAATAATCATAGTGTATTAGTTTCTGTTGCGTTTTTTAATTTGCAATACAATTGTTTTCCACTGTTTTTTTTTCTATTTATACGAGGCCATGGATTTAAAAAAATGTTCCAATAATCTTATATCTTTTGAAAAATTGAAAATAATTCGGAAACGGTTATATTTAGGGATAGGGAGTTGTATATCGAACTGATAAGGGTTAATATGTAGAAACCAAAAACGGAATAATATACAGATGTTCTATTTGAAAAAGTAAACTTTTACTAGTTGGAATAATGTCTGATTGGCAAGTCAATTGTAAACACCCTGTATGCAATTATGACATTTTCTTTGCATTATAAGAAAGCTCTATCTGTGTACTTGTTCTGATATAAATTAAGTAACTTTTGTTTTTCAACGGTTAAGGAGATACACTTTGAAAGCTATCTCTGCAATTCCAATTTTTTTTATAAAAATCAACATAACTCAAAAACGGCTATATTTAGGGATAGGGAAGTATATTGCGAATTTGTTAGGAACAATGTGTAGAATTCAAAAAAAGTAATAATATGCAGGGTGTTCCATTTAATTTTTTTTTTATTTTAGTTTGTCATCTTTAAATAAACAACCTGTATACATGTGAATCATTTTAAAATATGCACACAACTAAACTATAACCCTATCCCAAATTTTTTTATTAATCAAGCTTATATGAAACGGAAGATATAGAAGAAGGCGCTCTTGTTGCCGGAGCCTATATATATATATATATATATATATATATATATATATATATATATATATATATATATATAATAATTTACCCTCACTGATAAATATTATTTTATTTAGTTTGTGATGTACAACGTAATGTGTTGCAAGTAGCGATTTTTAGTTAAAAAGTTTTATATTACAAGCAGTTCTTCTAAGAGCTAATACAATTTATAAACGTATCAAGTAAGAATATCACCCAGTAATACCAATCCAAAAACTTCTGCCCAGGAAAGATAACCGAAACTGCGATCAAACCCTGATCTGAAATATTAGTCATGGATCTAACAGAAACAACAAAAAAGAAACCTTCTTTGATTGGAGATGTATGCCTGTATCGTTGACAATGCATCAATGACAAAAAAAAGAGGGGTCCTGGAAAGCTCTTCCGATTGCAAGAAGGTAATAACAGGTAGAACAGAGCATATTTGTCTACCCGACTCCTTTGTACGGTGAGTGGTTATGAGTTTGTTGTGAGCTTACCATCAGTGAATAGCTTTAAGCCTACATTATACCGAGAGAAAGCAGATTTTTGACCATAGCGTACCACCAGAGAAGTGATAACGTTGATTGATGAAGATATAACATTTGTTGATGGTTCAAGTTTTCTACTGGCTGATGGTGGAACTGGTGACAGAATATTACTGTTTTCTAGTACGAAAGGTAGAAAAATGTAGTAAAATCATTTTTATGGACGGTATCTTCAAGAGTTGCAGTCGACAATTTGTCCAGTTGCACAACATCCATATAGATATCGGAAGTACTCTGGATGAAATAAGGATCGCGTCCGTTGTGTTTGCGCTATTGCCAAACAAAACACAAAATATATACGAACGTACGTTCAACGTAATAAAAAAGGTAGTACCATGATGGAACCCACTTTGTTTACCACATATTTTGAAGTAGCTACAATAAATGCGACTAAAAGCACTTTTTCAAATGTAACACTCTCCGGCTGTAATATCCACTACAATCAAGCGCTGTGGAGAAAATTCCCAGATCTAGGTTTAGCAGTAGATTATCGTAACAAGGACCAGCTAAGACTGTATGTTACAATGTGTGCCGCATTAGCACACCTACCAAAATGAGATGTTGATAATGGTTGGGTCTGCATACAAGAATCTACTCCTGTTAATAAGAAATTAACAGAACTTTACGATAATTTCGTAGAACAGTGGTTCTGCAATGATAAAATTCCAATATCGACATGGAATGTTTATGAAAAGAGGCGCAGAACAAAAAATTTTGTTAAAGAATGGCGTAAGAAAGTCAATTAAATTGTAAAGTATCCTACGCCAAGTATATATAAATTAATCAGATGTTTACAAGAAGATATCATTAACAGTAACTTTGAAATTGATCGTGCAGAACCAAATCTGCAAGGGAAAGGAAGAGAGGCATGCTACATAAGATTAGACCAGAAAATACCAAGGATTGTACCGAGCTGGTAGCGCAGTGGCGACACGACCTGCTTAGTATTCGGGAGGTAGTGGGTTCGATTCCCGTTACCGTCTACCTTGTATGAGGTTTTTTCAGGGGGTTTTCCTCATACACATGTAGCGGCATGGTCACTACGTATATGCACACCACGTACGGCTGCTTAGGCGAATTCCGGGGCAGTATTTTCCCCCTCAGAACCCTAACTCCGTTCCTTCCGATCTTATCCTGACCGCACCCATCCTTAATCCCACCATGCATATATACGTAATGTATGTATGTATGCAGGGAATCCATGATTGTGGCTGATGGAGCTCGGAAAGCTCGAGCAGCCCGCCCTCCCCCTTGGGGAGGGAATGAAATACGTGGCCTTTTCCTTTTTTTTCAAGGATTGTGCAAGATTACAGCAGTTCAGGTGATACGGCGAAATGTTTGCGAAATTTGGCATACATTCAGAAAATAGAATAAGATTTCAAACATAAAACATTAAAAAAATAAAACTAAATTTCAAAAAATAGCTAATAAAAAAACGAAGCTGTACATACAACGGATACAAACTTTTAAACGCGCCAAAATGTTTTCTTGTGAATCCTAATCCTGAAAAAAGCGTGAAGGAAAGTTTGGGAAAAAATTCATTACATCGAAGTAACTAAGTTAAAAGAAGTTAGCATTAACGCGGGCGTGCCCAAGGAATCCGTTATAGCGCCTACACTTTTTCTGCTGTACATAAATGACCTTATTTCTTCAAAAACTAACCCCATCCATTGCTTTGCTGACGATAGCACTCTTCACTGTAGTTCATCTCAGTCTACTCATAGTGATAATCCACCTTCCATGTCAAATCAAGAAATTAAAGCTGAAATGACAAATTCAATCAACAAAGACATTTAACGTATTCTCAAATGGGGAAGCAATAATCTAGTTAAATTTAATGCTAACAAAACTCAGTGTTGCCTTGTGTTCGCCAAAAAAGATCGATCATTTCCTGTTGTAAGTATGAATGGCTCAGTTCTTAAGCTTTCCGACTATATTACTCTGTTGGGAATGACTGTATCTTCAAATCTCTCATAGGTTGACCATCTTCTGTCACCTACCACAACAGCTGCTCGTAAAATAGACTTTTTGTACGGATCTAAGCAGTACTTTACCTCTCGACAACTCCTTCTGCTGTATAAGGCCCAAACTCGGCCTCATCTGGAATATAATTCTCACCTCTGGGTTAGTGCTCCTCAATACGCTCTCGATATCGTTGATCGTATTCAAAAGAGAGCTATTGTGCAGCTGAATTATATTCTTTGATACCATCTTGGGCTATCTTTGCGAGAAACACTCGGTTTGCTAATTCACATCATCTGTATGCAGTACAAATCTCCACTTGTCGTACCAAACGGGCGAATCCACATTTTTCTACACGGCTTCTAAATTCTGGAATGATCTTCCTAGTTCCTACTTTCTTCTGACTTATGATATGAGAAATTTAAGGTAGCTGTTCATAGGCATCTACTGCCAATTCATTATCCCTCTATCCATCCTCCTAAGTGTTCCTGAGTGCTTTAGCACGATAGGTCAAATTTAGCCTGTTCAGGTCCACAATCATAAATATATATATATATATATATATATATATATATATATATATATATATATATATATATATATATATATCGGAACGGCAAATATCGCCGCATTTGTCTCCGCCGGAAATGTCCCGACTCGGTTTTAACGATTCACTCTAACCGTTAAAACACATTCTTCATGCACTTAATACAAAAATATCTATTTCGGAAGATGCTAGTGTGTTTTATGGAAATATCACTTAAATTTAAATCATCTACGTTATTGTGGAAATATAATATATTAAAGTATATTTAAAATTTCATGTAAAGCATCAACACAAATATACACCATTGAAAACCCAAAAGAGCTTAGTATTTGTAATAATGTGTAATAATGGTGGAAGTTTAGATTTTCAGATGAATTTAAAATTTTTTGAAGGCTGCACTCAAGTAAACATTCCGCAAACAAAAATAAAGATACACAACACTAAAACGATAGGGTGGCTAGAAAAGTGCTTTTGTAGCAGAAGGATATATAACCAACTCCAAACGTAATAAAATGGACAATGTTAAAAACATTGCTACTCAAATTAGTGCTATTCATTGTTCAGTTCAGTTGCTTCATTATTGTTGGAAAACGATGCCGAATCAGATGCTACTCAGAAACACAATTTGTCAGGCCGCAGTATCATAGATATAAAATATATCTTGAATGTGTTGAAATCACTAAAACACGTTGGTTTTGGTTGTTCTTTTTTAAATATAGATGTCATATCAGAAAACATAGAAGGATTATAAAGTACGCTTAAATTTAAGTGTAGTATGTGCGGAAAGACAGATGCGGTAAGGACTGGTGGCACTGATGCTTCTTTTGGTTCAACAAACCGTGCTGCCCTTATTGGTGCTGATCATTTGGGATTGGATATACTCAATTAGCCGAGTTTGTTGCAGCAATGGATATACCATAGATTTTTAACAACACATATTTAAAATGCCACAACAGCATTTTACCCTCGGTCCATAAGTTAAACCAATAATTAATGAGCAAAGCTGCAAAAGAAGAAGCCGAATCCGCAGAAGAAAAAAATAAGAGTAACATTCCAATTATGTGATAGAAGACGGAGCTTGGGGGAAAAGATCTGACCGTAGAAACTGCACTTTCTGGAGTTGTAAGTTATAATGAAATCTTTTTTTTTTACTATAAAGGATTTTTTCAGGCATCCATGATCGGAGCTAAATCAAAAAAGATTTTGTATATGGGTAAAGATGAGTACGAATTGCGCGTTAGTCAATTTTTGACTTGTTTGGAAAATGTCGACAAAAAAAAGATTGAAGAAGGTACCTTGACCCAATCAAAAAGTGTTAAGTGGAGAGTAGAACGTAAGTAACGTTGCAATTAAGGGAAAAGATTCAAACTGTGTAAAACAACGTGCACTTCGAAAACTGTTTCCTCATGGCCCCCTTGCCCCAAACTTTGAATTTTTTGTGGCGCCATCTACTTGTGTATAGCCTAATGAATGTTTTCTGTAATAGAAGTGGCGGTATATTTTAAAACTACATACAGCTCACTGTAGTGGTTATGGTGGAAAATTGAAATAAGAGGCCATAGCTCTAACTTGAGATGTGAGATAAGTATAAGACGTCTACACCCGTTTTCAGGGTTTAGTACACTGTTACGCACAACTTATCATGGCTTTAATTATGAGTCATAATTAAATTTATAAATAAAAAAGATAAAGGGTTTTAATCATTTATTATAAGTAATACTATTTTGAGATTTAAAACTCCTTTCCCTTCTCTTACATCTGATTCGACTTTTTGAGAAGTCCAGCGGCGGAGGGGGATATTAGGTGCAGTTCTACGTTTTTATCAAATATGTCATATAGGCATAAAAATTATAAATTAAGTACGTTCTATGCAATCTTTTGGATTGACGCGTAGTTTCGCGCGAAACAATTCCTAAGCTGGAATTTAAGTGCTCGTTTAAATTGTAACGGTCAACTTTATTGCCAAATGTGGAAACATATTTTTTTAAAGATAATTCCATTTTACATAACTTTTCTTGATAACGTTTGTTGATATGGAACCAAATAAGCTTTAAAATGCGTTTAGAACGCATGAACTGTACTAACGGTATATTAACCTCTATCTGACGTGAAGGTTTAAACGTTTATCTGAAATAAATCATTATTGTTTTTATGACGTTGTCTATTTTTAGTATAAACGTATCCAAAGAAGGTATGATCCCATTTCTTTTAATTTCCACTTTGTAGGTTGGAAGCAGCAAATATTTTATTTTATGTCGCTGCAAGGATGATTGATGGCATTACAAACAAATTGTCAATAACGGAATGTAAAATTTATGCAACAAGCGAATAAATTACTTATAATATAATATAACATAGTGCATATAAAATCAAAGCACACATTACGCAATGTACAGCTAATTAATAAACATAATCATGTCTTACGTGATAATCTACAATAATATAAATATTATCACAGTAACCTACCACACCATGCTCCATGTAAGTCCTTTCAATATTAAGTGCACAATATTTGATAAATCTTGGGGAGCCTTTCCACCAACATATATCGGCTGGTTTGATAACTTTATTTTCAAATGTTTCTCATAGGTGCGAAGCACTTTACCTTCAGCCATACCTAATCCAAACAAACAATGACATGATCACAATGTAAACGTTAACTCAAGCGAAGGAAAGGTAATTGAGAATAATTAAACTGCTCTTTCCTTATTCAGGATGCACGCACGCGCACACACACACACACGAACACACGCACACACGCACACACGCACACACGCACACACGCACACACGCACACACGAACATACGCACACACTCACACACACACACACACGCGCACACATGCACACACGCACACACGCACATATGCACACGCACACATGCACACACGGACACGCACACACACACGCACACACATACACGCACACACGGACACGCACACGCACACGCACACATACACACACACGACACCACACGCACACCACACGCACACACACACAGCACACAGCACAGCAGCACGCACACACAGCACACACACGCACACAGCACACAGGCACACACGCACACACGCACACACACACACACACACACACACACACACACACACACACACACACACACACACACACACGTTCATATTCAATTTGAATTGTGTTAAACATATAAAACTAACTTAAGAAACAGCTACCAAGAACAACGCAACTGAAAAAGAATCTGTTATAATGAACTTATGTGCTATAAAAATGTAATGATCTCGAAAACATTCCTAATTAATTTTCTTGTCCAAGAAAATAATGTTTAGCAGTACTCATTTATTACTTGTTTCCGTTTTGTTTCCAAATCCTGCAGCTTATGCACGCATTTCTCACCAGCTCCTAGCAATGTCGGACCGCCTGATACCCACTAAACTGAGCGATTGGGCATGTAGTAACACAACCTGCTTAGCATTCGGGAGTTAATGAGTTCCATTTCCGTTATCGTCTGAGGTTTTCCGGGGGTTCTCCTCATACACATATCGCGGCATCCAGGTCTGCGGCTGAAGGAGCTTGGATTGCTCAAGCAGCCCGCTCTCCGGCTTGGGGGGGGGGGGGGGATGAAACGCGTTGCCTGTTTCTTGTCCAAACAAATTTATGTTTTCTTTTTTGTTTCTGCTAAGTATTGCCATTTCATTTTAAGCCTTTCCATGGTTGGTGCTATAAAAAGAAACGTATTGCTATTAGTTATGGACCTATTATTTTGTCTATTGAGTTGCTAGCACTCCATCGTCGTTAAGTTAGCGCTCTAGTTCAAAGTCTTTTTTGTTACAATCGTTTATTGTTAGTTTGTTGGTGATTGTTGGATATTTTTGTCGTTGTTTATTTGTATTTTCTCCATTAAAACTTCAAACTTAGGCTTGAAGTTAGTTTTTTTTATGCATTCGTTTGTTGGGCGTTTGTTAGTGTTTGGAGGATATTTTTTGCGATTTGTCGGTTATTAGCATTTTCCAAATTACATTTTTTAGTTTTTAATGTGTAAAATTAAAATTTTGGATAATATATTAAGTGTAAAAATAAGTTCCCGCCGTTTTTTTTTATTAAAAATTGGGATCGGAACCTACTATTTTACTCAAAGCATTGTCCATTGCGTGCCATACTTTCTTTCCCATCTTTCTGGAAGCAGACGGATACCGCATCTTTTGAGGCTATCCAAGAATGACTCAATTTTTGGTATCTTCATATGATGTAACCTGTTGCTCAGACAGACCATCCGCCATCGCTCGGAACAGGTGATAAACAGAAGGAGCAACGTCTGGTGAATACGGCGTGTGGGGCAAAATTTTCCAATTGAGTGTTATGTCATGTCTGGAGTAGTATTCGGCGCGCAGTAATGGTTTCTTTCGGTTTGAGCCAGTCATAATACACGATACCACCCTGATCTCACCAAACACACAAGCGCTTTTTCCATGAATATTTGGCTTGGCTGTAGATGAAACATGGCCAGGTGGTCCCCATAATTTCTTCCTTTTTAGATTATCATAGTGGATCCATTTTCCATTACCAGTAACTATAAGGTGCAGAAAACCGTTTTGTTGATGCTTGGCAAGAAACATTTCAAACGGAAAAAATCCGCGTTTAATGTGTCAGTTCATATGGAACCCAACTTCCTTGTTTTTAAACCTTTTCCTATGATTTCAACCGATGTGAAGTTGCTGTTGGGTCATTCCTAATGTAAGTGTAAGTTCTTCTTGTGTGTGGCGCGAATATTGATCAAATAATGGGTCCAATTCGCGTCCTCGTACACTTCCATTACGTTCTCTGTCTTCCATGCCAAATTTACCGCTTTTAAACTTTGGATACTACTCACAACAACTTCTCTCACTTAAGGCAGCCTCACCGTATGCTCCTAAAAGCAACTGATGCGCTTCAGCTGCAGATTTCTTCAAATTAAGGAGGTAAATCAAAAGTTCCCGCAAATGACGTTTATTCGGCTCAAAATTTGACATTTTCGGGCACAAAAGAATACATTACACTGATAAAAAAATTACTAATATTTTAAGGTTATGTTGTTAACAAGGTTGGACACCTTGAGATAATGACGTTATAACTTACTGGTAGCGTCAACCTTTGCCAAACGGCGGAAACTTATCAGTACACCTAGGTATAATGTTTAAAATGTAAAAAAAAGGAATAAAAAAAATAAGCACGAACAAGCGATTGCCAGTAAGAAAGTTTAGTCCTGAGATCAAATTCACGTTTAGCATTAGAAACATTTCATTACGAAATACCAATAGCAAATAGTAAACAAATAACAATCGCTAACAAACGAACGCAACAAAAACAAAATCAAGAAATTCAACCTTGGGGGTTAGCCACACATCTAAATTAAAAAAATTTAATAAGAATCCAACAAACTATAAATAATATTTTAAATACATCGCTTTTGGTTTTTTAATGGTTTATATTTGTATTTATGTTATATAAATGTAAACGTTTCAATAACACTTACAGTTATCTTCGTCAGTAGTAATACAGTCTTTAAAAATTGTTTAAGATGTTGAAATAAATTTATGAAATTTGAATAAGTGAAAACGCAAACATAAACTTGCTATTAATATAACAGTTTGATAAACGTATAAAGCCAACTATGGACTACAATTTTAGTAAGAAATAACTACTCATTAATAAATTCAATATTCTTAAACTGTCTTGAAGATGACAAATAAGAACACTTACTAACGGTTGAAGGTTAACAGTGAAAAATGTCATAATCAAAGGACAAATTTAGTCAAGATATGATGTAAGTGTAAAGTTGTGAAAAACTTAAATTTGAAATTGATAAATTCATTCGCAATAGAAACTTCACGTCAATTAAAATAAGCCAATCTACCAAAAAAATAGCTTTGTTAATAAATGTACAGATGTGTAGATTACACATTTGATATTTGGAGACATGGAGAAGCACTAGATTAGTTTTTAATTTTTATAAATGGTATACATCCGCGTATCTATTTTACACTGGAAAAGGAAACTAACGGAATGCTACCAGTTTTTGACATGCAAATATCTAAAGCTAAAAATGTACTATCCTTTAAAGTTTACAGAAATCCGACACACACTGATGGATACCTTCATAAATTATCAAAACACCATCAACGCCAAAAAATTGGTGTAATTAAATCTTTAGTAGATCGAGCAAAACGAATTTGTGATCTGAATTTTTGAAAAATGAATCTAAACATTTCACAAAATCCTTTCAAGCTAATGGATTTTCACTTAATAATATTAATAATGTTATTAAACTTGCTAAACATAACTTTAAAGAAAAACCAGTGCTTAATGTTGGTACAGCTTTTCTGCCTTTCATAACTAATGTTACAGATTTGTTTATGTTTACAGAATTGAAAAAATCCTAATCGATCATGGCATTAGGACTGTTGTTAAACCTACACCAAAAATTAAAGGACATTTAAGGTCACCTAATATGTTTCAAACCCATTATCATCTTCCGGAGTGTGTAAGTTGTTTTTGTGGTAAAGCATACAGTGTATGATACAAGACGTAAACAACATATAAGCTTTTCTAGACGTCAACCAGAGAATCTGCGGCAGCATACCATGCTTTAAATCATTTATATCATGACACTGGATTTGATAATATGGAAATATTGTCAAAACAAACTCATTATGCTCATTTACAACGTGCAGCTATTTAGAAATATAAACATCCTAATAACTTCAATATGTAAGAAGAAAAGCCCCGTGTTAGCATCTTATAATTAAAAATGCACAATGGTAAGTCTTAATTTTAATTTTGCTTTTTTTTCCTAGACCTTGAAGTAAATGCTTTACCAATTATATGTTTCATTGTCACATCACTGTACAGTAACACATTTATGAACAAAGCTATTTCTTTGTCAGATTCTTTGAATGCTTTTATAAATTTTAAACAAAAGTTTTTCACAACTATACATTTACATTGTATCCTGATGAAATTTTGTTAAATTTGTTCTTTGGTTATGACATTTTTCACTGGTGGATGTCCTGATTTGTCAGCTTCAAGGCAGTTTAACTATATTTAATTTGTTAATGACCTAGTCATTCTTTATTAAAATTGTATTCCGTAGTTGGTTTATGCGTTTATCAAACTGTTATGTTAATAGCAGACTTATGTTTGCGTTTTCACTTTTTCAAATTTCATAAATTTGTTTCAACGTTTTAAACAATTGCGAAATATTGTATTACTACTGATGAAGATAGCTGTAAGTGATATCGAAACGTTTAGATTTGTATAACATAAATACGAGCATACACCATTAAAAAACCTAAAAAGCTAATTATTACGACAACGAATAATAAATTTTAACCTTGGGGTTAAAATTTGATTAAAATAAATTTAATTGGGAAAATGCTAATAACCAACAAACAACAAAAAATAGCCAGTAAATACCAACAAATGACAAACGAACAATCACAACAAAAAAAATGAAAAATTTTAAACTTGTGGAACTTCACATCGGTTAGGCTGAGCTAGCTACGTACTTTTCGCTAGCAATCAACGTGCGTGTTTGTTCTGAACATTATTTTTCACGTTAGAGCACGTTGAATGTTGGGTTTATCAGTTTCTATAATCACTTCTGGAGATGTATGCAAAAAAATGGTGATCAATCATTCGCTTTGAAAAGCCAGTTCACACTATGCTTTGACTTACAGCTGGTTCTGTAACAAAATTGCTAGACTTCCAGATTAAGAACCAATAAAATTACACTTTTACAATTTTTTGATACGAGTGAACGTACGCGAAAAAAATTTGAGGTGCAACCGAGTGACTACTCAGATACAAAACGAAACACTAGCAACGGACACTGTTGATGTTTCTAGTCTTAAATATGTGTTCTTATGTACATAGTATCACGACATACGAGGGATGTCCGGTTACTAAGATACATTTGTGAATTACAGACAGACCACTTTATTTATCGAAATGAAATATACAATAAGTAAAAGCGCGAACTTTTAGCTACTTCTCAACGTACTCACCGCAAATATTAAGGCACTTATCGTACCGGGACACAAGCTTCTGTATACCCTCTTCGTAAAAGGTACAATCTAAATTTCTAAAAGGGCCATACTTCATATTGAAGTTTGTCGTCGTTTTCAAACCTGTTTCCCGACAAATGAGTTTTTAACGGCCCAAACAAATGAAAATCAGAAGGATCCAGGTCTGGACTATGGAGCGGATGGACTAGCTAAGGTGTGCGGTCTTGGATTGTCATGCAACAACCTGATTCCTTTTGTCAATCTTCCTCTTCGTTTCTGTCGAATAGCCTGGTGTAGTTTTTCGAGAGTTTGACAATAAATATCGCTCTTGATTGTCGTTTTCGGTGGTAAAAACTCTATGAGCAAAATGCCTTGCATATCCCAAAACTCAGTTGCCATTGTCTTTTTTGCAGACTGCTGAACTTTGAATGTATTCGGTGGTGATGAACTAACATGCTTCCACGCCATCGAGTCTTTTTTTAACTCGGGATTATGGTGGTGTACCTAGGTTTCGTGTCCTGTAACTATAGACTCTAGAAATCCGTTTTTCTGACGATAACGCGTTAAAAGTTCCATTGCCGCCGCCATTCCATAGTCTAATTGAGATGCGATTTCTTGAAAAGAGCTTTTAGAAATGCCGGTCAGTAGAGCAATTTCCCGTATTTTCAACCGACGATTTTCTCGAATCAGTGTACCGGCCTTTAATTGATTCTCATCCGTTTTTGTTGATGATGGTTTTCGGCGCAAACCTTCTGGATCATCGTTCAAATTTGTGCGTCCACTTTTGAACTGGTGACACTAAACATAAACTTGTTTTCGACTCATAATGCATTCTTCCTATTTTTTATGAATGTCGGTAGGTGTTTCATTATTTTCAAGCAAAAAACGAATGACCGCTCGCGCTTCAAATTTGGAGTAAGTTCGAACTAACTGTCACTGAAAACGTTGTACATAACCCAAAACAATGACAATAGCCACCTATGCAGTACATATGCACATCTAAAATGCGTTTTAACCTAAACGGAGCAACGGTAGCGGTGTGCCACGCAAATATACCGTAGTAACCGAAGATCCCAATTGGTAACGAAAATACGGTAAAATATTAAAAGCTAAATGTCATTGTTCCAAATTGTACGAAAATCATTTATCGGGTGAGCTAATGTAAATTTACATTGGTTTGGTTAAGAAGTATGCGTATCTATTAAACCATTACAGAAAAATGATAATGGATAGTTTTTGTAATGTTTCAATGCATTCTGTAGCTGTACCTTCTTATACTGTACACTAAATCAATCAAATTATATTCAGCAGCAGTATCAACTACGTTGTATGTACACATTTGTTACATTTAGCAGTGTTACTATGACAAGGTGTAAGGGTTGTTCTTATTTATACAGTAATAACATTGCAGGCTTTTAAGCAGTTGCGTTGGTTAGGAATGTTGAAGTGTAACATTTTTTAATCTGTACAATCAGCAGCTCACATCCGTTATAATTTCAGCACACAATTTTCGTTTCACAAGAAAAAAAAATGAAAAGCATGATTGAATAAATCAATTTTAATAAAATCTAAAGGATCGCTAACGTAGTATAGAGTCTTAATCGGGTTCGGTAATCTATTTTAACAAGTTTAAAAGTACAATACAGATTTAATTTTATTATGTACCATCAGGTTATTATAAAATTATAATGCGCTTCACCAACCAAGAATTATCTTTTTGCATCTTTTTTGCCGTCGGTTAAAATAATCCATATTAAATCTCATCTTGTTAACCCATGCCTAACATTCGTGGCCGTAATGTTTTGCAGGGTATAATATTAACAATTCTCGCACGCCCAATCAGTAAATTACTATGCTATAATCGAAATTTCATTTTCAAAAAGGTGTTTAAGGGACTCCCCGATTATTATTTATGCCAATAAATTTTATTAGTAATATTTTCACGTTTAACACTTTCGTCTTTATCTAACACCTCACGCTTATGAATACGTTACTAAACGCGATTCACAGCTATTCTAAAATCAACTGATATATTGATTAGTACAGTGACTGTTAACTACATCCATTCCCAATAAGATTAACGGCAAAACCTTCATAATTAATTACCACGAACAATAGAATAATTATAATTACATAATTCGAATCTGGTTATAATTTAAAATAAAGTGTTAGAAATAATTAGATTGAAAAGTTTTAAAGTATTTTTTTATCGCATTAATTAAATATCTTCACCTTCAGAAAATTTTGTCTTTAATTAAATTTTCTTGTTATTAAAATTGTATTCTGTATATTAATCTTAGTCAGCTAGATACCATCATTGTTATTTCAAACCGGATATTACCTTTCTTCACTCAAAATTTCATTAAATTTAAAAAAAATTACTCTTTCCATAAAGTACAAAGTCATGAAAAAAAAGCTTTTTTCTGCGTTCATTCAAAAAACGAACACTTTTGCATGATTTTTAGAGTAACAATTTATCATCTGTGCACTAGTGAAAAAAAAAGCTGTATTGTCCGTATCGCATGTGAACTAAGGTGATTTAAAAGATACAACTGTACATGTCGAAATGCCAGTAAAATGTGGATTGAAAAAGAACTATACTTCATTTGTGAAAGTGCTAAATATTTTAGGCTAGTAGGTACAGCGACAGTGCATATATAAACACTTTCACCATTGTACTTCAAGCGACGACTTTGTAGTGTCACTTTGATTTTTTTAAGTACGTATTTATCTTAGAGTGGTCTGGTCCTACCGTTTTCAGTATTTGCAATAATGGAAGTTATTACGGTGCCCGCAAAGAGAAGTGGTGCTATGTATTACACGTGTCTTGCAGAAGATGGATTTCTTTACAGAAAAAATAACACCAACAACGGGAAAACGTATTTAGTATGTATTGAAAATGGTTGTCTCGCCAAGGCATGTTGCAATAAACTTCAATTCATAAAAATCGGCGAAGGACATAACCATCTACCCGATGTGGAAAAGAAGATTCTTTATTGCTTAGAAATTTAATGATGGATGTTGCGACTAGCGAAGACGTAAACTCTGTATTTATAAGACATACTGCAAGGTACATACACCAAACCATTCTCTTGGCATTTTTTCGAATATTCTAATGCGCGACCGGTAAATACTCGAATATTTGTTGATACTTTTATTTAAATTCTTATAAAAAGGAATAGTTCAAATAAAACGAATATTACAAATCCTTCGAATAAAATGAACACAAAGAATGTTTCGAATGCAACAAACCTAGCTTAACTAACAGACCAGTGAATTGTTTTTTTTTCCGATATGTTTAATACCTTAATCGATTTTTGTAGCGCTGCAACCGATGTTGCTAGCAAGGTACCGTAAACCGGGGGAACTTCGACAGGTTTTTGACATATTTAGCCTCGCCCACCAAAATGTGTCAACTAAAAACAGTTGACTCTTATGCCGTTGTAACACTTGATGTCTTGACTTTCAACCACGAAAATATCAGCTTTGTTCCCCACTCCCTTCCCCCCATTTTTTTGGTCTCTTTTTGGTGTCGAAGTTACCCGGTATATGGGGTAACTTCGACACCCTACATATTTTAGTAGATTGTCGAAGTAGGACAGTTCCTGGGTAACTTCGACCCAAAAAAAAGTAAAATTGGATTACTTCAATATTGTTTTATTATATTTTGAAGGTCAGAACTAGGTATCAAATAAGAGTACAAAAGAGTATATGTTATAAAACTATTGTTTACTAAAGTAAAAAACTTTGGTTTAAGGCACATTTGGCTTTAAAAAACAAATCACATTCTCTAAAAACTGAAAAAAGTGTAAGGAAGGAAGGAACATTCTCAAAAACAGTTAGTAATAAACAAACAACCAGAACAGTAAAAAACATGATTATAAAATGATTGCATTGAAGTAAAAACCTTTGGTTTTAAGGCACATTTGGTTAAAAAAAACAAATTTCATAAAAAATAAGATTAAAAGGAACATTCTCAAAAAAAGTGAACAAAGTAAACAAACAAACAAATAAAAACAACGTTAGGGTTAAGGCAGGTTACCTTTGGTTTTTTTGTGATTTGGCTTTGTTGGCAACAGTCTTTTTTGGGAACTTTGGTGGAAAAACATCACATTCTTCGGTGTCTGCAGAACTGGGTGTCTTAATGGCTGCATATTTTAGTAGATTGTCGAAGTAGGACAGTTCCTGGGTAACTTCGACCCAAAAAAAAGTAAAATTGGATTACTTCAATATTGTTTTATTATATTTTGAAGGTCAGAACTAGGTATCAAATAAGAGTACAAAAGAGTATATGTTATAAAACTATTGTTTACTAAAGTAAAAAACTTTGGTTTAAGGCACATTTGGCTTTAAAAAACAAATCACATTCTCTAAAAACTGAAAAAAGTGTAAGGAAGGAAGGAACATTCTCAAAAACAGTTAGTAATAAACAAACAACCAGAACAGTAAAAAACATGATTATAAAATGATTGCATTGAAGTAAAAACCTTTGGTTTTAAGGCACATTTGGTTAAAAAAAACAAATTTCATAAAAAATAAGATTAAAAGGAACATTCTCAAAAAAAGTGAACAAAGTAAACAAACAAACAAATAAAAACAACGTTAGGGTTAAGGCAGGTTGCCTTTGGTTTTTTTTTGATTTGGCTTTGTTGGCAACAGTCTTTTTTGGGAACTTTGGTGGAAAAACATCACATTCTTCGGTGTCTGCAGAACTGGGTGTCTTAATGGCTGCTTCACCAGATAAAACATCAAGTTCTTCGGCATCTGCAAAATTGGGTATTATCATAGCTGGTTTCGATTTCATTTGTTCACCTGGTCTTATCGAAACTTTTTTTCCCCTTTTGGGAATTGCTGCTTCTTCATTGTAACCACGAGATTCCTACAGAAATTCCAGTAAACTTTCATCCAAAGACCTTTCCGAATTTGACTGTGTAGATGGAAGTTTTGCTAAAACTGTTTCAAGGGTAAAATGGCTTATCCCTGTGGATCGAAATCCGGACTGCAGGTTCTTTGCTGCATTTGCTTGTATGTGTACCCGTAACTGATTTAAAAGAGATGAGAATTGCTCTTTCGGGATGGACCCTTTTCGACGTGATTTCTTTCTCCAGCTATCTAAAACCTCCCTCCACTTTCGTTTCATCAGAGCAAAAAAACTGACATTAAGTGCGTAGAGTTGGCAGGGAGGGGTGTCATGTATATGTTGTTGGCTAAGGCAGCTTCTACAACGCGAGGTGAAAAATGCGATGCGAGGTTATCGCCTATCACAATTTTTAATTCTTCTGGAGCGCTATTTTGTTTGGTGTAAGGAAGCAATATTTCAAAAAAACCATTTTTCGAAGGTCACCATATCAAACCACCCGCTTAATGTTGAGTCATACACTGTGTCTTTAGGGCCCCCAATCGTCCAGTTTTCGTAAAGATGTGCTTTATGGACAACCATCGGGGGTAGCAGGTCACCTTTTGCTGTGCCGCAAACCATCACACTTATCGAAGTTCTCGAATGTTCCTGGACCCTTTCCACTCGCTTAGTTCCTCTGGGGATTAAAACTTTCTTGGCCCCGGGTCATCTGATATATTCGTCTCGTCGTAGTTGTAGACGTTTTGCGGCAGAGCATTCTGTAACTATCTGTTATTAAAAAATTCGGTTATTTGTGTTGCACCAACCGCAGCTCGTTGGCGTTTAATATTGGTGGCTAAGCGAGTGCTTAAGTTGTTCCTTGCCGCAAATCTATGTACAAAGTCTTCTCCAGGTTGATTATTTTTCCATCCTGGAATAGATCGTCCCTATTTAGTCACAAATTTTGAAATAACCTGGCGAACGTCAGCTTGCGTCATTGGGAAACCCCAGTCTCTCACTATCCGGAGAGGTTTTGTTATCAACGCTTCTTCCTCTTGGGTTAGCACAGTAGGACGACTTACTTGTCGGGGATGCTTCTCGTGGATTTTTTCCAACAAAGTTGTCCTTGGGACCTTGAACTCTTTGCTCGCAGCCAACTGGGGCATGCCCCGCTTTACAGCTTCAATAGCTTTGGCCATGTATTCTCGAGGATAATTTTGATAACTCCTTCCCCCCGCCTTTTTTGAATATGTGCGTGGCATCTTAATACCTACCTAGGTTGGTACCTACTTATTCTAATTGTTCACCAAAATCAATCTGAAAAGAAAGAGAAACATAATCAACAGAATAGAATACCTAAGTAATATAAAATTTAAAAAAAGGCAAAAATTATAGTAGGTGTCGAGGTTTACCCGGATGTCGAAGTACCCCCGGTTTACGGTACCATTTCCTGCGACTTCGAAAGCAATGAGATGTGAGCGTCAATGCTGCAATCATTGGAAGAATATGGACAACTTTGTGAGGAAAGTGAAAAATCAGGACAGCCTTTTTGCAGAGGGATAATGGCAGACGACGATATGGTGCCTGTTATATTTGTAGCCGAAGGTTTAAGATCTCTATTGGCTAATGCCAAGGAAATTCACATAGATGGAACTGTGAAAGTACATTCTCGACATCCTCAAAGCGCTCAACTTCTGACGCTAATGGTGATTCACTATAGTTATGTATGTTGATAATATTTATTTCTGTTTGCATTTGCATTAATGCGATTTAGAAAAAGTGCAGCTTATGACAACGTTTTTGGAAAAATAACAAATATTGTACCGGAACTTAAGCCACAGTTCAGTTGATCATAACGGATTTCGAAGTATCCTTGGTAAATTCACTAAATAAAAATTTTTCTGAAACACAAAAAACCGGATGTTTGTTTCATTATTGTCAGGCGCTTCTAAGGAAAGCACGGGCATTAGGCATGAACAGATTCTTAAAGCAAAACAAGGACGGTAAAAAGGCATTGAAACTTTTGATGTCAATACCATTTTTGCCCTCAAATTTCATCCTGACATGCGTTGCTCACATAAGGACTTCCATAGCGCAAACAAATTTAACCGAGGATTTTGCATCCTCTTGAGGTACATTTTAGATAAAACTTTTCAATTTTGATTTTCGTTGTGCATTATAGTTATCATCGAAGCCAATGGTTCAATAAGGTCGAGATAGATTCCTTGTCGGTTTATAAATGGGCCAGAAGAACGAATAACGACAGTGAATTTTTTCATGCAAAGTTACTACGCATAATAAGGGTGAGTGGTCCCAATGCCTGGGAATTTACCGGTGAGTAGCTCCAATTCAGTTTAGTTTATATTTTGTTCTTTTATTACTTTTTAAACATAAAAGGTATAAGATCGCAGTACTTATGAAAAGACAACTATGTACATTTCTGCTCAAGAAAGCAATCAGACAAGTCAAAAAAACGATTTATTAAGTAGTTAAGCTGTACATTAGCATATTTTTAACCATTACATTTCAAATAATTGCTATCTACCACATACAATTACATGCGTAAGTGTAGATCGTATGTATGTGCGTATATGTGCCATAATCCTCATCAACATATTTCTTTCCCATTGTCAGAACGTTTGCAAGAGATCATTGCTTCCACTGCTAGCGAGCTTCAAGCTTTTGTGGACGAAGGATTTCAGATTCGAGCCATACGTAAACGAAAGTACAGGCTGAATGACGCCAGAACAAAAAAGAGCGATCGAAGAGTTCGATGCAAATAAGGAGGTGGGGAGACTTTTAAATGCAGTACAATATAGCGTTGAACGAATTTTTCAAAGCGCTTTTTCCGGAGAAGAAGAGGAAGATATTGAAAATCACCAAGAGGATGAGGAGTTTGTACTGTTTTCTTTATCAAGCGATGTTCCGAAAACATTCAGTATTGGTAGGTTATTTTTATATATTATTAGTTTTTTTTTATGATTGTGGACCCGAACAAGCTAAATTTGGCCTATCGTGCTAAAGCACTCAGGAACACTTAGGAGGATGGATAGATGGATAATGAATTGCCAATAGATGCCTATGAACAGCTACCTTAAATTTTCTCATATCATAGGTGAGAGGAAAGCAGGAACTAGGGAGATCATTCCAGAGTTTAGAAGCCGTGTAGAAAAATGTGGAATGCGCCCGTTTGGTACGACAAATGGAGATTTGTACTGCATACTGATGATGTGAATTAGCGAACTGAGTGTTTCTCGCAAAGATAGCCAGAGATGGTATCAAAGAATATAATTCAGCGGCACAATAGCCATTGTAATAACGATAATACAAAAAAAGAACCGAAACCATCCTTCTATGCTCAAGGGACTGTATGTGAGAAGTTAAGGACGGGTCATTTATAAGCCTAATCGCTCTCTTTTGAATACGATCAACGATATCGAGAGCGTATTGGGGAGCACTAGCCCGGAGGTGAGAATTATATTCCAGATGAGGCCGAATTTGGACCTTATACAGCAGAAGGAGTTGTCGAGAGGTAAAGTACTGCTCAGATCTGTACAAATATCCTATTTTACGAGCAGCTGTTTTGGTAGCTGACAGAAGATGGTCAACCCATGAGAGATTTGAAGATACAATCATACCCAACAGAGTAATAGAGTCTGAAAACTTAAGAACTGACCCATTCATACAACAGGAAATGATAGATCTTTTTTGGCGTACACAAGACAACACTGAGTTTTGTTAGTTGTGAACGATTTTTTAACCGTTTCTTTCTGAAAGGAAAATTTTAAACCTACTTATAGTCCAACATAAATCTGTAACAACCCATTTTGAGTTGTATTAAATTATACCGTAATTTATGTTCTTCGTTCATTTAGTTGTAAATATAAGAAAACAGTTTTTAATTAATGATTTATAGGTATGTGGTAGGCAATTTAATTTGCATTTAGGTGTAACTTAAGTTTCATATTTTCTTAAGGGTTTATACTCCCACTTCTTTAAATTATTTTTTCTGCTCAGTTTTTTCGCGCAACGCGTCATCATCCGACTTTCTAAGCGTCCATTTTTTTTCACTTCTGGTGGTACGCTGTTAGATGCAGGATATGTTTTTGGGTTTCCACTTAAATTTTGTAAAAAGTGCCATTGATTTAATGGTAAGATATACTTAACGCATTATATTAAAATCTAAAACATTTGATTTTTGCAGGCACTTGTATTTTACTTTTATTACTTTTACTTTTCTACTTTAATTACATTTTAAGTATGCATTTAATTTTACTTATACGTACGCTTTCATTTTAAGATTGCAATTTTACATTCAATGCTGACCTAAATTTTGATCACAATTTTTTATTTGAACGTTCAAGAAAATGTAATAAATATTGGATTCAAAATTTCATGAAGAAAAATTTACAAGAAGTAAAATTCCATTTTGGTGGTTTTCAACGTAAAGCATAGTTATTTCGAGATATTGCGCAGTATTGGTGCAAAGATGACATCACTTTGGTTTGCATTTACGCATTTTTTTTATACCAGGGGTTCGCAAGAAGATGTATTATATTTAGTGACATATTTTAATGATTTCTTAGTGTAAGACTAATTTTAAGATATATTTTATATAACCCTAAATTCAACTGTTAATAAACATAGTCTGTATATTTTTTATTTTTTACATTTTGATAAAATTTTTATTGTAAACCTCGGTTTAGTTATTCCGAGCATAATTAAAAAGTAACTTGGTGTCCGATATCATTTTTATTAGTGTTACATTGTAGTTTTTTTTCTCTATTGATATTAAGTGGAAATAACAGCATAAATTGTGGTAATTAGGCAAACCAAAAGAACGAACCACCCTACGTTAATCTACTGACTGGGACAAAGGCATCATTTTTGGTGAATGGGGTGTAACTCGAGTTAGTTTAACGATCTGTTTTTACAACCAATTTATTTATTATTAAATTTTACACCATTTACAACACCAACATTATAAACTATACTATCAACAGTGTAATTACTTTTAGCTTAATTAATTATTATGATTACTGTCACCAATAACGATCTAATAATAAGATTATTCAATTTTCAGACAACAATGATTCTAATGAGGAAGCAGCTGCTGTTGAAGACGAAATTCCGCCGTCAAATCAAGACGAACCTAGAGAAGTTGCAGTTTGTATGATATGCCAAACAGATACACCGACCACGGTTTTACTACTGTGTAAACACTTTGGACTCTTCGATAAATGTTGTTTAACTCCGCAATGAAATTCCAGCCACTGAAGAGGACGTCACCTATGATAGGTGACGTCTGTCCTATTGACCGAATTAAAGTTGAGCGCGTAGTACTAACATAATTAACTCTTCTTGTATTTATAAAATGTTAGATAATAATAAATATATACATTTTTCGCTATCAGGTACTTATTTATATGTTAGTCTCCTTTGTTTTAAATATTTTACTATACATTTTTAATATTACATTATTATGAATTAGTTCATCATTTTATTGTCTATTTTCTAAATATTTTTTAAAGTTTTTTTGACAAAAATTATGTAGCGAGCGGAAAAGGGAGAACTTTGCTTCCTATAAACGTGACTATTAACCAAAAAATGAACGGAAACGACCTAAGATAAACTTTTAGTGTCATATCATTTTCCAAAAATAAACATCTATTACACATTCAACGGAAATCTGACTGATTGAAAGAATATATTTAAATTTACATCACATTTGTCATAATTAAGGCAATTGACTTTCGAAAATAGAGCATAGTGTACTGAATGAAGGCAAAATAGAGTACATGCTAGCGGAATTTTCTAAATGTTCCAAGTTTGCACCGTCTTTTAATATAAACGGGCAAGTCGTTGGCCGGATACTGAAAATTAATGAAAGTAATTAAAGCAAATAAAATAATTAGATATTAAATAAATACATAAAAATATTTTGAAAGAATTATAATGAACGATATGAGAATTGGTGAAGATAGGTGTAAACCGATTTACTTCGTAATATATCTGCGATATGCCCATTAAGACGTTTCAATGTTGTGTTTACTTTCGGCGATGTGTCCAATTTCAATTTTCGGTATTATGTCCAGTGTAAGAATTTCTACAAAATAGGCTGTCGTCGTTTTAGAGAAAGTTGATACTTCGGCTTCGACGCCCGATTTCCGATCTATGGATCAATTTTTGCTTTTCGACGTTGTGTTCACGGTCGGCAATGTGTACAACTACTCATTTCGGCGTTGTGTCCATTGTCGGCGTTGTGTCCAACGGCTGATTTTGGCGTTGTGCCCAGTTTCGGCGATGTGTCCAACAATTCGTTTCGACGTTGTGTCCAAGTTTCGGCGTTGTGTCCATTCGACGTTATGTCTCTGACTGTTTTTGTTTTCATAATTTGCAGTAATATTATTTAATTAGCTGAACGGTAATTAAGTCATTGTATAGCTAATAAACCGTTATAGTTAAATGTAACGCAGTCAAATTTTTAATTTTAATTAAAATCTGTGCAAAATAACTTCCAATGTATAGGAATGTTCTTTAAGGTAGCATGGTGATGCTTTTCGGGACACAGCATAGCGATTTTAATGGTAATTTTTGTATATTCAATTATTATCTCCCCTAGTTATTTTAGAGTAAAAGTGTAAATACATTTTTTGTAGAGAAAAAAATACTGCATCGGTACATACCATTAATTATAATCTTCCCTTTTTCTAAACCGTAGAAATCGACAAAATAAAAAATTACATTTTATTAAAAATCGGCGATTCTTTGGAATATACCGGGTTTTCGTAAATGTTTGACTCCCACGTAAACAATTTTTGAATTTCGCGCTTTAAGTTGCTCTAGGTTGGTAGTTGTTAGCAGGTCGAAAATAAAAAATTAGTGAATCGTAATATTTAGTTTTATAACCTCATACTTGCGTTACTTTTGTTTACTGTCTTTTCGAATTTCCTCTACATTTAATCAACATTTAAAAAAGTTATTTTCAGAACTCTTAACATTACGAAGCTATTGTGATGTAAGTTAGCATTTTTTAAGGTGAATTGTCATCTATCTTAATTTGAATTTGTGTAGTGATACTGTACAATAATGCTGTTCTCATGAGAACAAGATGCCTTTATTTTAATGGCATATGTCCGCAGTGGCACCCGAAACCCTTATGTTGCAGTCCTGCATTGAGAAGTTTCTTTACAAAGACAAGTCAACAGACAAGCCGACTGTTTTAACCGAAGAAGTTGTTAATGACATTCAACAAAGAATGCAACAAAGTCCTAAAAAATCTATTCCACAACTATCCGCTCAAACAGGTACGATTAAATCTACTGCGTTTATGTAACCAGAAATATGAATATAATTTTGTTACAGGTTTGTGCACTGGCACTTGCCACAAAGCTTTACAAAGACGATACATATGCATCTGTACAAAATTTCTTCTCTACAAAACACGCACCCGACTATTATCGTCGTAATTATTCGGTTGCTATAAAATTGTTTCAGATACCTAATTATTTCATTAGCTTAGCAATGTGTGCAGTTGCTCCATCTTGCTGGAAAAAACCTAGTTGCTCATCGCCATGCAAATCTCCTTCTTCACAATATTGTTCTCCATTTACGGTTTCATAAAAGAAAATAGGCCCAGTTATCCTCCTTATTGACATAGCCACCCAAATGCCAACTTTTTTGGGGATGCAGTAGTGTTTCGATGTAAATGTGTGGATTTTCTGCTGCCCAACTTCTGTAATTTTGGCTGTTTACATAACCCGATAAATGTATCGAAGCTTTGTCTGAATAAAATGTTAAGTCTAACAAATTATTGTTGTTTAAACGTTCGTTGAACTATTGACAATATTACACTCGAAGAGTCGGGTGATTTGACATAACAAATTTTGTAAGGATGCGTATGTAACTTCTTTTTTAAAGTTTTTTGGTAAGCATCAATGGACAAACCTGTAAAAAAAGGTTTTTCATATTTCTGGTTACACAAACGCAGTAGATTTAATCGTACCTGTTTGAGCGGATAGTTGTGGAATAGATTTTTTATGGCTTTGTTGCATTATTTGTTGAATGTCATTAACAACTTCTTCGGTTAAAACAGTCGGTCTGCCTGTTGACTTGCCTTTAAAAATACAGCGCTTGTTTTCATACCATGTAATAAGATGTGACTAATGTTTTTTTAAATACATCATATTCGATATTAATATCGGGAACAGCCTATGAATACTGTTCAGTGCAGGGCTGCAACAAATAGCTCCAAGTTCCATCAGAGTTTCGGGTGCCACTGCGGAAATGTGCCATTAAAATAAAGGCCTTGTAGTACAGTATCACTATACAAATTCAAATTAAGATAAATGACAATTCACCTTAAAAAATCCTAACTTACATCACAATAGCTTCGTAACGTTAAGAGCTCTGAAAATAACTTTTTTAGATGTTGATTAAATGTAGAGGAAATTCGAAAAGAGAGCAAACAGAAGTAACACAAATATGAGGTTAAAAAACTAAATATTACGATTTAGTAATTTTTTTCTTCGACCTGTTAACAACTACCAACCTAGAGCAAACATGTTCAAAGCGCGAAATTTGAAATTTATCACGTGGAGGTCAAGCATTAACGAAAACCCTGTATAAACAAACAACATGCGCATCTGTATTATTTGTCTTTGTTGCTTGACTGATTTTTACATGTAATTCTGTTTCGGCTAAAACATATCCAACGCAAGAAAAAGTGGAAATGGCAAGATGGTTAAGCTAATAATGGGTTTTAAGAAAATAAAATGCTGCGTGGGCAGATATTATCGTTATAATTTTCTGGAATCGGAATAATCAAAGAAATTGTAAGGAGCATTTAATATGTATAGATGATAACAAAACGTTGATACAAACATAATGTAAATTCAGAAAAATTAACAAATTATAACAAACGTTCGAATAAAAAACTGTTTACTGCTAAATAATCTGTCGTAAAATTCCCGTATAACGTTGGCACTGAAAATTTGGATATTTTCTTACACTCAGCTTTTAGATCTTCTATATTTTAAAATCTTCGTCCCAAGTGGTAGTACCTTACTCGACGCAGCATAGCGATTTCAATGATAATTTCATTATATACAATTATTAGATCCCCTAATTATTTTATAGCAAAAGTGTAAATACGTTTTTTGTAGAGAAAAAAATACTGCATCTGTGTACACTATTAATTATAATTTTCAGTTTTCCTAAACGGTAGAAATCAACAAAATAAAAACCTTCATTTTAAAATCAGGTATGCCTTGGAATTATATGAAAAAAGTACAGCGTGTACATTTCAGTATCTATTGTTCCTATTTGACGTTTATTAAATGTATACTTACTTAATAAATTGATTATCATAAAATTGTGCGGCTTAAAATGTATTCAACTGAAGAGAAACTAGAAATGCTAAAATTGTTCTATGCTGGAAATAGTGCCCGCTAAGTGGTGATTTATTTAGCGTAACTATCAAAACCTATAAATACCAATGTCGTCAAGAGTTGTGTGAGCATGACTTGGAGAGAAAGTCTGGAATTTGCTTGCAAATCATAGATAAATGCAGCTAAGATAGGGAGTTTTTGGATAATATTTTATTTACTGATGAATGCACATTCACACTTCATAATGAACCAAGCGTGCAAAATTGCAGAGAATAGACTACTGCTAATTCACATAATATTTTACAAACCAGGACCCAATATCCCCAAAATGTTAATGTTTGGGCAGGAATGCTGGGTCATCACATTATTGGGCCAGTTTTCTTACATGAAACTTGATAGGAGAGCGTTTCTTGCAGCTATGGGAAGAGGACATAGGTATGGCTGTGTCTCAAGTTGCTAGACACAATAAAAACATTTGGTTCCTGATAGATTGACATAGCAGTGACTGGTCTGCAAGGTCCCTCGACCTTTCTCCTAATGCTTTTTTTCCTTTGGGGGCATTTAAAGTTTGTGATTTATTCGGGACGAGGATTTGAAAATATAGAAGATCAAAAAGCTTGCATTCGAGCCGAGTGTAAGAAAATATCGTATTTTCAGTTAGCCAAGGCCAGGCCGCAATTTTACGACATATTGGGTTATTTTTTAGCAGTAAACCGTACTTTATTTCAACATTTATTACAATTTTTCTGAATTTACATTATGCTTTATTATCATGTTATACCTATTAAACTCTTCTTCGGTTTCTTTGATTACTCTGCTTCCGGAAAATTATAACGTGCCACGTGTCTAACCATCATATGGCATAAAAAAAGGAATGGACTCGATTAAGCTCAGGTGTACGGTCGGAAGACCGCAGAACACTCGGATGCGTGGTTGTTTTGGAGGTGTAACTTAAAGTGATATTAATGTGGTTAGATAGGAACCGGGTATGAGTAGGCGCCATAGGCTTTAATAAGGAAATACTCAACAAGTGTTGAGAGGAAAGTAAGCCCCGTAAAGCCTGAAACAGGATTTACCAAAAAAAAAAGAAATAAAAATGAAGGAAGAAGTAGAAATGAGTTAAAAATTCCCCCGATAAAGTGATTTTTATTGTCGATATCCTGACAAAAGAATAAAAAAAAATTAAATTAACATTCCACCAAAGCCCACGATGGCAAGCAGTGAGCCTCAGCTTGTGCTCACGGCAATTATAATTTAAATTTCAATTAGAAAAAAAAAGTAAAATTATTATATGCCCTCTTCCGGTCGCTGTAAGATCTTACCGTTCGTGTTCGGAATTGGCTAATTTAACACATAATCCATTGGGATGTTTAGTAAGATACAAAAATAATAAAAAAAATTTAATTATTGAACTTGTTTGCCTTACCCTTCACACAGTATACTGTAAATTGTAAAGCTTGTTCGGTCCACAGTAAATAACTACCGTAACAAACAAAGTAATCAAGAAATTTATAGAAAATAAACTGGCCCGAACAACCTTGTCCACAAGAAAAGGTAATGTTCATAACACATAAAGATTACGAGACAAAAATTACAAATTCATATGAAATTAAATGTTTAACATTTTCAGTAGTTCCCGTAATACAGATAATCGTTACACCCGGTATACTGCAATCAAAACAGGAGTTAAATCGTTGGGTGAATGTAGCCACAGAAGCTAGAATTAATTAAGTCAAAATGGAAGTTAAACCTGTTTGGGTGCGGTCTACCAAGTCACTTTTAATGATTCAATCCAAGTTTTACTTGCGATTGAATATATATATATATATATATATATATATATATATACCGTTTTAGATAAAAGGATTTTGTGAAAGTGAACTGCTAGAAGCACCTTAAATATATAAATTTAATTAAGAGGTAACAATTGTCAATTATTTGATTACAAAATTAGTATTATCAGTCCATTTATTTTCGTTGTAGAAATTCACCAAGAACCTCCTAGGTGTATTTGAAATTTGGAAACACAATCGTGTAACCAGGTGATAAGGAAAAAAATCGGACCTTTATTGTTGAAACTACTACTTATTTGATCTTGCAAATTTCGGGTACTATTCCAATGATCTAGCAGCCTTCACGTATATGGTCATACATGTCAGCAAGGCTCTTATGCCTTCCAGCGATAATCAGGTACTTTGGATGTAACGTAACAGTAAAATGTGAGCAGAAAATTTAAGAAGGAATGCCGTTAGAAATGTAGGTAGTACAGAGATGCTAAAAGAAGGTAAATATAAGTTCGATATTTAATTTACTACGACCGTTCATACCTCTTACAGGTGACAAACTAGCCGGTAGTGAACATTCAACGTAATTTCGATTGAAGTGTCTTTAGGTGTAAAGAATTAGTATTGAATGCTTTTATATTCGAAAACCTGAAAACAATTTTAATTACCATGAGGTTATCGAAACATGTGCCACTTACCGAAGATGTGGACGAATGAATAATTTCAATCATATCCACATGTTAAAAGCGTTAGTAATACTTTTACTTAATCAAGTATTACTTTAAGTGAGAATTTTCCAAAAAAATGATGCTTCAGCATCCAGAACCAGAAACGAATAGTTCTCTAGAAACTCAACATCCACCATCAAGGGCGTTCTTAAAAAGGAAGAAAGAAAAATTGGCCAACACCTTAAATCAATTTTACAGACTTGAGAAAATTTCTATTTAATCATTGTTGCCAAAAGTTAAAATGTGTAGAAAATATGTGTTTATTGTATGTATATGTATTATTTGACCCTAATAGATTCCAGGTTCCTTTTTAACTGCTTTATATTAAATGATCCGAAATCTTAGGGATGTCGCTGAAGGTATTAAATTTGACTTATTTTAACTAAATAAGAGATGTGTACGAAAGTTACATACGTTAATTTAAATGCAATTAGAGATGCGTAAAAATTTGCGAAATAGTGAATTGGAAGCATTCAACCTAAGAATAAATTGCTGTTTGTAGTAAGTAAATTTGACAAAGTGACGAACGTTATCAAAAAGAAACGTTTTCCAATTAAACACCTAAAAAACGGTAGTATCTTCCGAAGCAGCATTTTATTCTCTTAAAACCCATTATTAGTTATGCCATACATCTTACCATTTCTACTTCTTCTTGCGTCGGATATGTTTTAGCCGAAAAGTCAAGCAACAATGACAAATAATACAGATGCTCATGTTGTTTGATTCAAAAGCTTCACCGATTTTTAATAAAATGTAATTTTTTACTTTGTCGATGTTTACGGTTTAGAAAAACGGAACATTATAACTAATAGTATGTACAGTATTTTTTTCTCTACAAGAAACGTATTTACACTTTTACTCTGAAAGAATTGGGGGAGCTAATAATTGAACTAACAAATAATTCTTTTGCCGCTATATAATCCTATAATCCCTGTTCTTACAAAATGAAGTTGTACTTAAATCATACAGGATGTTTAAACCGTTATGACGATTTTTGTATCGACATCGCTTTGAAATGAACACTATGTATATGGAGAAGTAATATAAAAATAATTGTTTATTTTACATACCTAATAAGGTAACAAATTATTCAAGTGTTAAAACTAACTGTAACAATAATCATCACCGACTATCAGTATACAGGGTTAGCCAAAAAAGAAAATTACGATTTTCTGAAATTTTTTAAATGCATCCCCCTATATTTTATTTTCTCAAAAGGTTTTTAATTTTTTTAAAGTTTTAGGAACGCCTTAAATTTGTGTGCCTAAAAATAATTTAATCTTGGATAATAAATTCTAGATTAATACTATTTTAACTATAATCTGACCAAAATATCTTTAAGAAAACAAGACAGGTAGGCTTTGAAAAAATGTTCTGATATTATTACCTTCTTAATCAGTGCGTTTTTTTTGCGTATAAGCTTTAAAAGCGATAAAAAAATTTTCTGTAGGAGAACTAATGATTTGGGTATTAGGAGTAACTTCAAGAAATTGTCTTCTTGCATGCGGAATATATCAACAGCGATATCCTGAACGGAGGCGCCCAAAAACGAAAGCGTTTGAAAGATTAATGGATGATTCTGTTTGTACTGGATCGATTGTATATGACATACTTCACAAACATAAAATGCATGCCTACCACATAGAATTATATGAAGAATTGACAGACAATGATTACCCTCGCAGGTAAGTTTTTGCCAATGGGCTCAGCAGCAAATACCTAGTGACCGATTTTGTGCTTTATGGAGATGAGGCCACATTTCACAAAAATGGAACAGTGAATAGACATAGTGTGAGTGTGGGTGTAGTGCGATTGCGAGTGTAAGTGTGAATGTGAAGTGTGAATGTGAGTGTGAGTGTGAGTGTGAGTGTGAGTGTGAGTGTGAGTGTGAGTGTGAGTGTGAGTGTGAGTGTGAGTGTGAGTGTGAGTGTGAGTGTGAGTGTGAGTGAGTGTGAGTGTGAGTGTGAGTGTGAGGTGAGTGTGAGTGAGTGTGAGTGTGAGTGTGAGTGTGAGTGTGAGTGTGAGTGTGAGTGTGAGTGTGAGTGTGAGTGTGAGTGTGTGTGTGTGTGACTGTGAGTGTGAGTGTGTGTGAGTGTGAGTGGGAGTGTGAGTGTGAGTGTGAGTGTGAGTGTGAGTGTGAGTGTGAGTGTGAGTGTGAGTGTGAGTGTGAGTGTGAGTGTGAGTGTGAGTGTGAGTGTGAGTGTGAGTGTAAGCATGAGTGTGAGTGTGGGTGTGAGTGTGTGTGTGTGTGTTGTGTGTGTGTGTGTGTGTGTGTGTGCGTGGGTACGTGCGTCCATGCAAGCGCGTGTGTGTGCGGGTGTGTGCGTGCGTGCGTGCTTGCTTGTGTGCGTGCGTGCGTGCGGACATACGTGCGTGCGTGTGTGTGTTCTTGTGTATTTCTGTGTGTGTGTCTGCCTGAGGGTATCTAAGCACGATAACGGTCAGACCATTTGAGCTGGAGTGATGAACTGTGACAAACTGTGATTTGTCTGTTTTTATATTTTTGTACATCTAATGTGTTCTAGTATCAACGTTCCTAAGTATTTGTCCAATATAAACATTACTACAGAATGTCCAGTTAAATTATAAATACTAGACTTTAAAATGTCGTTAATTGAATCTGTCGCATTACTTAAGTATTTCAATGTATTGGAATTAGTTTTGACAGCTACTTTGTACTTCATATTTTCTAAAATTGAGAGCAACTGTTTCTGTTATTTTTCCAAAATATGAAACATATATATCATATATATATATATATATATATATATATATATATATATATATATATATATATATATATATATATATATATATATATATATATATATATATATATATATATATATGTAATGTTTAATAGATTAATAGATTATTATATTGAGGGAGATTATATATTTAGTTGGATTTTAAATTTAAATTAAGATGTAATTATATGTTTAATGATTAATTGTGCACCGAACTAGCTCAATCTCAATTTGGGGATAGGGATCAAGTATTTAGTGGGAAATTAAATTTATTCTGCATGTAATTATATGAATTACACTTTATAAAAATTATCATATATGTATAAGGAATAAGTCTGAATATAATTTACACTTCTAACGCATGCGTTGTAACGTTATTGAATGAAGTTAACAAATGTCAAAATTGTCAAACAATGATTTGCAAATTTACAGTTTACAATTAAATTTAGAATTTGAAAATAATTTAAAATTTCGTTTCCTTTACAGGTGTTTATACAAGTATTGTTTGAAATTCTACACCAATACATATACCCAATAAATAATAATTTGCAGGAAATTTAACACAACGATGTACACAATAAATAGGGTTATAAGAAAATGTGACTCACATATACTGTTCCAAATGCAACTTGATGTCTTCAAGTTGTTCCAATTTGATGCAGGCACTTTCCACTTGATTCTTGCTGCTACCATACACCCATTTGCTGCTGACAGGTACTCGGGTTGTCGATGACACTAACTTCCAAAACTAGTAATGTTTCCTTCCAATTCGGCAACACTCCAGTCACTAATTTTATTTTGGTAATTTTTTTTTTATTTAAATAAATTAACGCTTATTGAGTGGTATCGTTTATAAAGTGTTTAAATGTTGTCCAAAATTTGTTATTATTTCACTTTTATTTTTAGATGCCGGATCAAATATAAATTATTTAAAAGAAGTTGTACCAAGAAATAAAACACAAATGACCAAATAAATGCGATTTTAATTTGGTAGAACGTAATCAAATCAAGTTTGATAAAACGAAAACTTTTAACAAAATCGTTACACAAATTAAATCGTAAAAAAATTTCCGAAAACTAACAGGTATCGGAGACCGAACTATTTAAGTTAATGCCGGTATAAAAACAATTGCTCTAGAATATTCTCTTCGTTATTTATAACTTTCTTTCCGATAATTCAATTAGGTTATGAAAACTTACTTATTACACAAATACACAACACAGCTTTAACCTTTTTTTAAAAATTGAACAAATCATAGAGAGCTCACCACTTCCAGGGCAATTCCTTTTATACCTTTTTGGTTGTTACTAAAACTTCAATTTTTTTTTAGCAATTCTACCTTTGTAACTAAGGCTCTGATTGGTTGAAACATTTTATGATTTTGACTAAAATAGAAATTTGGCCATAACTTTCTTATATATTAACGGATTTAAAAACTAACGACAGAAATGAAAACTATATAAAATTTCGAATAAAAAGACACCCAACAAGATATGGTTCCTTAAAATAATATGCGAAATCACCTAATCTAAATTAAATTTGCTTAAAACTACGTAAACTTACAAGCTACACTTAATCTAATTACATAAACGGAATCCTGGGAAAATTTTACATAGGAAAACACACTTTTAGAGTTTGAAATCTCGAATTTAAAGAAATTTTATGTGTATGTAAAAATATCCTAAATTCACCTCATATTTCAAGAAATTTTGCGGTGAAATGCAATGTATCCTTTTAAAAACTATGAGATACTGAGAAAGAACTCCTATTAATTACTTTAAGAATATAATTTAAGCCTAATAATATAAAAAAAACTATAAATTTGTGCAAAAAACCTAGAAATTGCAACATAACCAAACTTAAATCTAAAATTGCAAATAACTTATATTTAAAAACGTTTTTATCACTCAAAATGTTATGCTAGAGGTTTGTAATACTTGTCTTTATTATATTTACTGTTCATTTCAAATGCATTGTGTCAAATAGTGTTGCATTAAAAAGTCACATCGTTTAACACACATACTGGAATTTTCACTATAAAAATGTATATAACTGTGAATGTATTTATGTTAAACTGTTCTATGCATTGCTCTTGCTATTAAACTTATATCACTATGTTTGTCACAGAGTTGCATCCAAAAATATGTGAGAAATATTCTTAATATGTCCATATTATAACCCTTTTATGAATTTTTCACATTTCCTGCATTCTAAAACTATTTACACAATATCCCTAATATAATCCTAACTATACAATTTATGTTTAAACACCTGTAAAATGTTCACTTGCCAAAATACCCTCGAAAAATTGACTTTTATTGAAATAAAGGAAATACTAAATTGACTTTACGATAATATGTGTATTTAACATTCTTGACATTTTTGTTGGTAGCACAATGCTTTTTATGATGAAATCAAATTGTATAAATAATATTCAGCTTATTTTGTCCAAAACAAATCTACTTTAAACACATCGTGAACCAAATTTCATCAAAACAATGTATCGCACATGTATCGAGCTTGAAATCACCCCTTTTTATAACTAAATTATCATTTAAACTGACCGATCCTTCTTTTACTTCTTTCTGAACATCTCAATATATATATATATATATATATATATATATATATATATATATATATATATATATAGGGTGAGTCGTTAAGAATGGGAAATCTGGAAACTGGGAATAGTAGAGCCTAAAATATAAGGATTGAGCGCAACATGCCTTATACAAATGTTGCTCGTTTAAAAGATACTGGGTGTTCAAGTTAATAATTTTATTTCTAAATTTTCCAATAACTCAGCAAGTTTTTATAGAATCAACTTGAAAATTGGTATTATTATGTTTTTCAGCATAACGAATAAGAATTTGACATCAATTTAGCTTTGTTAATTAACCAGCGGATTACACACTGCTGAATAGATAAATCGATGTTTATCTTTTTTGTTTGTATAGAATCACTTAAACTGAATCGAAAATTTTAAAGAGCAACCTTTTTTACATGGTTAATACATATTTGTTTGATTTTGATATCTTGATCCGTTTTCGAGATATTTGACTTCCAAAGTTACAATACAGTTCGTCTTATTGACACAATTTTTAATTTTTAAACACGAAACTCAGTAAATAATAACTAATAACAAGAAATAATGCATAGGTACACAGAGTATTCAATAGGCCTTACGGCCACATAGTGTTCGCAAGAGGAAGTTATAACGTCTCTAAACTGTTCATAGTAAAAAAATAACAAACGTGAAAATAATGCCTTCTAAAATTGATTTTTCAAAAGAGTAGCAAGTTCATACAACTGTCATATGTAATGCAAGCGCCCACGTATTATGCCGGTGAATAACTTATTTAGAGCAACTGCTATAAATTTCCACCACCCACTTCAATGCACTTCGTTTTCTTAGAGATCTTCTAATGTTAAAAAACAATCCTGCCTTGTTTCTGATGACATTGGTAGCTTCTTGAATTTTTTGAAGCAATTCTTTACGGGAATCAGTTCTTTCCTTGTAGACGATTTCCTTCAAACTAGAGCAAACAGAGAAATCTAGGGGGTTAAAATCTGGACTTCTAGGTGGCCAAGGAAATTCACTTCCACGACCAAACAATCGATGTGGAAACTGTTCGTTCAGATAATCGCGCACAGGCAGAGGGAAATGTGGTGGCGCTCCATCGTGCATAAACCACATGTTTTGTCTTAGTTCAAGCGGTATATCTTCTAGCAGTTCATGTAAATTTTGTTCAAGAAAATCTAAGTAAAGTTGACCGTTCAGATTCGGCGGAAGTACAAATGTTCATCTTGAACTCCTGCTGGAAATGAATTTCCTTTATGGCATGTGGATTCTCAGAATCCCACAAATGATTATTCCTCCAGTTGATAACTCCCCGTCTAGTAAATGTTGCTTCATAGGTGAAGAGAATTTTGTCTGTAAAAATTGCGAAAATCGTAGACGTGCCGCAGGATCCTGTGGTAATAAATTCTGCACGGGACTGAAATTGTAAGGGTAGAGTTGCTCTTTTCGTAAGATTCTATTGATAGACGTTTGACTTATTCCTGTCGCGCACTTAAACGGCGAGTACTTACGCCTTGGTTTTCGGTAACACGAACTAGAACTTCATCTTCTTGTTCTACCGAAATTGTTTTTGGAGCACCATTATGGCGCTTAGGACGAAAACACCCAGTTCCTCCTAGGCGATAATAAATATTTCTAAAAAGTTTATGATTTGGTTGTCTTCGATTAGGATATAATTTCAAATACCTTCGGGTTGCAGCAAGTCCTTTAAAATCTGTTTGAGCAAAAACACAAACCATATCTCGCATTTCACTGTTAGAAAACTCATTATGCCGTGGCTTTTTTTTACTACTTATTCTTGTACAAATAAAGCAGAAAGAAAAAGATAAGGCTACTTACTTAGCACTCTTTGACACAAGCTTAACAAGCATAAATAATGATAGCTGTCAGATGCATTTAAGCCAACTTATTTTTTTCAGAGCAATAAGCCAACTTTGTATTTGAAGGACTAAAAGTTATATTAATAGGCCGAACTGCATTGAAACTTTAGGAGGCAAATATCTCGAAAACGGATCAAAATATCAAAATCCAACAAGTATATATTTTTCCTGTAAAAAAGGTTGCTCTTTCAAATTTTCTATTCAGTTTATGTGATTCTCCACACACAAAAAAGATAAGTATCGATTTATCTATTCAGCAGTGTGTAACCAGCGCCCTCTATGAGCAACGTTAAAATTGATGACAAACTCTTATTTGTCATGCTGAGAAACATAATAATACTAATTTTCAAATTGATTCTATAAAAACTTAGTTAATGGAAAATTTAGAAATAAAATTATTAACTTGATCAACCTGTATCTGTTAAACGAGCAACATTTGTATAAGGCATGTTGCGCTTAATCCTCATATTTTAGGCTCTACTATTGCCAGTTTCCAGATTTCCCATTCTTAACGACTCACCCTGTATATATATATATATATATATATATATATATATATATATATATATATATATATATATATATATTCTGTCGGTTCTGTGTTAACTGGTAGATGTTTTTGACAGATACTCTTTACTGTTGATTTTTAACTAAATTGTCGATTATATTTGATTTGTCTGTGTGTTTATATTTGTAACATCTAATGTGCTCTTTGTACCTAATATCAAAGTTCCTAAGTGTTTGTCCAATATAAGCAGAATTAGATAGTGTGCATAAACGTTTAAGGACAAAGCTACATTGTACTTTTTATTCTTTTGCAATATGTGAGCTACTTTTTTTTTATACTTTCCCAAAATATGAAAACGATAGGTATTTATTTTCTATCGAACTTGTGCTAACTGGGTAATGTTTTAGATAAATAACTTGTACTCTCGATTTTTAATTGAAGTGTGGATTATATTTGAAATGTAATCATTTGCTTGTGCAATATGTTTTATAACTGCTATTTCTTTATTGAAATTTGTGTAATAGTAATGACGTTGCTCTTCGGTTTTATGACGACATGAATCTTTTTGATTTCTGTTGACTGTATGTGTAGGTTTTCTGAATATGGAGAGCTCAAGCTCGTTCTGAGTATTAATTATTATGTTTCAATCTAGACAATTAATAGCTTCATTTTGTTGTTTCTCTGGTGTGAATTTTGTCCCAGGACGTAAATTTTTAATATTAATTGACTACTGATCAATACAACTTGATGAGCTATCAAAACTTGCTGAAATATCATCAACATAACGAAACCAAACTACAAGCTTATCAGAAGCATTTAATTAAAAAAAATTGACGTTATAAATTATCTCTAAAGGTATTAGCTAAATGGGCGAAATTGTACTGCCCATAAGTAAAATAATTCTGATTAACACAGAGAGAGATCAAATAATTGTTTAACTCCTTTCTGGTAACTAATTCAACATTATTATGTCTTAGTAACATCAAACTCACAAGTATATTATGTAGTGTTATTTTTTCGTTTTGTAATATATAAATTAGTTCTAAGAATTGTTAATAGAATGTTTTGATTAGTACTTTAAATCGTTTGTTATTATGTGATCATTTCTAAGATACGTTTCGCATTATACTGCTAAAAAGTATTCTGAAATATTATATAGGTACACAATATTAAATTTGATATATTTGGCGATGACGCTAGACAAAATTTTACTTACATCAAACATAAAAAAATAAAAATAAAGCTTCCAGAAACAAAGAAGTTTTTCTCATTTTCTGTATTTACTAACAAAATTAAAGAGATCTTAGAAATTATCACAATAATTATGCCAAAAGTCAAACTGCTAATTTACTTGAGTTGTCGTTGAAGAAGGACGGACAGGAAAAGACTAACATCAATTAAGAATAAAATTAACAAAAATAATCTAATTTCTGTGAAAGCAGATAAAGTTCACACTTTAGTAACTATTTCAAGATATGGTTATACAGAAAATTAATGATTTATTAATAACGAAAATGTAGAAATTTTAAATGAGATCTTACAGCAAAATTGCAAAAAGATGTGAAATAAGGTTTACAAAACTGAAATATCTGCTTTAGAGATTTAGAGAAACAACAAATTTTATACAAGAAATCACAAGCGCCAAAACTATACGGTCTCATAAAAATCCACGAACCAAATATGTCCATCACACCAGTGGTTTCTTATATCCAAGCACTTAATCATGTTTTGGCAAATAAACTAAACCACATAATAACAAACAATTTAAAGTAAAAATCAAATACCACAAAACTTAGCTTGATACAAAACGTACAGAACATGTGAAATTTTGTATATTAGGTGAACCAAAAAAATTTGAGGTAGCTGAACATGCTTTACATAATTTAAATCATGACAATCAGTTTGATAATTTGAAAATATTGTCAAGACAAACTCATTATTATGTTGGTTTATAACGTGAAACTGTTGAGATATATAAACATTATAATAAATTTAGTAGGCAAGAATAAGGTCTCCTTTTAAATAGGTTTAGGCATCTTATAATTAAAGAAAGGCTGACTGATACGTCTTTTTTAATTTTCGCTTTTGGTATGTCTAGGACTTTTTGCTGTTTTATTGCAGACCTTGAAGTAAATGCATTACCAATAATATTTAAGTTACCACAGCGCCATAAGGATTTGACATGTACAGTTGAAATTAAAATTGAACTTAAAAATCATATTAAACGTACTACATTGTAGTTTTCACAGTAAAATTACAAATTACAATTTTTGGTAAAAAAACTATTTCTTTGCTAGATTGGACTAGATTTTAGTTGATATGTCACGTTTCTGTTTGTGAATGCATTTCTCACTGTTAGCCTTTGACCATTAGAGGGTGTTCTAATTTGTCATCTTCATGGCAGTTTAATAATATTTAATTTATTAAGGATCTAGTTATTCTTTATTAAAATTAGATTCCATAGTTGGCTTATACGTTTATCAAACTGTTACATTAATAGCAGGGTTATGTTTGCGTTTTCATATTTTTCATATTGCATAAATTTATTCTAACATCTTAAACAATTCTTAAAGAATTACCACTACTGAGGGCGATAACTATAATTACTATCGAAACGTATAGATTTATGTAAAATATAAATATAAAGATACTCGATTAAAAAACCCAAAAAGTTATGTATTTTAATTATATGTAACAATGGTTTTTTACTCTGGGATCCATAAGTGTTGGCTATCATTGGTTGGAATCTATGTTAATACACCAATTTCGCTGAGAACGGGGCCAAATACATTACTTCGATGATTAATTGCCACAGTATGTATCTGCGCTTGGACCGGATGTTGTCCAAAATGTATCTTCATACACCAATTTAGTAAAAATAGAGTACCTCAATAAACAAAGGCTAGCTTTAGTGATCCATGACTTTTGGCCGAATTTAGACCAAAATAATGTATTTTTTATGTGAGAGGTTTTTATCGCATGACAACACGCGTTTAACTTTAGAAAACGAACCGCGCCTTAAGGTCATATGAAACGAGCTTTTGATAAATTGTTCCATTTTACAAAATTTAATTCAAAACACAGACAGAAACTACAATTAAAATTTTAATAAGATTTAGGAAATTTTTGTTTGGGTGGCTGCCATCTTAACAACATTACAACTACCATTATAACTAGTAGAAGTATCCATCAACCACAATGGACTTATAAACGTAAAATGGAAAAACTATGTTAATTCTACATTTTGTTGGGGGCCTCGACGACCAAGAGCAAAATCCTCTTACGCATGCATTTTGGTGAGCATTTGGGTCGAATCTACATTTACACACCGAATATCGTTAAGGATGGATTGTTTCGATGGCCAAGAGCTGAATTATGCACATGATGTCTGGTTGCAGTATTTGGGGGAAATGTTGCCCTAAACCAACATTTATACACCAAACTCCTTAGAGTCGCAGCAAAATGAAATGATTTGGACATTTGGACAAACGTTCTCAATATTTTCTATTACCAACCAAGCTTCACCCTTGAAGGTCTCGTTCAATACGCCATCTCTGAGGTATAAATGTTAATAGTATACATCAACATGTCGTAAATACATTCCATATAAGTCTATCTTGTAAATAATTAAATTGTTTTCTAGTTAGAATAAACCTGAAAATATTGATTTGCTATATTCCTGGCCCAGAGACCGATTCACAGAAAGACATCAGTCCTTTATCTGCTATTACAACAACATGGCGCGATGAGTAATTCTCACGTTTAACTTTTATTATAATAAAATATCGCTACTAGTTTCCAGGTCCGTCTTTACATAGTTTTAAGTAAACTTTCGCTTCCTGTATTTTTTAATAAACTTAGCCCAGCGTTGTTAGATTGCTGAACTGTTGGAAAATAACTGTATTTTCCTGTCGCCAGCTCTTGAAGTCGTCCAGAGTAACAAGAGGTCGCGCTGCTGCCGCTACATCCATTTCATTTTAGCTCTTGTTTACGTGAAGAGTTGTTAAGTTTTGTTCTTATTACCAGTTATTCTTATTATTTATTTATTTCACTCTTGTAGAAGTCATAGGATAACACATATTTAAAACCTTTTACTATTTATTTGTGAGTGTAAAGTCAAGGTAGCTAACAATTTGTCGTATCCAACAGAAATCACGTCCAATTTTCAATGACTGATCTAAAGCCGTCGTAATGTATATTAAAAGTAAATGTAACGCATCAGGCTAGTTACAGGACACCGTTGCGTTTTATCACAATGGCAGTACGTTAGAAAATCGCATTAATAATAAACTGAGAAACAAAAAAAATTGAAATGCAAAATTCAACAACGAATATACTTTTTTTATTCCATGAATACCATAAGAATCTCATTTGTATAATACATTTTCTATAAACTCAAATTAAATAAATTCACCTGGGCGCCATCTTGGATTTTTTAATTGCATTTTAATGACTTGCACTTCCGTGCTTGAAACTTGGCAGCTAGGACATTCCCCTGGACTCCCACAATTAGAACTTGGCCCTTTCTCCAATTGCTTGGAATTTTCCCAATTTCCAGCAGTTAAAGCTCTACCCCGATCACTCATTGACTCAATACTTTTTAATCACGTCAAGGTTAAAACCAACTTTAACTTTTTGATATGGGTACTTGTACCGGTTTTTCAGTGTTCGTCGAATCATTGGTCAAGACTGGCACCTACACCTTATCTTCTAACACCAATCGTGCTATCTGGGTGGCATCTAAAATAACGTATTTTTGCATGTTTCAGTAGATATTTGTGGCTAACCTCAATTTATTCAAAGCTTCATGTAGATTTTTAGGTATTAGGCCCATAGATGATATAATAATGGGTACAATTTCCACTTTCTGGAATTTCCACATCAAATTAATTTCTCTCTTTAAAGATTGGTATTTAGCGATTTTCTCATTGTACTTTAATTCCAAATTGTTGTTACTTGGGATAGATACCTCAATAAGATAGACTGTCCTTAGCTCTTTGCCCACCAGCGTAATTCCAGGTCTGTTGTGTTGCACAGTTACATCTGTTATAACTGCTTGATCCCAATATAGCCTGGCTTAATTATTCTCTACAACAGAGTCGGGTTTGTATATGTAGTAAGGGTTTTCTGAGTTTGGTGGAATATGATATTTCTTTAGAAGTTGTAAATAGACAATCGCTGCGATTTTGTTATGTCTATCGAGGTATTTGCTACCTGCTAAGTTTTCGCACCCTGAGAAGATATGTTCTATAGTTGCGCTATTCTGGTGGCATCGGCGGCATTTTTCATCTGTATTTTACTTTATTATACGTTTTCTATAATTCCTTGTAACGATAACCTGATCCCGAATGCCTATCATAAATCCTTCACTTTCAGGGAATAGGGAGCCTCGGACTAGCCAATCGACTGTCGCCCTTGGGTTGATATTTTCTTTTTTTAGGTCACGGTTAAACCTTCCATGAAGTTCCTTGAAGGCCAATTTTTGCATTTTGATACCTTGCAGGTCAGGAGGGCATAGTGAATATTCCCGCTGCGCCAGTTTCAACGAAGTGTATTTTTATCTAGTTTTACAATTAATTGACACAAGTCAGTTCCTTGCGAGAGGAAATAGTGTCGCTACGTTGTAATTTGTTGGTTACATGCTTCAACTACATCCGTTATACCGCTTCTGCATTTATCTTTGGGTATTGATACACGTTCTACAGAAGATCGTGGATGGTGTGTTTTATACCTTGTCATCGTTGTTACAAGTATTGTATCTACGTGCTCGAAGTCCGTGACTGTCCAGTTGATAGTGCCAAAGAAATAGCTCAGGACTGGAATCGCATACATGTTTATGGCCTTAGTTAGATGGGCCGAGTTGAGTCCTGATTTAAGGAGGGAGGTCAGTCTGTCCGTAAACCTTCGGGTAAATATTTCTTTGACGTCTTTGTGCTCTATTCTGTTTCTCTGTAGAACACCAAGGTTTTTATAGAGGTCGTCCAGCACTGGTGTTATATACGACTAATGGTCTAATTTAATATCCGGCGTTGTGATTAGTTTTCCGCGTGAGATGTTAACTGTTTGGCATTTGTTTAGTCCGACTGTCATGCCTATGTCGTTGCTCATTTCAATTTGGATCATGATTTTATTTTTACTTTTTTTTATTATTATTAACCCTCGGAGGACCAAGGGGGGGTTAAAAAGTATCCACAACATTGTGTTGTACCCGAATTTGTAAAACATTGTGCTCCTAAAAATCTCAAATAATTAGTAGTTGTCGGCATACTATTAGTCTTTGAGACGCCATAATTAGCATTTATATAATTTAATCAATTTCATCTTACTCATACAAAAACTTTACGGTGGATAATAAATAACCCCCCTCGGTCCAATATGAGTCTAAATATTATTGAAGCTGCCCGGTAGTTTACAGCTGACAACGTCGCAAATAGGTATGAAGTCGAAACTATGTATTATTATTTTAGTTAGTAATTGAACTGCCTTCATCACGTTAGGTTGTGGTGTCGCTCTTTGTTAGCGAGATTTGAAAAATTTTTTTGTTTGTCGCGCAAGTGAAGAAAATTGAAAATATATAAACACAAATACTTGAGTCAGAGAGAATTAGACGAAGAGTTAGAAAACCTTTCTGATTTCGATGCTCTGTCAGACATTAGTTTCGGTAACAGTGACTCAGACGTTAGTGAAACCGAAGACCATATTGAAGTGTTCAACGATGAAGAAGATATTGAACATTCAACCAAAGATAGTTCCAGTTCTGATATGACAAGTGAAGACTGTGACACGCCACATGTATATACATCAAAGTCAGGAAGAATTTACTTAGCTCACCCACCACGCTCTATACGGCGAGCAGTACCAAACATTTTTCGTGAGCGATCAGGACTTAGAAATGATGGCAAAGTAGAAAATATATCGCAGTCGTTCCAAACATTTTTTACTCCGGAAATATTGCAAACTCTTGTTCGGCATACCAACGAAGAAGCTGAGCCTACAAACGTGCCAAAAACAGACGATCCTGAGATGTTGGCTTTGCTTGGTATTTTCATTTTGATGGGAGCTAATGATGACACTAAATTGGATTACCACGATATGTGGTCTAAAAAATTCGGCAGATCATCGTATATCGCCACAATGAGTCGAAACAGATTCCGAGTACTGACAAACATTTTAAGATTTGATGATAAGACCACCAGAGTTGAGAGGAAAGAGACAGACAAGTTTGCACCTTTACGTGAAATTTTTGATTTGCTGAATGATACATTTTTGAGATATTTTACACCAGGTATGAACGTGGTGAAAGATGAAATGTTATCTTTATTTCGAGGCAGATGCCCCTTCAAGGTTTTTATGGAAGAAAAGCCTGGTAAATATGGTGTTCTTATACGAATACTTGCAGATTGTTCAGTTCGTTATGTTTTGCAGGAAAAACTGAAGGGAGCACACCAGCATCTAGAGGTCCACAAGGAATAGTAAAACGATTGCTATCTCCGATTAGAAATTCTGGACGTAACGTAACGACGGATAGGTATTACACTTCTGTGGAGCTTGCAGAAGATCTCTACAAAAACTTTGGTCTGACTTTAGTTGGCACTCTACAACAGAATCGCAAACATATACCAGAAGTTCTTAAAAAAACGGAAGGAAGACAGCTGTATTCAAATATGTTCGCATTTTCAGATCCGAAGTCTGGAAACCCACCAATCACTCTTCTTTCTTATGTAACACGTCAGAATCCTACAAAGATACTTCTGTTCCTGTCAACACAGCATTCTGATGATGTTGTAAGGGACGGAGGCAAAAATAAATCAGATATCAATCTTTTTTATAACGAAACCAAAGGAGGTGTTGATACGGTGGACCAGATGGCGAGAAAATATACGTCGAAACGATCGACGCGAAGATGGCCACTCTCAGTTTTTTTCACTCTGTTGGATATTGCAACAATCAACGCATACTCCCTATTTATTCTCAATTACCCTAAATGGAATGAAAATAAGAGCAACCGTCGTCGTTTGTTACTGCAAGAATTGGGACTTGCCTTAACGCTACCTCTTATTGAAAAAAGGGCTGCAAATTTAAATGGACTTCAAAGTTTTGTTCTGCATGCCATGGAAAATGTACTAGAACGTAAACTTATTCCAGATGTAGCTCCAAGATCATCCGAACATGGAAAAGGACGATGCCATTCTTGTTGCAAGTTAGCAAAATCGAAAAAAGAAAAAACCAACAAGTTAGCAAAAACAACCATAGTTTGTTCAAAATGCCAGAAGTATGTATGCGGTAAGCACAGCAAGAAATACAATGTCTGTGTAGTCTGCGATGAAAATTCCAGTGCATCCGGAGATTCCGACTGAATGACTTTGAGTAACTATTGTTTTAATTTATTAAGTTATGTTAAGGATTTTTTTTATTTGTAACAGTGTTCTTTTTAAATTAAAACGTACCTTTTCGGTTAAAATATATGTGGATATTTATTGACCCCCCCCCCCCCTGGCCCTCGCTGTTTCCAAAAAAAGGTTGGTCCTGCGAGGGTTAAGGGTTTAAATGCTATGGTCATATCTCCTTTAATGTCAGTAAAAATTTGTACAGTGTTGCTTAAATTTGATCATATACACCTATTTCTTTTAAAAAGTTTACTGCGTTCTCAACATCACAGCGATTTTCGACGTAGTTGGTCTTTAAACTATGTTTCCATCTTTGTAGGCGGTAACCTGGACAATCTTGTAATATATGCCTTATTGTAAACGCTACCTGGCATCGTTCGCATATTGGAGGTATCCCATCTTTAAGTAGGTGTTGGTGCGTAATTTTCGCCTGGCCTATTCTCATGCTATGAATTTTTACAGTGACTTCTCTAGAAGTATTGCGCTACTCGAGTAGTTTGTCAACTTGTGGTTTTATTGTAGTGAGGTGTGTATCTTGTAATCTCCATTTTGTTGCCAGTTCTCAATATTTTCATTTGTAAGATACGTTCTCACGTCCATTGGGTCAAGCAGATCTACGTCCACTTGTAAGTTTGAGATCGCCTTCTTTGCGGCTGTATCCACTAGCTCATTTCCTGTGATACCCACGTGACTAGGAACCCAAATAAAAGTAAGATTAACTCTTTTCATCGTTATAGAGTTTTTAGCGGACTGACATATTAATGTTAAAGAATCTAGAGCGTAAATTTGTTTGATGCCACTAGTGCTACTTATGCTATCTCAGATTACTAAGAATTTTTTATTTATTTGCCACTTCCATTGAACAATATAAGATTGCTTTCCATATGGCATATTGCTCTGCAAACCTTATTGACGCCATATCGTTCAATTTCCATGAACGTGATACATCGCTTCTGGTAGCTTCCTTTTTATACTTTAACAGGTCTGTTCTTATTTTAACACGTGGTGTCTTCCACGGTATAAATTCGAACCTCTTTGTCTCTAATACCGTCGGTACTGTTATATTCATGCGCACTATGTGTTCCCAAAATCTGATACCTGCTGGACGGGTAATTGTAGATTGTCTTTGATACGGGCTCCTATCTGTGTTTAACATAATCTTGTTTGGATGGTTTGGTATAAATCATTTTCACCGTGTAGTTCGCCATTAATTGGATTCTTCTGGTTCCAGAGATGAGATTCCCAACTCACAGCATAGGTTTTCGGTCGGGCTTGTAGGGAATGCACAAATCCAATGCCTTAGAGATGTGCGATGCACCACATTCAGATCTGCAAGTGCTGATTTACGTGCCGATGAATATACAACGCAGCCGTAGTCAATTTGTGACAGTATCAACGCTCTATAGATTAGTATTAGACACTTGGGTTCTGCTCCCCATTTGGAATGTGCTAGTTCCTTCAGTATATTTAAACTTTTTAAGCATTTCACTTATAGATATTGTAAGTACGTCTTCCCTGTAAGAGATCTGTCATAGATCAGGTCTAGAAATTTAGCAGTACCAGAAAACCTAATCGGATTATTCATCATCTACAACACATGATCATAATGCGGTTTTCTTAGCCTGCAAAAGTGGACTCATTTGTTTTTTTCTTCGCAAAATTCTAGACCAATTTTTCGACCATTTTGTACGATTTTGTTGATCGCAGATTGCAACTTCTTTTTAATGTCTCCTATAGTGTTTCCACTGCAGAAAATGGAGATATTAACGTACATACGTTTGGATATCGAATCAAGTACTTGCATTAAAATATCATTAATAGGTATTGAGAAAAGTTTGCAGCTAAGTGTTGATCCTTGTGGCAACCCGTTTTCAAATGCTTGTATATCAGACATTGTATTTCCGACCCTCACTCGTAACCGTCTGGAACTTAGGAGATACTTTATTAGTAAAGGTAAGTTTCCACGCAGATTTAGGTTATGTACTTTTTAGTATATCATATCTCCATATCATGTCGTATGCACCTTTGATAACAAAAAAGACGGCCACCATATGTGCTCTCATGCGAAACGTTTCCTGTATAGTGTTTTCAAGGAAAACGAGATGATCAGTTGTTGATCGATACTTCCTAAAGCCAACATGGTAAGGTGCAAGTGCATTTTCTTTTCAAGGATTCATTAGAGTCTACTGTTTACTATCCTTTCCAACAGCTCACCCATAAAATAGGAAAAGCTGATCGGGCGATAGCTTGCTGGAAGTAATGAATCCTTCCCCTTTCCATTCCTCAGGGTAGGTACCTTCCATCTACAACACATTATACAAATCCAATAATGCTCTTTCAAATTCGGTTGTTAAATTAAGTAACATCTCGTTGCAGATTACGTCAGATCTCGGAGCTGTCCTTTTACTGTTTCGCATAGCGAGGTAAACTATTCAGTGGTGAAATGTAAGTTGTATTCTTCGTGTATATTAGTGCTAAAGGATATTTCAACTTCTCTTTCCCCTTTTGTTACATAGAATTCGGGATGGTAGTTCTTAGAGCTACTGACAGTTGAGAACTGAGTCGCCAACGTACTTGCAATCCGCATTGGATCCTGAATAACGAGATTTTCAGGAGTCTGTCTTGAAGTTATGGTGTGTGACCGGTATGTACCATTAATTGCGTTTTAATTTTTTTTCCAGGTGTTATCAGACATCCTAATCGTGTATGTATATTGATTCCAACTTTCGCGTTTACCTTTCAGGACATTTCGTAATGGCTCTTGCTTTTTTAAGGGCAATATGATTTTCCATCTTTGGGCACTGACGATATTTCTTGAAAGCTGCTTTTTTGTTTTTGACAGCCTCGTTTACGGCAGGATTCCACCATGGCATCGGGCGCTTCATATGTTTACTACTTGATCTAGGAATGCTTGCAGCGGCTGCAGCTAATATGGCCCTGGTAAATGTTGTTACATTAACGTTTCTAGGCATAACTGGACCCTGACCAAATAAGGGCCAATTTGTTTTTACTGTTCTGTATCGCTCAACCATAGTTCTCGGTTGAGCAGAAACGTCTGTTTTGATAATAATGGGGAAATGACCGCTGTTGTGTAGATCTTCGGCAATTTTCTAACGCATTGAACGTTTTTGATGCAGCATGGTGGTATGTGGGTGCACCCGAATTAAGTAGAACTATATCGTTTGAGTTTAACCGTTTCTCTATCATACGGCCTTTTGCATAATTTTTGAAGATCCCCGTAAGTTGTTGTGCGCATTAAAGTTTCCTTCTATTAATCTCTCAAGATCTTCTATTTCCCAATTGGTATCGGGAATATATGTACTGCAAACCGTTATCTTAATTAGCGCTTTTCCCCTTATTGCTACAGGTTGTAGGGTAGTAGGCACTGTTAGTGTTTGGAATTGCACGTCATTTCTACTAATTACAGCAACACCGCCGCATGCCCTTTGCTCACCAGTAAAATCCCTACGTACAATGTTATATCCCTTTAATGAATATACGGGTCCATGTTTGAGGTGTGTTTCTTGTAAACAGAACATCAATGGATCGAATTCCTGTGCAAGCATTTTTATATCAGAATATCGTTTCGAAATACCTCTACAATTCCACTGAATTAAGCAATTTTGTCCGTTAAATGAATCGAAAGTATTTTATCAGATAGTTTAACAGAGGTAAAAATGCTACAGGTACAATAAAATAAATAGTGCATATATAGAGTTTATAAGACATCAAATAATAAACGTACCAACATATAAATACCAACCTTTTTCTTTACTTCCGTGTAAGATGGTTTGTGTAATACTTTGACTTCCTGTATCTTCATTATCTGTTGGAATACTATGCTTGATCTCAATATTGCCTTGTGTGGCCCTTTGCAATTGGGGCACTCAATAGGAGACTCGCCTTGTGTACCTGTATAAGGTGTCTTGGCGCACACGCATCTTTGATCGTTCATACAATTAATTGCAGTGTCCATATTTCTGGTAATGAAAGCACCTTAGCGGGTTCGGAATATACGGACAGACTTGCAATGGTTAAAACGCTGCATGGATAGTTCTTGGCAATCGAGGTACATTGAAAGTCAATACATGATTTGGGGTATCTCTGAATTCCCCTTCCCGTTTGGTTTTTATGCGTCTAACATCTATCACTTCTTATTCTTTTGAATTACCTTTTATTTCGTCGATTGAGCAATTAAGCAAATACAAAATACAACCCCTTAAAGTGCTATGGGTACACTCGAACTCTCCAAAACGCTGTGACTTAATTAAATGTTTGGATGTTTTACTAGACACAGTCTCTACAAGCAAGTCTCCTTTTCTTTTTTTTTAGAATACAACACTTTACTAATTACAAAGGGACTTACATTAGTAAAGTATCCTTCCTTTCTCTTAACTACCAAGAAGCGGGGCACTGAGTCCTCCGTCTCACAGATAGGGTTTGTTTTTAGAGGTGGGAAAACGTCTTCTTTGGAAGAGTGTTTCCCTTTACGCTGTCCTCTAGCAGCATGTCCATTATCACTGCCAAGGTCGCCATCTACTCCAGTAGCACTTACATCCTCCATGGCCTGGTTTACCACCACGGACGCCGAGCAGTCGCTGGATGACGGTCGAGTGAAACCTGCGAACTTCACCACGCTCCCACCGGTACTGGGGACAATCTGAACCCCTGTACCATAATCTGTGGGCGCCCCGAAGGGCTCGTGTTACTATCCATTATCCATAATCATAGCTTAGTCGTCTTCAGTGCATTTTAACGCTATCTACCAGCAGGCCAAGGCCTTTTTTTATTATTTTTACATTTTTTTACAGAGAAGAAGAACCGAAAGAAATAAAACGAGACTAAGATTTCAAACAAACTACAGTAAAAGAGCACGAGTAGATGAAGACAAACGACTTGAGATATCTTTGCTTCGCCACTGCTGGCAATAGTGGCTACAAAGCCCCCCTCACCACGTCAAGGTGGATCTCAGCTCGAGGGGATATTATTATTAGCACCACCCACTAAACTTATGACACAAGTAAGGTATGTAATTTGATAAAATACAGGTAAGTACACATTACACTATTATTTTCCAGTCTACTTTATCACTTTTTTATAAATACCTATTTCTTTCAGGAAGCTTAGCATGTTGATTATAGCATCTAATTCCTTAAATTTATTTGCAGTTGATGTTGCTGCTTCTCTAGGCAGTACATAGGACAGTCGAGTATTACGTGAGATACAGTCAGCACAATATTACATACCGCACATATCAGACCATCTTCGCCCTTTAAGAGGTACTGACGAGTTAGTGCTGTGTGACCTAGACGTAACCGGTGTACGTTAGTATGTTCTTTTCTAGGTAGATCGACACTTAGTAGAGGAGTCCGTACATTCGGCTTTATACCTGACAGGTGAGTATTGATTTGTTGCCACGTTCCTTGCCACTTTGCTACTATTTCTGTTTTAGATGAAGTTTGGCAAGAGGACGTTGATGCTGGATAACTGGTGTTCTATCCGTCCACGGAGGTAAATTTGGTAAAGTAACAGGTGGTAGTGGCGTCATACGTTCACACCATATAACTGATAAATATTCCTGAAAACGTACTCCAGCTGGTCTTGTGATCGTTCTTCTATCGGTGAATAGATTTACATTTAAGAATAGCATACAATTTTTTGGATGACAAGAGTGCGATTTTATAAAGGTCGTGTAATGTACCACCAAAATATATCGCCGGATTTCGAGCGGTAGTATAGCTGCTTCGCAATAGAGACTTTGGGCGGGCTGGTTGGATAGACACTAAGAGAGTACCTGATTCCAACGTTGTGTACCCGATCTATAGTCTTCAGCAAGCTTTTTTGGGCTGACGAGTATGCTATGCACCCGTAATCAATCACCCATAGTACCATCACTTGGTAAACTCTTAAGAGTACTTTCGGTTCTGCATTACACCTGGTGTGAGCGAGAAATTTTATTAAGTTGAACTTCTTGCCACATCTCTGTTTCACGTCTGTTATGTGTAGCCTCCATGATAGTTTGGCATCGATGATGACACCAAGGAATCTAGATTCAGGCACTCACGCCATCGGTTCATTATTTAGGTACCAGAGAGGGTCGAAGTGTGGTTTCTTAAGGCGGAATAGGTGTAGACACTTCTTTTATTTTGAAAACTGCGCCCGACAGATACGCCATTTGCTACAACGGTGTTGATTGTCACTTGTAGTGTTCGCGTTATTTCTTCTACGGTATTTCTAGTGTACATAATTGCCAGATCGTCAAAGTAGAGGAATTTAGTTATGGTATCGTCGACGTTTGATACTATGGCGTTTATTTCCAGTGCAAATAGGGTGCAACTCAGCCTTGAGGTACACCATTATGAAGTACTCTTGAGCTGGACAAATCTTTACCAAGACGTACCTTAAAACTCATTCCACTCAAGAAGGAACAAAAAGCTGCGGCAGCTTCCCTCTGAGACCGCATTGGTAAAGCTTTGCAGAATAACGTGGCGCCACGTCATATCGTAGGCCCCCTTAATATCGAAGAGTACAATCAGATATGTTCCCTTTTACGAACGGCATTTTGAGCGGCGCTCTCCATCACTAAAAGATGGTCGGTGGTAGATCTGCCTTTACGGAATCCGGCCTGATACGACACCAAGACACTTTTCTTCCAGCCACCATAAGAGCCTGTTATTAACCAGGTGCTCTGAGAGCTTCGTCATACAGCATGTAAGGCTGATGGGACGATAGCTGCCAGGTGACAGGGGATCTTTTCCTGGTTTTGGTACTGGTATAACAGAGATCCCTGCACTGCGACCGTAGGTCTATTGTGCCCCCTAGGTTTATTATACCCCTCTATTAATCCCGTTTCTTTCATGAAGTCCAGGGTCTTCGAGGGGTATATTTTCTTCACTTTTTTTGTAATCTTTTCCTTTTCATGAAGAAGTTTTCTTGTCATTGTGCAAGCAATGACAGGCGACGTGGTGAGGTGTTTCGTCAGATTTGCCACAACCTCTATACAACGGGCTGTCTGTCAGTCCCATTACGCGCATATGCTTGTTCATGCGATAGTGTCCCGTGAATTTCTGTCATAAGTTTTATATTCGCTCTGCCTAGGTTTAGGGTAGATATGGTAAGTTTACTGTTCGGTTTCTCCAGGAAGATCTTATAGTGGATCTGTCCCTTACCTAATTATTAAGGTATTTCAAACCCATTACCATCTTCCGGAGTGTATAAGTTATCTCATTCATGTAGAAAACTATTCATTGGGACCACAAAACGTAGCATTGATACAAGACGTAAAAAACACGAGACTTTGTAGATTAGGTAAACCAGAGAAATCTGCGGTACTACAGCATGGATTAAATAATTTAAAATGGCATTCAATTTGATAATACGGAAATATTGTTAAGACAAACTCATTAACATGTTCGTTTACAACGTGAAGCTATTGAGACATATAAACATATTAACAACTTCAACAGGCAAGAAGAAGGTCTCCGTTTAAATAGGTTTTGGTATCTTATAATTAAACAAAGTCTCAATGATACGTTTTAATTTTAATTTTAGCTTTTAGTATGTCTAGGCTTTTTCGCTATTCTTTCTAGACCTTGAAATAAGTGCTTTACCAATTATATGTAAGTTACACTGCACTATAATAATTTGACATATACAGGGTGGCCCATGAGGTTTTGGCCAGTATATGTCTCGACAACTATCTGAACTACGATATTGAAATTTGGTAATTATAAACAGTGGGTAGTATTACCCATTTTAAGCAAGCAGGCACTTTGTTGCAACGTCACATTTCGGGTCACGTGGTATCATTTTCAAAGTTTTTAATGGGACACTCTATATATTTTGCCACTTCAGTAAAGGTTACTCTTATGTTCATTCGTGCCTTTTTTTTTTTTTTGGTATTGTAGGTACTTAGCAGTGATAAACAAGTTTTTATAAAGGGTTTTTGTTTTAATAAAAAAGGGTGCATTGAAGCGAAAAACGTACTCTAGCAACAGAATAGATTTTGTAGTTGTCAAAAGCTGTCTGTGTTAGCATACAATTGTTCACTGTATTATTGTTGTTAAAAGTTATTTGACTTAACACTGATTGTGCCTTTACGCTTCACTTACGACGAGTATGTCGATATGCTAATCATTTATGGAGAATGTGGAACAAACAGCAGACGTGCTAGATAGTGTTATTAACATTCTTGCTTATATCTAAATCAATCCCCACATTTTAACTCGGTGTGTTCAGCAAGAATTAGGAATAAATAAGTCTACGATCCAGAGGGTGTTAAAGCAATACAAATATAACTGCTAAGTACCTACAAAACCTACAAACTGTTATATTAATAGTAGTCTTATGTTTGCGTTTTCATATTTCATAAATTTCTTCTTAGATCTTAAACAATTCTTAAAGAGTTACCACTACTGAGGACGATAATTCTTGAAACGTGTAGATTTATGTAATATATATATATATATATATATATATATATACACACCATCAAAAAAACCCAAAAAGCTAAGTATTTTTATTATGTATAATAATGGTGAAAGTTTACATTTTCATAAACGTAATATTCTTTTTTACGTTAATAGTGCTAAAAAATTACCTATTTTAAAAGTATTAGTGTTATGTAAATGTTTAATCTAATAGAAGTTAATAATTCCACACTTGTATTCACAAATGAAATTTATTAATAATCGTGTTTATTCCAAGTAGGTATTACAAAACTTAATAATAGAAAGAATATAAATATTAAAGATCTATACATTTATTAATTACATAAATTACAATTTCTCACGTTCTGTGATTTGTATTCACCCAATATTATATATTATGCAAATCATAAAGTGATTAGGTACCTTTTTAGTGATTGTTATCAAGTTATCCCAAAATATGCATGACTAATTATGTAAGAGATTCAATAAGACTAAAATTGGGGACGTGATGGAACTCTAAAGAATAGTAAAGGAATACAAATATTAAATGGGGAGAGTAACTTTGTTTATGCTACAGTACTATATAATATGAAGTCGATTCAACTAATCTATTAAGTTATTACGGAAGTGCTAATACACAATGCATAAACAAGGTGTTTGCGATAAATGCCGTCTCTCGATACATTTTTTGCGCGCATCAATTTAAAGATTACAAAGTTTGATAAAAATCCTAATAATTTCACACAACTCTGTCAATTCAGTGCATTAACTTATAGCCGAGACAATAACATAAAATATATTAGAATAGGTAACGATTAGTAATGTTGTACGCCCAAAATAATTTAAATCATGTAATGATAGTTACATAAATTCTAACTTAGTAATATTTATCAAAAAGATAATTGCTAATACAATCGGAAGAACAACTATTACATGTTCAAGCGTGCATTGCGGCGTAATTGAACTTTGAAATATTGTTTGTTGGTACCGCCTCTTATACTATACAACTTTTTAACTCACTTCAATTCTAAATGAAGCAAAATGAATTTATATGATTTAAGTAATAAATATGAGACGTAACTATTGTTATGGTGCGGGAGTGGGACAGTGAAAACCACTCACTTACATGAAGAATTCACAATATATTAGATAGAATCAAGCAAAACAGTCACCGGAGCTATTTATTTTCATTACTACTTTATAATAGTATATTAAAAAACAAGTTTCATAAGTCCAGTCTTGAAGCACAAATTCAAGTATAAAAAACCGAGTGGCGTAGCTACGAGTATTTGTGTAATTTGCCCTTTTTACGTTGCTTTAAACAAAAAATTTTACTTAGTTGATTTAGGAATTTTTGTGGCGGTTGATAATGTCTTAATTTTAAAAGTGAAAATTTGATCTAGTCGCCTTTTGTTTTATCTAAATTCTGTCACAAAACACGAAAGTGGAAGATAATCAAAATAATCTTGCATGTACGCCCCCTGAAAAACGAGAAATTTCCACAAATACGTTCGCGAATTTGCTCACATCAAAGTATTCCACTCACGCATCCTGTTTTTGACACATTTTGTAAAAGTGCCATGCATGACATAATTCCGGATCAATCTTTTCCCACCTAAACATTTTCGTAAAATGTTCCGTGAATGAATGGCTATAGTGCCATCGGAGATGAGGACGCAATTTACAAAAAACTATTTTAGTTAACTTTATTATTCGACTATATAATTTAGTAACAATAAGTGTTATATAAAAATTTTAAGAGTAAGGTTTAATAAATTTACAGATAGCTAGTTTCGGACTAACACCGAAAATCCCGTAATAAAATTTATTACGTAAACACTCGTCAATTTTAGTACTCCATAACATTATGCCGGATGATTAGACAGGCCAACTCGGCAAAACTGATAAAATTAGACGATCCATTTCGGCACAAACGACACGCCAGCTCGGCAAAGCAGTCAAATTTGAATAAGCCGCTAATCCTTTGTACGTAAGGTGCTTCTTAAGATGATGTTTCACTTTAAATGGAGGTACCTTGGTAATGAAACACTTATTATTCTATCATTTGCTTTGTTTAAACTAAAATCTAAATTGATATTCACATTAAGAAATTCATCAATGCTGTCAAATTTATTCCTAGTGAAGTATTTTAATAAAAACTGGTAGTTTGTTATAAAACTTAATTCCATAATAATTCCAGCCATTACGACTACTACTTAATTTGATTTTAACAATCCTAATTAATTCGGAATCCCGAGTATTGTGTTCATGAAAACTGCAATGCTTTTGACATTAAGAAGTATCATAAATACATCTTATGTATATATATATATATATATATATATATATATATATATATATATAAGAAGGAAAAGTAAGGAGTTGCAATCCTCCAAATTTTAGTTTATCCCCTCTGAATCCCATATGCAGCATTATTCTGTTAGTTTTACTTTGGAGTACAAAGATTTTGTGACAATTGTGAGAATTGTTGCCCCAGTTTTTTTTTACTTAATCTTCTTATGATGAACATATTTTTTGTGATTCTGTTGGCCACGTAATCAATATGGTAACACCAAATAAGTTTTGGGTCTAAAAATACACCTAATCCAGTTAAACGTATATTCATCTGCAGATATAACAAAATCGGAGCAACCTATGCTTGTTCTAAGATCATTAATATATAATAGAAATAAAATTGGATCCAACACAGAAGCTTGCGGAACACCTGAAGCTGTAACCAAATAATCAGAAGGTAACTGTTTTACGACTCGATACTGTTTATCAAAACACGATTTATTGAGATTACAACTGCAGCTATGGAATCCAATTATTTCAGGGTATTACCACTATTTGTCAGAAAGATACTAAAATCTTGCTTTATCTTTTGTCTATACAATCTTCTTTTATTTATATTTGTATTTATTATACAGGGTCCGCCAATAGTGCGTGGACGAAGCTTTATGAGTTTATACAATATCGTTTTCAAAATTATTTATTGCAGGATAGTGTAACAATGTAAAACAATGTATACCTTTCCATTTAAAAAAATCAATTTATTTATTATTGAAAATCCTAAACTTTGCATTACGATATCTCGAAAATTAAAAAAGATAATATTACTATTTTTATGAGTTTATGCAGCACAGTCTATGACTATGACTACGACTATCAACCATTAAAATTTTAGTGTTACACATTTCTCAATACGGTTGCTACAATTTTTCTTTTCAACCCCTAAATTTTCAAAAATTGAATTCAGCGCCTAAATTGTGCGTTTAAGATACATCATATAGTGAATAAAATGCCCTTAAAATTAACCAGGGAATCCAAATTTATAATAATACACGGTATGTTCCATTCAAAAAAATATAACTTTGTGTTGTAATATCCTGTATACGAGTAGTAATTTTTGCGAAAATATTTTCTAATTGTAACCGGAAAGATCCCACACAATCCTGCAATAAATAATTTTGAAAACGATATTGTATACACTCATAAAGCTTCGTCCACGCACTATTGGCGGACCCTGTATATATATATATATATATATATATATATATATATGTTTTAATTGCATGTGCGTTGTCACATGATGTTAAATTATAGTACTGAGACCAAAAAAGCATATGTTCTCTCATTTCCGTAACTCTATAGCTGTAAACCAATTTTTTTTTAAGTATTACATTGTGATTGATAGTTTTGCTTAGAATAGGAAAACAATAATTAAATTTATTGTCAAAATAACTTAAGAACATATTAAACTTATTAATACTGAAACCAGGATCTCTAATAAAACTCAAATCTACTTTATCTAAGGCCAAATAAAAGTCAAACTTATTTGAGATATTGAAATTTCAAAACATTTTTATAAAAGTTCTTATCTCGTCAGTTAAATGTTCTACACTGAACATAATAGACACTGATTTATGATCGGATAAACCGGGGTCATATGTTCTTGCAGTAAAATTACTATGAAAATTGATACGGATTTTATCTAGACTCCTATTCAATCTAGTATTCTCATTAATCGTTACGCTGAATGAATAAGATTGAATTAAATCCTTGAACATTAGGTACTTTGAATCAATAGTGTTAAAGTAGATATAAAAATCACCCAGTATTACTATATATATATATATATATATATATATATATATATATATATATATATATATATATACAGGGTGTCCGGTGAGGAACTGTACAAACTGAAATGGTATGTTCCTTGGGTCAATTTAAGTAAAAAAAGTCCCATAAACATAGGTCTGATTCGGAATAGTTACCCAGATACAAGCGTTTAAAGTTTATAAATGATCACATATTTTTTCGATCTCGGTGGCCAAGCATGCGGACCTCCACGCCCAATCCACCTATTAGGGTAAGCAACATTTAGATATTCTGTCACCTGTCGACTAAAATGGGGAGGAGCCCCATCTTGTTGAAGAAGCATTTGTTGTCTTGTTAGTAAAGGCACTTCTTCCAAAAGCGGTAGCAATTCATTCCGCAAAAAGTTAGCATATGCTTCTCCTGTAAGACGTTCCTCAAACAAAAAAGGTCCAATAAGTTGATCGTCAATCATACCACACCATACATTAACAGAAAATCTGCGCTGAAAGTTAGCTTCTGTTGTACCATGTGGATTTTCATCTGACCACAAATGAGAATTGCGTGTATTGTTTACTCCATCTCTAGTAAATTGCGCCTCGTCACTAAATAAAATGAATGGAACTAGTTGTGGATTTTCTTGTAGCCACTGGCAGAAATTCAACCGCAAAGCAAAATCTCCAGGTTCAAGGTGCTGAACGTTTTGTGTATGATAGGGATACAAAAGCCCATCATGTAATGTTTGCCATACTGACATACGGGGGACTCCCGTTCGAGAAGAAATTCTTCTAACACTCAACCCTGGACTCCGATCAACCATCTGTAGAATGTTTTCATGCACATTCACATTTAACTCCACAGGACGATCAGATCTTATTGAAACTGATGGAAATGAACCATGAGTTCGAACGTGTTGAAACACAGAAGAAAAGGTTTGGTGATTTGGAATCCTCCTGTTGGGAAATCTTCGTTCATATTCCCTAACGGCAGCTCTCGCATTTCCATCACAAAATCCATAAATATAAATGATGTCAGCATACTCTTCGTTAGAAAATTGAAAAGGCATTTTAAATTTAAATTACACTTAATTTACTACAATCCACTTTGTCATTATTAGAACACAAACGCATAAATGACAGATTGTTTCGGTTTTGTTTTTCGAGGTGACTAATAATAATTACTTTTGAAAAAATATGTGATCATTTATAAACTTTAAACGCTTGTATCTGGGTAACTATTGCGAATCAGACCTATGTTTATGGGACTTTTTTTACTTAAATTGACCCAAGGAAAATACCATTTGAGTTTGTACAGTTCCTCACCGGACACCCTGTATATATATATATATATATATATATATATATATATATATATATATATATATATATATATATATATACATATACATGTTTAAAAGACATGTCAGTATTCACGGGGGTGATTCCTGAGATCACGTTAAGAAATAAATTTGCTGTAAATATTGGTCCGGAAACAGTTCGTTTAGAAGATACAGAGGGTTGAAGTTTTATTATATTTCTAGTTTTTCTTAAATTACTCCTACAATTTTTAAGGTATCGATTTGACGTTTTGAACGGTTATTACTCTTTAGGAGATCAATATTTTGATTATATTACCGATATAGAATATCTACAGGGTGATATATTTTGGGGGTCAGGTTCACTTTCTGTCCCCCCAATTGTTGTTTGGTTACGCCATTGATCTTCAGCGATTAAGGAAGTGTGTTCTTTATTCAATTTAGAGTTTGTAGTTATGTCTTCTTTTAACACCCTGTATATATATATATATATATATATATATATATATATATATATATATATATATATATATATATATATATATATATATATATATATATAGATATAAATAGTAGTCGGGTACCTTGGCCGCCATTTTGCTTTTGTGACGTCACAAGCCCACCCCACTGGGACACGCTCCCCATCCCTTTTTTAACGGATTGCTTTCTGGAGCCATTTTCAACCCCTTGATGGAATTTTCACCCCCTTGACAGTATTTTCACTACTAATTGGGGCCCTCTTGACTGTATTAATAGCCTTTTTGGCAGTTCAGTCCCTGGGAGGTAAGCAATCAGGTGCGTGGAGCCGTGTAGGTGGTAGTCACGTGACCAGGCCGATCGTTCTGATTGGAAGACCTAATGGCAGACCACTCCCCGCTGGTTTTTGATTGGTTCTTAGACTCCACTCAGGTTGTGCTTTGCTCTGATTGGAAGTGTAGGGCGCTGTGTTCTGATTGGAGATCAGGTTGCGCTCCCCCTTCAGCTGATTGGTCGTGCGCGCGCATTCGTTATGGTGGGAAATTTGAAAATAAGATGGCGTTCGTACTACCTTATAAGGCAGGTATAGAAACTTGTGTTAGGGTCTCACCTCTTGTCGTGGCCCCCTTAACGATAAATAGTATCCTAATAAGGTGCCCTAATGCTAACTTGTAAGGCACACATAGGAACTTGCGTTAAGGTCTGCGCCCTGCTGTCGTTGCCCCTTGTTGCGAAATTTGAATTTGTGTGTCGCCATCTAGTTGTGTATGGACTAATGAAAATTTTCTGTAATAGAGGTGGCGCGACCTAGGGGTATATTTCTAAGACTAGGACTAATTAGGGTTTGTTTATGGCTCCACCTAGTGGTATATTTTTTAATCTAGCGAATGTTTTCTGTAATAGAGGTTGAGCGTGCGCGTCTCTCTCCTCCCTCTCGTCTCTCTAGACTTTTTCTTAAACAACAAATCAATTAATCAATTCAATTAAGCAAGTTAATCTCAAACAAATCACGCTTGATCAAATCAAACAATTAGATCAATCACGATTAATCAATCAGCCAAATCAATCTCACTAAAATCAAATCACAATTTACAGCTTGCAGAAAACCAGCTTACAGTTCAAGAACACTGATTTGTTTTAATTACAGCTTGCATGCTAAAAATCAACCACAATTCTAAAATACCGAAGTGAAAAACCTAGAGTTTCTCGGCAAAAGATCTGGAATGAGGAAAGAGTACACAATGTTTTGTTATCATCACTGAAAATCCTGGTATAACAACCCGGCGAATTGAACAAAACGTTCATACCAAAACTAACGGCACATTTTATTTTAAAATAAAAATTTCATCCATACAGGTACATAATTTGCCAATTATAGGAGATTATGAATTTTGCATATCAAATAACATGGTCTGATGAGAGGATGGTTACAAATAATGGCATTTTTAATAAAAGAAATCTTCATTATTGTTCTGAAACCAATTCACGCTTAAATAAAACGAGAGGACATCAACACCGTTTTGGTTTCAATATATGAGCTAGTATTTTCGGCGTAAGACCGTTTATTTACCATTATAGTTTAACATCAGAGCGTTACCTTTATTAATTGGAAAATGATTTAGACGATGCTTTCGATAATATGCCTCTGGCAAAAGTTCGCGATTGATGGATACAGCAGGATGGGGCACCTGCACATAATTCCAGAAGAATTACAGAACATCATTCACTACCATTCCCAGGGAACGTCATTGATACCCATTCAGAGACACCCTGAAATGCTAACCAGAATCTACTGTGAAAAGAGGCTATCTCTGTTTAGAAAACAATGGAAATTTGTTTAAACACATGCTTTAGATTTAATTTCTTACGCCTTCTGTTAACTTACTTTGACATGATCAAATGAGTACATCAATTTAGTGATTGAATTGCTATTAAATACTTAAATGATATAAACTGTTAATAGATATATGTTATTATTAATTCTTAAAAAATAAAAATCTATGTAATATGTAATATGAATTTTCTTGATTAAGACCGAAAAAAATTAAATCGTAATATATTATACATCATTGGATTTTGAATAAAAAGGACTTTAATGACCTGATATCAGAATACCAGAGCCACGTTTAAAAAAATGAAGTTGATGATTGTTCCGGAAAGAAGAAATGTCGGATTAAAAAACTAGGCTTAAAGGGCATTAAAAGTTGCTGTAGAGAAGTGTCATTGGTTTTGGTCTAAATCAAATGCTAACAAAATTTCAATTTCCTCAAAATAACTTAAGAACCAAAGTTTTTTCAGGGATTTATAAACGCCATTATCTTAGGCCTTTGATTACACAACTTTTCCCTCATTTAACCAAATCTGTATCTTTTGCCGTTTCTAAGATCCAGATACTGGCCCTATCTTGGGCACAGAGTACATTGCAGTGACGTTCAATAATTCTCAATCCCATTTTGGGCGCTCGCTGTTTACTCAATATTGCCCCAAATCGAGGTTACATTTTTTATGTTTTTGATATTTATGGTTAACAAAAGAATCTAACGTTTTATCATTAAATTTACTATTTCGTACTTGTAATCATGTTTCGTTCAGGTGCAATAACAATAATCTCTAGGCATTAATTTAATCCGCCTTACATAAATTCTAAATTGTAACTTAATTATTGTATATATATACAGCGAGAAACAAATTTACGATTACAAAATAGTATTAAACTTAATTTCGTAATTACAACCCTTAACAAATTGTAAGCAATGCATTACCCACTTTATGGGATAATTACATACATTGGTGAACATATACCACATCGAAAAGATAAGTAGCGCTATCTGTTCGTATTTTAGTAGAACAGGTATGTTTATTATTGAGTTATTTGACACTTCCTGTCAGCAAGTTTTATTCCAACTGAATTAAAGGGAATTACCAATTAGTGAATTGTGTGAAATTTAAAGGTTTAGTAGTTGTTAAAGCTGAAAGGAAAATCAGAGACAACGTTTTGGAGATATGAAAACAAATCAAACCTGGCTTGATAAAAGTGAGCGCAGAAGTTTTGAAGATAGTTAAGCAAGAAATAAAGAGCCGCTTATTTGAAATACTGACATAATTCTGAACTTCAGCTAGTCAACGCTAGGTGGCAATAACATGTAAAAATTCTCAAAATTTGTTTGAAACATACAGGTTTCTTTTTTTGATATTTAAACGAATAAATATAATAGTGTAAACCTCACTTCGACATAATCCGTAAGTAAGGTAAAAAAAACGAACAGGTTTAAGTGCTTACAACCAGGTGTTCAACAACAATGCACGATATCTGATGTCTACCTTATCGCAATTATTACGTACTATTTATCTGTTTTAGCACCATTACTAATTTAGTTTCAATTGATAATGTGTTTTTTAATTGTGTGTTTATAAATTACCCATTTACTTCAACCATTTTCATTTAAAAATTTAGTTTTAATTATATTTTAGTGTCGTGGCAAGTGGAAGTTTAGTAAATAAGACATAATGTCAACGGATAGATTCCACAAGTATGTATTGTTTTAAATTTATTAATTGTTATTAACACTACAATAGTATTCTTATAAAATTATGAAAAAATAATTGACATAGTTATTAATATTACTTACACATTCCAGTCACAAAGATAACCAAGATTTATTTTATCGATAATATTTATTATCAATTATTACGATTATAATAACTTAATATCTACTTAATACGTTATGTGAAAATTCTTTGCATAATGTTATTTGTTCATTACCGTAACAAAACTATTAGTATTTTGCCGCTTCTTTATGATTTTCCATATTTTGAAAAATTGCAGTGTTATTCACAGAAATAAAAGCTAAATTTTTTGCATTAATAAATTACTAAATTTATTGAAAAAAATGTAGTTCATCATTTAGACATTATTTAAATTTTTGTTTAAATGCGACGTTGCCAAATCGATTCAGCATTCCAAATATTAAGCGATTTATGAAACATTGCTGAAAACCGCTAGTGACTAAGAGTATTTATTACACAAACATTTGCAGTAATAATATAAGTGAGAAAATCATAGAAAGATTCACGAAAACTCGTTTCCAGTGGCTATATCCTCATTGCAACAAGTTTGAGAATGAACCTGGAGAAATATGTACATTTATTCTCACTCTCAACGTACGTGTATTTGATTAGATTATTTTGTGAAGTTAAAAGAAAGGTAATCTGTACTTTTCGTAAAGGGTTTTTTTGTTTACTAACGTATAGAATGGATGCTTTGAGCGACAGTTTTCTTGTGGTCCGTAAAATGGACAAATCTCAAAAACAGATGTGCGCTAATATTAATACTGCTTGTGAGCATGAACTTTGTCATTCTAACACATGACATTTGGGTTAAAGGGTAAGTATATTTTCAGTTACTACCGTGGACTAAGATCAATTCAACAAAGTTTATTAAAATTCTAGATATTTATCAATACATGTAGATTGTGAATACAAAGTACACTTATAACTAAATAAAATATAGAAAGTATCGTGTTATGTTGGTGGTGTGCTGCTCAGGAGTCATTTATCTTCCTCAACCCGTGGAGGGTTGTTGGGTTACGTGATGTTGATGGTATGTCAGTTGACATCATTGATGTTGACTGTTGTGAGTATCCAAAAAAAGTCTTGTGTTGGTGGTTGTTGCTGGTAGAGTTGTGGTTGTGTGGACTATGCTGTTGTCGCTCAGTTGGTGTAGTTGATGTTACTGATGCCCCGCGTATTTGAAATAAAAAGAAATAATGAGAAACAAGAGATAGTTGTGTGAATTTGGTCGATGTTAACAGATCATGAAGAATTAAATAATAGTAGATATTATAGACTGGGAGGTCAGTCTTCGCGTTGGACTTTTGAAAAATTACCCAAAAATGACAACCGCCACTGAACCGTGCGTGAGGTCACTCCTCACAGGTCCCTTGCACTTTTGGCCTGAGCGAACGCCACTGCCACCTTGCGGGTGACAGGTAGGGCCGTCTCCATATTGAGAAACACTAATACTGAGTCGATCCCTAAGACGGGTTGGGCAGGCGGGGTAACGACAGCAGCGGGCGTCGGTTTCGGTACTTCTGTCTTCTCAACTTTGCCTGTTGTTGCTCGGGCGTAACTGACGCTGGTCCGGGTTGAAGGTTTCGCAGTCGGCGGTGTCGTTGTGGGAGCTTCCGTCTTCTTCCGCTGTGGAGGTCGAAGGAACTTTGAGGGGTAAGCCCTGTAGCTAACGGGGTGGTCGCCACCACGGTTAACGCATTTTGGCTGGTCGGTAAGGGGTTCCGTGCATTAACTGGGGTAGTGATCGGGGCACTTGACACCGGTGATACTGCCCGATGCCGGGTTTCCGCCGCAAGTCTTCTATGGTCACTAAGTGGCGGGCCTCTCGGATATTCACGAGAGGCGTCGGTCGTTCTCGCTGCTCCATCCTGAAACAAGAGATCACATTAATACCATTAAGTAACTTCAGTCTCGGACAGTTTTACGGGCAGGCCACGTATTGCCACGTTAGCTATGCCTCATCAGCCTGACTCGATCCTAGAGGCAAGAAGTTAGATCCTGATTCCCTCGCTGATTGCCTTGGCCCTTGTAAAGGCGGTCATTTGTCTGTCCGCGGAAAAAAAGCGATCGAGTTTTCCCTCTGACGAAGGATTACCGGCGGCACTTTCTCCCTCGTGCCTGCGTCGTGGTCTGGTCCCTTGCTGCTCTGGAATGTTGGTGAATTCCTCCAGTGGGTGGGACGTGTTGTGCATCGGGGGCGGCGTTGGCGGGCGGACAACCGGAGTCTTCATCGGCCTCTTTCTGCGTCGCTAAGAATTCGGGGCAGGTGGATCCAGGGCGGGCATCTTTTTCGTTTTTTTTTCAACCGTGGCGGTGGTGGTCGACGAGGCGGCTGGCCAAAGTTCGGCTGGCGGGGTTGTCTTCTAGTGATGCTGGTCGTGTATTCTGTGCGGTGGCGGGCGGTGTGCGTCGCTCCTCTCTCGGTGGAATGTCAGAGCGACGTTGTCGCGTACTGCTAGATCGTCGGCGACGGCGGGTGTTCCCAACGCTCCTCTACGCGACGCAGGTTCACCTCTGAGTCGCTCATCGTAAAAACCATCTTTTTGCGAATTGTCCTTTTCTGATCGAGATGCGAACCTCGAATGAGTGAACTAAGAATAACAAGTAACCATATGGTAAGGTGAGGGGATTTCACAAAGTTTAGATTTGTATAACTTAAATACAAAAATGAACCGTAAAAAACCCAAAAATCTATGTATTTTAAATATGATTGAAGATCACTTATACTTTTCCGTGATTCGAACGGTTTATGATTATTAATACCTACCTTGTGGATGTATTTACATGTAGATTTTACGAACTTTAACGTTTCGATAGCAATATTAGTATGCAAGAATGTCTGCTGTCGTAGTTATATGTATTTAAAGGTCTATGAAAAAAATGACATTGAGAAACACCCTCTACAAGAGAAGACTAGCAATGAAAAAACAAATTTAATTATATTGCGATACGTAAAGTTGAGACAGACTGTTTAAAGTGTTTAAAAGATTTACATAAATCGAAATACCTAGAAACACTAATAAACGAGTTAGTGTATGTATCTGGGAAAATACTAACAGTTGTTGAGAGTTAAAATGGTAGTAAGATTTGAGTTACAGATAAGGGTAATTGTCCATAGCTCAGTAGGAAGGGAATAAAGTCTTGTGTCACGGACAGTTGAATTTGATAAGCAATTTTTTTTAAATATCGGTATATTTGGATATCATATGTAGATTATAAATAAATCTTAGCTTTTCGTGTACACTGTTTTATAATGTGGCTAATGTTGTGCTGATGTCATAAATCCCGCAGCGCGTTATGTGGTTCTGAGTACCTTGTAGTCTATCAGTTCGTTTATGGATAAAGTTGTTGTTGAGGTAAGTATGGAAGGTTTATTATTCGTTATTGAAAAACAGTGTATTTGTCACCTCAATTCTAGTTATCGGGTTTTTGGTCGACACATGTGTGGCTTGTGTTTTCTCGTGAGAAGCGTCCAGTTTGCAGTTTATATGAAACATTTTTATTAGTAATCGTAAAAAACGTTATCTTTGGGGGGATAAAGGGTTATTGGTTTGATTCTTTTAATTAGTTAGTAGGAGACAGGTGACAGGGCGTTTGAGTTAGTTGTGATATAGAAGTATACTTATTAATGCATCCGGTATTATCTTCAAGATATTCTAAAGAAGTTAACCTTCCACCGTTTGTGGATTTAAAGCTGGTATTCAATCACCTCCGGGAAGTTTGTGGTGATGTTTTGTGAAGTTTATTAACGTTCTCGTATTCATAGTTAAGGGAAAGTGTTTATTTTTAAAGGAAGGGTAATATCTGTTTTTCGTAAAGGATTTTTGCTTAATAATGAATGGAATGGATGTTTTGAGAGACGGCAATACTTCTCGTGAGGTTATATTTTTTTGTCGTTCTAACACATGGCATTTGGGTTAGAGTGTGTGTATTCAGTCAGTACAGTACACTGAGAATGACACTATGTTATAGGCGTTTTAAATTATGGTACTTGCCACCCCCCAAATAACAATAGGGTAAGGCGTGAAGCGGATAACTTCAAAAAATGTATACACTGACGTACCCTGATTTAAAATGACTTTGATTAATGACTTACCCAAATTTGATTTATGTTATTCTATTCACCCCATACGCAAAACACTACCATACAGAATAGTCACTAATCAAAGGGCACCAGTTTGCTGGGATCAAAAAAATTGGTAAAAGTGGCACACAAACAAACAAAAAACTAGTTTACCAATCGGTGCATTTAACTAAATGGACCAGTAAAAGTGCTGCCGGTGTTATACAAAACGTGAGTTGGGCGGAAATCACAGTAACATTAAATAATAATTAAAATATCCTGAACAAACGGTTTGAGTATAACATTTATACATGAAGTTGTGCGTAAAATTGTTACTTAAATTTTTAATTTTTATTTTTATTGAATCTTACAAGATCAAAACAATTTTACAATTAAGTGCAACTCAAATCTAAAAGAATCTCTTCTTCTTCTTCCTCTTAATATAGGACTAGTCCTGTATTTTCCCGAATGTTCCTCTACCGTTCTTCTGTGGATGTCGAGACCCATCTGCCCTTCTACCGTTTGGGTGGTCTGCCTTGTGACCGTTTAGTTCCTCATTATTCTCTTGGCGAGTCTCCCATCGCCCGTCCGCTCCACGTGGTCCCTCCATCCTCTTCGTCTATCTCTGACCAATTTTCCCTCGTCTGCTATTCTACATTATTCTCTTATCTGTGTGTTCCTGATTCTATCTCTGAGGTTTTCCCCAGTTATCATACGTAAAGTTTTCATTTTCATTGCTCTCATTGCTTGTTTCGTCTTATTTGTCTCGCTTCTTGCTTCGGCTCCATAGGTCAGTATTGGTCTTACACAGGTTATAGATTCTTGTCTTGCTTTCGATGCTCGTGTGTTTATTCTGCCATATTGCGTCTCTGAGTTGCCCTGACATCATCGCCGCCTTATTTGTTTGTAATTTTACTTCCTCTGTTGTATCTCTGTTGCTTGTGATATTCACTCCCAGGTATCATCTACTCACTTGTTCGATAATCCTTTCCTCCACCATTAGCTTGCAACGTACTGGCTCTTTCGCTATTATCATCGTCTTTGTCTTCTCAATTGCTATTTCTATATTGTAATTTTTTGCTGTTTTGTTTAGTTGGAAAAGCATTCGTTGTAAATTGTCTTCGCTGTCGGCTGTCAACATCCCGTCATCTGCGAAGCACACTATTTGGCAATTACTGCGTTGCATTTTATATCCCAAGGTTGTTTTTTTACACTGCTAATGATTTTGTCCATTATCGCGTTGAAGAGTTTCGGTCTTAAACTGTCCCTGTCTTACGCCCACTGCTACCGGTATTTGTTCTGTAAGGTTGTTATATGATTTTATCGTTGTTGTGTTATTGTGGTTTAATTCTTTTATTAGGCAAATTATGATTCGTCTACTTTTCGTTTTTTCAAGATTCCCACTACGTCACTTAATCTAACGCGGTCAAATGCTTGACTGAAGTCCACGAAACACATACAAAATAATCATGTATCTTAATTATTATCGCAATTCGACATAATAATGGACATCTCAAATACCTAACCTCGCCAAGTTTTAGAGAATAAATACAAATACACTACAAAAAAAAAAACAAAAGACAAAATGAAGACAACAAAAGAAATAACAAAAGAGAGAGAGAGAGAGAGAGAGAGAGACAGTGAAGACGCTTCTGAAAATGGAATTTCTCTTAGAATTTACACTAACATCTCTGGAGGATTTTTGTTCCAATTTTACAAAACACAAGCGCTCTCCACTTGTATCTTAATTATTATCGCAATTCGACATAATAATGGACATCTCAAATACCTAACCTCGCCAAGTTTTAGAGAGTAAATACAAATACACTACAAAAAAAATAACAAAAGACAAAATGAAGACAACAAAGAAATAACAAAAGAGAGTGAAGACGCTTCTGAAAATGGAATTTCTCTTATCGATGAATTTACACTAACATCTCTGGAGGATATTTGTTCCAATTTTACAAAACACAAGCGCTCTCCACTTGTTCATCGAATTACCTTAAGTGAATTACCTGAAATATGTAATTCTAACAGATTTACGGACGATCTTTTCTTCCCAAGTCACAGCTACGGTGTAACAGACCACTAGTGCTGCCCACGCCCAATTGATCATTATTATCGATCGAGAACAATAATCAGCTTCTTTACATACGACTCCTGCAGTGAACGTAAACTTTCAATTACGGGAGGTAAAATGACCGGATAGTCTTTTAATTGTACTTCTCCGATATGCACACGCAAACTAACAACAATATATTTAAACCTAGTCCAAGCGTACTTTATTTACTGAGTCACCTAGTTTCATAAACACAAACTCAACTACTTAATTATACATACATCGTCCTTATTAGTTAGCAAATTTTATACACAAGCAACGATTGTTTATTCTTAAATAGTTATGGGTACTTATTATGAACAACAGTTCCGCACGAGATTTCCAATAAAGAAAATACCCAAAACACTTTCACATACAAAGCCGCCTCAAGGAATAAATTATTCCACTATATAGGGAAGCGCTAACGATAAATATTGTCCCTTTTCGATGGGAACAAGAATGTTATGAACAGTTGACTAAACATAAATGCAAAGAAGTTCCCCGAGGCGATTGAATTCTATCTGTATATCCACATGCAGTGAAAAGGTAACTTTCTTGACGATATCTGCTGAACGCCGCCGGATCTGGGAGGTATTCTGCACGCACCGCATTACAACTCGAACTCCAGCTCGGAACTCTCACTCGGAACTAACCTAAAAATCCTCTTAGCCCACTCCATAACAACTTCATCACGTTATATCTAAGCACCCACTATTAAAATTTTCCATATCAGAATGCTGATTAATTAGAATTGCAATAAAACTCAATAAAATGTTGCAGCTTCCACGTCATAATATTGTTTCAACAAACAAAAACGGCAAAATTTCAGCTCAATTGGTAAACTAAGAGACGACTCTTAAACGACTTCAAATTGCTACGTAGTACAGGGATTACAAAAGACGAAAACTCGATACATGTAAAGGAAGAAAAGTCATTTTGGTGCAGAATTCAGCTTCACCTATCTCAAAGGGTCCCCAGCTGCTTGGAAAGTCTGGAAAACCTGGAAATATAGGAGAATTTTGAGTATGGAAAATCTAAAAAGGTTGAAAAAGTCGCAAGTAGGTCAGGGAAATTTGGATTACCGCTGAAATTCACATGAATCCACAGTTTCATGTTAATTGCGTACTGTTTTTTAGTGACGTGTACAGATGTATCTAATGCTTTTAATCGGTTTAAGTAATGCAAAATATGTATATGCGTGCGTGTGTGCGCATGCGCGGGTGTGCGTGCATGTGTGTGTGTTTGCGTGTGTGTACCCCGTTTACAATGTACAAAAGTCACGCTTTGGATATCTGTCAGTTTTCCTAGGGTGTTTTATGCTCTCTTTATGTAAATGTAACTCTAACAAATAAATCTTGATCTGTCAGTGTCGCTTTGCAGATTTTGTATTTTTGTATCTCATCCCCATCAAAAATCACTGAAGTCTAAACAATTAGGTGATAAATACCATCGTGCCTGAAACATTTATCATTCACCCAGTCACGTACATGCTTACGTAAACGTACACAGACAGTTTTGACGCTTTCAAAAGTTTGTTTGGGCTCAAACGTCCTTAAAACGGTTTTTTTCGGTTCTCAGTTGAATTTTGAATTTTTAGACCGACAAAATTTACCTTTAAGTGAAAAGTTAGAAAACGTTCTCTTGTATAAACTCATGGTTATTTCCTGCTAGATGGCCGTAAGACAGGAGGTGGTAGACGTGCACAAGTAAAAATGCTCTAGTGGCGACTGCGAATGTCGATAGACGAGAATGGATGTTTTATTGGATCTACTCAGTACGCTCGTCCTTCGGCTCCGTGCAGTCTCCGATACTCAAACATAGAGAGCTAAGCAGTGCCTGGAAAACTTCAACTATCTATGCGGTCTAATGATTTTACTACATTGCTTTCAACTTTTTACATTAATAATCTATAGAGTGTTTTGTTGGTTTATTGTTTAATTAACATAATCCAATCAAATATTAAACGAAACGTAATATTTTTGGAGATGATAATGTTAAACCTTAGCGCTCTCTTTGCTACGCCTATGTACTTGATCAAAAAGATTTATAAATAATGTAAATTAATTTTTACTACTTCTATGACAAGTGCTTCTGCCGAACGTACTTATCTGCACTGTAGACAAAAAAGATTGTGAACTTGTTCAGCTTCAATATATATATATATATATATATATATATATATATATATATATATATATATATACATGTGTGCGTGTGTGCGCGTGCGCGGTTCGTGTGCGCGTGCGAGTGCATGTGCATGAGTGAGTGAGTGAGTGTGTGTGTGTACGTCAGCGAATGAGTGATTGAGTGAGTAAGTGTGTGGGTGGATGGGTTGGTCGGTAGCGTGCGTGCGTGTGTGAATGTGAGTGTTTTGTGTGAGTGTAAGTGTATGTGTGTCTGTATGGAAGGGGGGCGGGGGAATTTTATCGTGGAAACACTATAGGTAACACGTACAAGACTAAAATTGTTTGGATGACTCATTGTCTCTTTTCTGTGCACGAAGTATTTTGGTTAATTTGAACAATTCCGGAAAGGAGCCATCAGAGAAATATAGATTTATTAAATTTCGTGCAAAAATTTGTCAATTACGAAGCGGATTTGGTCCCGCTAGTGTTTTTTTTTATTTTTCCTTTTATCATCTTTTTATCCTCTAAACAAATAAAATGAATTTCAATTTGAAAAGAGTACCAGATGTTTACTATAGGCCAAATATGCTTAAAAACTTAATTTATTTACCACTCGTTAATAGAATGACCATGTGTACTTACTTGATGGTCCAATTATAATACATCAAGACGTGCTTGGGCGACAACAAGGTGTTAATTATAATTACTAATCACCTATTTTCGCATACATGATTGAAGTCACATTAACGCCTTTCTCTATTAATCACTATGCACGAGAGATTATCCACTAGTGCCATACAGTCTATATTTCACTGGCATTTCAGCATTATTTGGAATTGCTCTATATTATTCAGCATTGCATACAGTATCTCACTGGTATACAGCAAAACCTAACAGAATTCTCACTGTACGTTACTGGAACTAAGCAATCGCATCACGCATATGAAGTTGTTTGACTTTAAAGAACGTTGATTCGAAATGTTTTTGTTTTGTCGAAAACCATTTTTTGAGAGTTCTACTAGTTCTGGTGCGAGATTTAGCTAATATTCTTTTGTTTCTAAAGAAAACTATTATGATTCTGAAAGTTATTCGACTTTAAATAAACGTTGATTTGATGTTTTTCTTTCAAGTCGAAGAAAGTTTTAATGCGCGATCGGGTCGCTTGCGGTCATACAGGGTGTTTAATAGTTTCGAGTAATACAATAAGCTACACCAACACAAGCAACGTAATTTTTGTTTTCCATAAACTGAAAAAATATCTAGGATATAACAACAAAGTAAAATAACAATACCCGCATAAAGTATTACATCAATAAACTGAACAAATTTAAACAATCTAGCAACACAATATTGACACTGTGTGGCATCAACCTACTAGATATCTCTTAGTTTATTGCAAATAAAAATGTCACATGTGTGCTTAACTCATCAGACAAGTAATCTCCTCCTGAAATCTGTTGCAATCATTTCTGTAGACCCTGAATAGTTTAACCATGCTAACACTAACTAAAACTTGTACCATAACTAGCGAACTATCATGTTCTATCGAACATCAAAAGCTGCCTATTAGACCTTAAAGGAAAATACTAGCGAACACTCCTGCTACAACTCTGAAAAACAATTTTTAATTTTTTCCAAAGCAGTAAAATCAACGTTCTACGAGTATAAAGTCGAATTACCCATTAATAGTAGTTTTCTTTAACACTCTTATAATACTAGCTAAAACTCGTGTTATAAGTATTGGAAGTATTCGGCTGAATGAAAAGAGTTAAAAAAATAATAACAAGCAGACGAGGAAACAAAACAAAGAAAACCAGAAGTAGTTCTGAAAGTGAAATAACTTTACTGAATATGCTGATTTAAATGCTACCATGTTCGGAGTCGGGCAAGGTGAGAATTCTTGGGTTCTGATTAAATTTAATGTTGATAATCACCGTGCGCCTAAAAAAGAAGACAACCATTACGTTCGAAAGGTAACGGAAATGGTTTCTAAAGGCTATGAAGTAGTATTTAAGTGTTTCGTTTACACTAATGTCGCCGATGAGGCCACCGTTTTGTTCAGAGACATACTGAGGGTGCTACCAACAGGTATTATTTGCGGATGAATTCATACGTCCTTAGTTATTGTATTTCAATGGCGGAAAAGCTATCATTATTCTTCAGCTCTTGTATCTAGTCAACTTTGCAAGTGTCAATGTACTTCACACTGCACAAACGTTAACTACTAATCGAGCTTACTGAAGGTGTTAATGTTATCGTCACATGCGAATACCATTTACCCCTGACAAAAGTTTGTTTTATTTCTAGACAAAGCAGGGAATTATGAAAATGTTATTTGCTAGTCATTTTTAATGTAGACCTTTAACTACAGAAAAAATTGCAAATTGTTAGCTTTTAACGGAGAAAAAAAATTTTCTAAAGGTATGTCAATGTTACCCGATTTAACTTTATGCAGTTTTAGAAAAAAGATATGTGCTAAATACGGACTTGCACGATTGGCACACTGCATGGCGAGTTAAGAAAACAGCACTTTAGTTGTATAAATACATATTTCTGAAACCACCTCATTATTATCATGACCTTCAGATAAGCTACTGTTCTATCACTATCTGTATTGATTTCAGCAGTGTAAGTACTGTGAGCATTTTATGCTCATTATTAATTTATGGACATATTTATAGCATTGAAGATATCATATGCAAGATAATGTAAATGTGAAATGTTTCCTGTCGCTTAAACGAGTGCAAATTGAATCTAATTGAAACAGTATAGGTATAAACATAGCCTTTTTGTCATTTTGTACCTGTTTGACTCATATTCTTGTTTTTGATAAACGTTGGTTAAGAGTTTTGTAAAATATTCTAATTTCATGTTAAATTTATGGTTTTCTTTGTTCTTTCACAGTAACAATAAAGATAAAATGTCTCATTTTTATCAAACCAATGGTGTAATACCATACCATATAATGTATCCCTCTCTATATAAGTGTCTTCAAACTTGCATGTTCGTTCGCATTTGGTGGTCCAAGATCAATGTTTTGTAAAGTCACTTGAACAAGAAATAACGAGACAACAATTAGAATCTCACTATGAGAATATAAAATCATGGCTACTCAACTATACTTTTTTTCCACGAGGTAAGTGTTATCCCTTGTGTTCATCAAGTCTGAATTTTACAACATGGCATAGGTACGTGGTGTAACCATACTTGCGTTAAACTAAACGTTAATAATACGCCGCGATCAGAAATACCCGACACTGCCGCTCCTATGAAACATGACGTTAGTAACTATTTGCCGCAACATATGTGATAGTGCGCCCATACTAGATATAACCTTAAAATTAAAATTTGACATTTACTGTTTATGAGTGGAGGCGCTCTTATGAAACATGCCGTTAGTAACTATTTGCTGCAACACATATGATAGTGCACCAATACTAAACAAAACATAATTTTAGTGTTACCCATAATTGTTAATTATTAGTGACAATTTGTAAAATAAATTAAATCACTTTTCAATTTGTTTTTTTGTTCTTTGCGTATTTTCGAATAATTTGGGCACTCCTAAACATTAAACGTCAAATGTCAATTTTTGAGGTTATATTTACCAAGGGCATACCATCATATGTAGCGGCAAGTGGTTACTAACATCATGTTTCATAGCGGTTTTGTCAATGGTTGTTGATACCCCCTCTGTGTTAATTTTATTTAACAATTTTAATGGTTCTATTTGTGTAAACGTTCAAGATAAATTAGTAGCTCAAGGCTAGAAAATATATTTTATAAGAAGATGAAAGTGTGACCTAGAAATACTTACTCTATCTAATCATTTTGGCACTTAAGCAAACAAGGTATCGGTTGTTTTGACAAATAATTTTTTCTTATATTTATATCGCTCGATTAACCGTACAAAAACTATTACTTTCGTACGCTAGTGCGTTTCACTTTCTAATTGTACCCAATACGAAAGTAAAAACCACATTGATTTTCTATAAGTTACCGTAGCAACTACCGGTTGTTGTCGGCCTGACAGGGAGTTCGGTCGCGACCAAAGTCGCCACGCTTAGTTATATTCACATAAAGTATATTTTGTAATTGTTTAATTTGTGATTAATAAAACATTAATGAGACTGTGTTTTTTCATGGTCGTAGGAAAAAATAGGGTACAATTAAGCTCGCAAGAAAGTGTCTATCCTACACTCGCGGGATTCTCACACTCGGGCTAGCGCCCTCTATGAAAATTCCCGCTTGTGCGATATCGTAGCTCGTTATGTAATACACTATTACTATGTTACTGCACCATCACTCACAATATACCGGAATATAGGTGTTGATGGTCATAACTTACTAAATATCAAATATCAAATAATATGTACGAAACACGTCCAGAATCTAATAGTGGCTAAGAAGCAAAAGACGCTCTTATTTAAACAATGCTATTGGCCATATTTACTAGTTTACAGATACATCTTGGTCTCTCATTCGAAATTTCATGAACTTTGTGATAATAGTTTTTCAGTATTTGGATTGTTTATGGGTTCAGGCAAAAGGTTACCGTCAAGTTACTAAAGTTTATAGAAATAAATAGGTATGTTTTGTTTAGTATTTACACCTAAGCAATATCAAAATTATAAAAATATGTAATTAAAAATTATTATTAATTTTTATTAAATACATAAATAAAAAGTTTAACCTCGAGTAGGATTTGAACCTACGAGCTGCACTTTGCTAGAGTACCGCGCTAACCAACTGCGCCATCGAGATTTAAGCCCCAGTCGATGCAAATTTTGTCTTTATGTATGTACAACTGACGAAAATTATAAATATAATGGGATTACAATCAAATTACTTATATTAATGAAATGTGAGCCTACAATATCGCTAGGATTCACACATACCAAAGCAACTTGACTAATATTAATTGATTATAAGTTTTGTTATGAACGAATAAGTTCAAAGGTAAATACCAGAGGTTACTATTTATGTGTTGAGAATTGGCAACACTGGTATCGCCAGGTGAAATTTGTCACTGTCATCTTAAAGTTTGACATTTTTAAGGTTATACGTACTCAGAACGTTTGGTCGTACGAGCACTATTTGTGTTGTTTACAGTAAGTTGAAAATTTCATCTCAGCCAAAATATGGAATTAACTCGTGAAAATTTTCGAGCTATGATTTATTATGACTTTCGACGTGGTCTAACCCAAGAACAATACATCAATCAACTGAATTCAACTTTTGGCGATGAAGCGCCATCCACAGCCACTGTATATCGCTGGTACAGTGAATTCAAACGTGGACGTAGTTCGCTCACGGATGAAGTTAAAGAAGGTCGTCCAAAATCAGTCGTTGTGCCGGAAAATATCGATGCTGTGCGAAAACTAATTGAAGAAGATCGTCATGTGACATATCACGAAATCGAGAGATGTTTAAGCATTAGTATGACCAGCATACATAAGATTTTGCACGAACATTTGTGTGTTCGGAAGCTGTGTGCACGTTGGATTCCACATTTGTTGACAGATGCTCAAAAAAATGCTCGTGTCGATTGGTGTCGTAAAATGATTAGAAAATACAACTGTGGTGCATCCAAAGCGGTATACAACATCGTGACAGGTGACGAGTCGTGGATTTATGCGTATGGGCCAGAAAGAAAAGGCCAGTCCACAGTTTGGGTGTTTCAATGTGAAGCAAAGCCAACAAAAGTTGTTCGTTCTCGAAGCGTTAAGAAGCAAATGGTGGCGTTTTTCTTCACGAAAACCGGTCCTGTGGTAACTGTGGCTCTCGAAAATTAAAATACCGTTAATTCAGCGTGGTATACGACCATTTGTTTGTCTGAAGTTTTCGGTAAATTGAGAGAAACCAACCCAAAACGACGAATCATTTTGCATCACGATAATGCCAGCTCATACACATCACATTCAACAAACGAGTATTTGGACACACAAAAGATCGAATTGATGGGTCATCCGCCTTACAGCCCCTACTTGGCACCCAATGACTTCTTCTTGTCCCCACTAATTAAAGATAAACTGCGTGGACAACGATTTTCATCGCCCGAAAAAGCAGTTGAGACCTTCAAAACGCATGTTTTAGAGCTACCATCTTCTGACTGGACAAAGTGCTTTGAAGGGTGGTTCAATCGCATGCAAAAGTGTATAGATCTTAAAGGCGATTATTTTTAAAAGCAATAAAAATATTTTTCATCAAATTCATTTGTTTATTCTTTCTATTCTCGATACATAAATAGCAACCCTCGTATGTAATTAAAAATTTATTACCTTTGAACTTATTCGTTCATAACAAAACTTATAATCAATTATAAAAATATACGTTTGGCCATTTTTGATTGTGAAAAAGAATATAAACCGATCTGACAAGGTTTTTGTTGTATAATACAATAATAATAATTTTTAAATAGATTCCTGTTTATATTTTTAATCAAAGTTGCGTATAAATTAAACATTAATACAAATGACGTTTCTTGATCATTTGTTAAATATAGAAAGCATGGCTATATTAAAGTAACGTTTTAATACGCACATCAGATTATTCAATCAATTTAAATTAATTAATAATTTTTAAAGCTTATTTAGTTCCGCATGGAAACCTTTTAAAAGTAAACACTTGTATAAAATGTAATATCTTCAAAAAACTTATTTATACTTTTTAGTAAAATATGGTTTTACAAATATTCACAAGAAGCGTTTTAGGTACCCATTTGATTTCTAAGGGTTCATTTGTTACCTTAAAGAAAACTCTCATTAAGAAATCTTATCTAAATTGTTATTTAATTGTCTGTACTAAAGGTGTCTTCAATTTTTTAGTTACTTAGTAGTTATCGAGGTATTTACAACATGTACTTTAACGCCTTCTATATCAAAATTTGATCGACCTGAAATATTTTAGAAATAACACTCAATTTAATACTTCACTAAAATTGGTTACGTATTTTTTAACTGATGGTGACTACAAGCGCGCGCACACACACACACACACACACACGCGCGCGCATGTGCGAACCGACGCAAGTAAGCAAGTACACACGCATGTACGCTCGCACATACACACGCGTACACGCACGCACATACACGCACACACACATACACATACAACGTAAAACCGTTGTAAACTCGATGATTTTTTCACGAAAACAATACTTGTGGCTGCTTCGTGCAAAGAAGTAAAAAAGGAATTATTTATTCTCATACACAAATGTTAAATAATTTTAAATTAGAAATGGTTGATATTCGATTGCAAGATTAGCCAGAATACGTAGAAATGTGTATATTTTCCAGTAACCAAACTTCAATAGTTTGGAGTGAATTCATACAAATATGAACGAATATTACTTATGCTTGCATTCGGACGTAATGCGCATTATATTTAGAAAAGCGTGGTTAAATTAACACTTATAAAAAATTAACGTTACTTACGTGCGAAGTAAATAAACGCCTGTAAAATAAATTCAAAACTGATAATTAATGTAATCAAGTGTAGTAATCAAACAATTTTAAACAAAGTATCTTCCTATGTATTCAAACCAAAACACTAAAATCCTTTCGGTTAAAATGTCTTCTTCTATTAAATATGTTAAAGTATTTCAAAGCAACATAGAAATAATAGGTTAGTAATCTCTGAGAGGGGGAAATTTCAGTAGTTGTGTATTGAGGTTGCTTGGACAAAATAGGTGTTAAACAATGTATAACACAAAATGGACGCTAAAAGTAAAACACTAAAATTAAAAAGTTTAGAAACGAAATACAATATTTCATTGGTCCGTCAATAATTCAAAAATAATGTAGGATGTTTAATGAATTAAAGTAACTATCGAACAATTGCACCGTTTCATTCAATTTCTGGTGAAGATGTCCCAGATAAACCCGAAAATATAAAAGAACTTCGTACAATCGTCCGTCTTAAACAACGAACAAACCAAGAATGACTTTACTTCCCTTTTATCTGACAATGGTACCAACCTAAAAAAATTTTATGACCGCATTTTAATGTTAAATTCGCAATTAAGCGAACAGTAATACTGAGCTATCCCAAAGAACATTGTAAGATTAAATAATTACAATGAAGCGTGACCAGGATTCCTGTATATGGTAATCTAGGCTTTGAAACAACGAATTGATTTACTGATCCAACAAGATCGTCGTGCAATCCTTAGCAGTCTTTAGAATACTACTTAATCTTATCTTGGTTATCAGGAAATTTGAGCTAGGTGTGCCCCCAAAAAATTAGCTGACCGACAAAGAGATATTTGCACAACTGTAAGATCGGTATCGACATAAGTATGGTCCTTTGTGTGATTTGGGAGAAGGAAGTAATCCTTGTGGTGGAGGTAATTCCCCCAGATAACACGATACGATACAGTTACAGTCAGACCTTTCATAGTTTAACACCACCCGTTCAGAATAAACGAATACAATTATAATAGTAGGGCAGATTGTACGTGAAGCGTGCAATCAGTCCCGTCCACTGTAAGAATCAACAACGCAACAGCAAAGAATATTTATTTACGGAACACTATAATAATTTAGTTTATTACGTGTCTACAGTACTCTGCGTATCTCTTTGGGAACGGCCAGCGGCTGTTACCGTTTTTTTCAGGCGCCAATAGAACAGATCCAGAAGGTGGTAACGTCTTAGGATGGTTGTTAAGATGATCCTAAAATAAGAATTAATGCGTACGCAGGGGAGATCAAATAGAAGACGAAATGCACAGTTAATTTTTCCTAAACCCATACTTACATTCCTTGCGAATACGGTTGTTTATCGACGGCGTAGAACAATATATGAAAATGCACGTTTTTATAAAATAAAATTCAACTTTACTTCATATCAAGTTGAAAAATTCAATACGTTTTGAACAAACTTCTAAACGCAATATCACAAAACTTGGATTTACGGAACTGTATAGGCTCGGGGCACAACGGTGATAGAGGAAAACGGAAAATCTGAAAGCGACGCTGTAGGCTGGAGCGTTATATTTTGTTTTAATTAAAATAAAATACTTAACAATGTCATTATAATATGCAATAAATATTTGTCACATAAATACAATGAAAAGAAAGAGCTCTTGAGTAATATGTAAATAATAAAAACAAAGCTCATTATAGAATAAAATAGAAAATAAACATATTAAATTGAACATGTCTAAACAACTTTTTTAAAACTTCACCACGTTTGGAAAACAAGTGGTATAGAATCACGAAATTTCTTCTTTTATGGCTAAACGCATCACGTTTATTACATTATTACCTCGGAATGACACATTTTGTTTAAAGAGAAATAAAATAAAATTCGTCTAGTAACTAATAGATTAGTTAAAATTTCATTATTTTGTAATTCCGAATTCATCCTATTTTCTACACTGACGTTCCGAAATACGCCCTTTCCGCAAGAGAATGGGATAATGTGGTTTCATGTTCTTGTATTTTTTTGGTAAATATGTCTAAAATGACCGATACTTTCTGAATTAAAAACTATTTTTATGCGACTGAAAACCAGGCAAACCAATTAAAAAGCCGTAGAATATGACAACCAATTTCGTGATTCATACTCGCCATTCGGTAGTTCTGTTATATATAATAGTGTGAGTGTGAGAGGTAATTTGACGTATTCTTTAGGTAAAAGAAAACTAACTGATTTATGTTCGTAAACACTTCAATTGATAAACTCTTTGATCTTCCTTATCTGATTCCGAAGATTATGGAACTATTCGGCATTTCAGCATTTGCAGTATATTGTAATGTAAGAGGTACTTTCCTAATTGTTTGGTCTGTAATTTACCTTTAAATTTTTATATTTAAAGAATTAAATATCTTGGTTTAATTCCCTTGACTAACCAAATAGGTGAGTTATGCAGTGGTTTGTCGGTATTATTGTTAAGTTAAGTTAAGTATTATTGTGTAGTACTTGTACTGATTTCCTCAAGGGGTATTTACTTTTCCACAATTTGTTATAAATTTGGTTTTAATTTTTGTTTACTTTAGGTGTACATTTAATTACTTTAATGGTAAGGGCTTTATATACGCACGGTTATTAGACACAAAGGGATACAGATTGATTAAGTTAAAATCTTACAATACGGCATTTATAACAGAACTGTCAGAAATTAATGAAATTGCTTAAGTTGGAAATAATTTAATTATGAATCTAACTTATGCTAAGCGTGTTTATTTTATTAATGATTCTGGCGTATTAAATTACTCAGAAATATTGTACTTGAATTACTCGTCGTCCGAAAATGAAATTCATTCAATTTTACAGCCGTGGATTTAGTATAACTTGATATTTTTAATAGAAAACAAGAAAATTGTGAATTTCAATGTAATACGTAAATTGAATATTTTATGCACGTTTATTTATAATTAATTGAATTTTCGTACTTTTCCGTGAGGATTATGTACACCGGATGGTTTTGCATTTAATTGACACAGAATTTTTAAACTTGTGGACCTTTAAAGTTTAATTACTGCCTCAAATTTCTAAGAGCAGGATCCTTGGACACGGGATAATTTGTATACAGAGATATTTCTGGTAATGAATATTCAGCAGAGATTAAAACCTCTGGTCCTTCAAATAATAATTAGTATCCCAGATTTTTGAAGGAAGAAACGGTCAACTGTAGAAACGTGAAGTACATAATTGAATATATACATATGCTTTAATTAACATTTCCCTTGAGGGTAAATAAATTCTAACGTAGATTATTTCTCACACGTGGTTTATTTACCGCATTAACTAGAAAGAAGGAATAGATTATTAAATGTACAAGGAAATACTTTAAGAGCACTAGGTGACTCGGAGAGTTTTCTTGTCCAGTAAAGAGAAAGTTAATGTAGTAAGTATGTATATATATATATATATATATTATATATATATATATATATATATATATATATATATATATATATATATATATATATATTGCAAGCATGGTAATGTATTGTAGTGTTGTAGTTATGCAGTGTCAGGATCTTCTCCTCCTTCAGCACTTGGATGTTGACTGTTGTTGGGTGTAGAAGTTCTGTGATACTAGTCGACACCATTGTTGTGCACGTTGATATTTTAGCTATGGATGATGCATGTTGTGGATAGTTATTGGTTGGGTGGATGCATGTGTTCTGTTATCGGGTCTTGCGATGGTGTACCTGTTGATGCCCAGGTGTATCTGTAAAAGAAAAAAACAAGTATTAGTTAGACGCATAATAAATGGTAATGTACCTTGATTGCTACTTTACGGTTGTCTAGTTAGTATTCCAGAGCGTAAAGAGCTGTTGAAGAAACGCTATGGTTAGATAGAATATATGTGAATCGATACTTTTGTGTGATTGATGTGTGATTACCCGAAAAGGACAACCATCTCCTGACCGTTCGTGAAACTCACTCCCCACAGGCATTTCGCATTTTTCCCCTTGCGGATAACAAGTAATGCTTTTTTTAGATTGAAACCTCCGTGAAAGCTCAATATGGCAGGCGGGGTATCAACAACGGTGAGAGACACTTTCGATACTTTCGCCTTCCCAACTTTTCCTGCCGTCACTCGGGTGTAGCTGGCTCCAGTACGGGGGATGGAAAAGGCGCCGCAGCCGGCGGTGTCTTCTTCTGTATCTGCGGATCTTCCTTCTTCTTCCGCAGTGGAGGTCGAGGGAACTTCGGGCATCCCCTCTATCTAGCGGGGTGATCGCCACCACAGTTAACTCTCTTGGCCCGGCGGTTCTGAGTTTTCTGTATTGACTGAAATCGTGATCTCCGACACACTTTGCACAACGTGACACGGCCATGCAGCAACGCTGTGCATAGCGGAAACCCTGACACCGGTGACACTGCCCGATGTCAGTTTTCCGCCGCAGGCCCTCTACGGTGATGTAAGCGGACGATGTACTCAACCTGTCGAATCTTCTCGTGGTGCTATTCTGTTGCTAAGTGTTCCAGCACAAGGGGGATCGCTCATCCGAGCTGCTTAATGCTGAAAGAAGAGATCACATTAGTACGGTTAAGTGTCAGCTCTGAGCTAACATCAACCTCTGAAAGTTCTACGGGCAGGCCACGTATTACCACCTTAGCTAACTTGCTTTTTGCCCGATACGTGTGGCACGGAATACTACACCTATCCATATATCTCAACAGTCTGTCTCGGTCCTGGAGTGGGGCAGGCGAACCGTTGTCTGTCGAGCTCTGGGGAGGACGCGACCCAGACGAAGGATTACCGGGGGCACTTTCTTCTTGTCGTCTGCTGCGGTCTGCGTTGTTGTGTGCTCCATTGCTGCTGGGCTGTCGGTGTACTCCTCCAGTGGCTGGAACGTTTTGTCCGTCGGGGACGGTGTTGGCGGTCGAACTGTCGGTGTCTTCTTCTGCTTAACGAAGTCATCGGGGCTAACTGAACTGGGGCGGGCAATTAAATCATGACACCCAAATTTGGTAATATTGGTGTCAAGACAAACTCATTATTATGTTCCTTTATGACGTGACGCTATAGAGATATATAAACGTTCTAATAATTTCAGTAGCCAAGAAGAAGGTCCGTTTAAATAGGTTTTGGTATCGTATAATTAAAAAAAGGTAAAATTATACGTCTTAATCTTAATTTTAACTTCTGATACTTCTAGGTTTTTTGTTGTGCTTTTCCTAGACCTTGAAGTAAATGCTTACCAATTGTATGTTAAGTTACCACAGTACTATAAGAATTTAACATACATAGTTGCAATTAAACGTCATATCGTACTACATTGTGTTTTCACTGTCAAATGACAATTACAATTGTTACCAAAAAAACTATTTCTTTGTTAGATTTTACTAGATCTTTAATCGACATGTCAAGTTTCTATTTGTGAATGCTTTTATCAATTTGAAAGTAAAGTTTTTGTAACTTTACAGTTACATCATAGTGTCATTACATTTTGTTAAATTTCCTTTTTTATTGACATTTTTTACTGTTAGTCTTTGGCCGTCAGGGGGTTTTCTCATTTGTCATCTTCAAGGCAGCCTAATAATGTTTAATTTTATTAAGGATCTAAATATAAAATTAGATTTCATAGTTGCCTTTATACTATTATCAAACTGTCACATTAATAATAGGCTTATGTTATGTTGCATTTTTCGTATTTCATAAATTTATCTTAAACAATCCTTAAAGCATTACTGAGGACAATAACTGCAATTGTTATCGAAACGTATAGATTTGTGTAAAATATAAATACAAAAATACACCATTTAAAAATCCAAAAAAGCTAAGTATTTTAATTATATGTAATTTTTAATTTTTTACATAAGTGTGTACTAACAATAAGATTATGTACTTGAAAAGCATATATTAACGGTTGCAGTTTTATAATTACTAATACGAAATGGGTAATGTTATGTCTGCTGTTTTAAGAAGTACCGAGAGGGTGTGTTAATCTTATGGAATAAATACCAAACATAGCTTTACATAGCAAATCACACGAACAGTGAGGTTTCACGTAAAAATGCTTTTTCATCCACACGGTAACTAAACTAACACGCACAGTGAGAACTATTTTATAATGCCTTTTAATCACACATACGTTCCAGTACCTGCACAAAAAGTCAGTGAACGTTAAAGTCGAGCATGACTTGTTCTATGAATAACTATCAAGTTTTAGTTAGTGTAGTTGCATGGTGTCCTTAAAAAAATTGGCTAAAATTATTCTGATCACCCTTTTCATACATTATGTTCATTAGGTACCACTTACTTATTAAGTAAGAGAGTGAATATTTCTTTTTATTGAAATTTGCACTTAAAAATCAGCGTGTATCTTTAACCAAGCGCTTACTTTTGCAATCTAGATGATAGCAATATTCGCAAGTACCAGAATACCTCACATGAAAGAAAATATAAATTAGTATAATAATTTAAATGTTTATGACCGTGGAGAATATTTTTTTGCATTTCATTGTTTTAATTACCAGTACTAACATAATTATGCAGTGTCTGCTATATTAGGTCAAAACGCCTTTTAAATAAATGTTGGTGCCATAATTCTGTAAACAATTTTAAAATACTCTATTAGTTACAGGGTATACAGAGTGATTTACGTAGACCGTGGATTATAGGTTTTTCAACTATCAGTTGGATTATAAACTTTAAGATATGTAGGCTGTCATAATCGATCATGTCCGTTCTATCTAAAATATTTTTATTCCTCCAGCTATACTGGGTGTGCCAAAATTCGATACCAACATAGGCTTCTAGACAATCTAAGTTATGTTAACTTATCTATTATAGTTTTTAACATATGTCAATTTTTCTGTAAAAAATTATCACCGTATACTTTACAAAAAAAATATATCTCGCAAACCATTCTTAGTTAGGAAACCATAAGTCCAGGCTAACTCCTAATGCCTCATCGATGATTCCATTTTGTACCATATGGGCGCAGGCGATTTTCAAATGCCACATTTTAAAAATTGTCAAAAACTCCATTTCTCATGGCACGAACTATTTTTTTTTACACCACTCGAAAAAAAATTGAATTTTAGTGCAAGTTACTTAAGCATTCCATATACATAACTTCAACCTTGATCAAGTTACTCAATAAAAATCAATAAATCCCTTACTTTGCCAAGAGATTCTTCGCTCTTTCGAGTAATCCATGGAAACAAAAGACAATTGTAAATAAGTAATTCATAATCTGTCAAAGTGAAACGAATTGTGGTAAAATTATCCAAACGAAGTTGTTTTAGACATGTTCGTAATCCATGACGTGTGCAATAAGGTATTCAGCTAACTATGCGTGAGTTTATTTTAAAAGATCCTAACTTACCAAGCGTGACACGGGGAAAGTTCTCGCGATTGAGAAATAATTTTATAAATTTCGGGAAAGTTGCTAGACCCATTACGAAAGTGAAACCACTAACTGGCAATGAAATTACCATTCACGGATATTTTCAATCACAGCCTCAAGCCTCAATACAAACGTCTTTGGAATTGGGATTCTCACACTCTGCAATACAAACCGTTTTACACCGTCATTAACTACATAGTAAATGTGTTTTGTCTGGTAGTGAACCAAGAGATACAATATGTTATGTACGACGGAAATTTTAATAGTGGAATCCTTTAAAATGTGATAGAAACATTTGTTGAAAATTTGTCTTGTATAATTAAATAAGAATCCGGATTTTTTATTAAATTATTATAACTGCGTTTTGTTTCCATGGCATACTCGAAAAAGCAAAGAATCTCTTGGTAATGTAAGGCATTTCTTGATTTTTATTGAATAACTCGACATATGTTGAAGTTAAGTGTAGGGAACAGTTAAATAAGTCGCCCTAAAATTCAATTTTCTTTCGAATGGCAAAAATAATAAATTAAAAGAATGCAGTTTTTGACAATTTTTGTAAGCGACATTTGAAAATCGCCTGCGCTCAAATGGTACAAAGTGGAACCATCGATGGAACATCCTGGACCTCCAGCTAACTGCTCCATAAATTTGGTTTCGTAACGTAAAACGGTTTGCGAGATACACATTTTTTGTAAACCAATAACTTTTTTACAGAAAAATCGGCATATGTCAAAAGTTAACATAACTTGTTTAAACTCGGAGATCGAACTCTGAGAAGAAAATGTGTTTAAATGTTCATTTAAAGTTGGCACCGAATTTTAGCATGCCCAGTATAGCTGGCGGAATAAAAATATTTGAAGTAGAACGGATATGATCAATTATGATAGCATATCCTGTAGTCATAATAGCAAAACACTTTTTTTGAAATATATATTTATTTAATTAAAAATTATTAATTATAATAATATATTTATATAATCTAAAATTCTTTTACCGTTATGGGTTTACATTTATATTTACATCTCACAACATTCATTTTTATTAAAACAATTTTGTTTGTTTTCATTTTCAATGCTTCTCTACCTTGTGCCAACCTGCTTACTTTGTTCCAGCCTATTCCCCTTTTTTCTGCAGTTTGAGTTGCTCTTCCTATTTTCTGCTTGGCCGTCCTATTTCTATTTTTTCTAATACCGTGGTATCGTAAGTTTCTCTCTGTATTATTTCATATTTCATTGTGAGTGTCTTAGCCAGTTTAATATTTTATAATATTTTAATATTTTTTTTGTTATCTTTGCTATTGGCTTTGTTTTCAGTTTCTCTACAGCTGTGTGATTTTCTATCCGTGTAAATACTTCAATAACACACAATATATAAATATCGGTACCCTAAGAAAGAAAAATCATTTAAAATGATTAAAACAAATTCAATTCTTTCAAAACTAACATAAATGTGCATAAAAATAAATCATTAAGGAACTATAAAATATGATTTATTCGACAAATTGTTTATAAATGGTTTCCGAAACGGTTATTTTATTTAATCTCGTATAAGGAGATATCCACCTCAACATGTTTGCGTAATAGTAATTTTTGTAATTAAATACTTTGTCATATGGTTAATCAGGTCAGTCACAATTGATCGTTCTAGCTGTAGGATGAGAGGCTGAAAAACTAATTCCTTTACAAAGACACAATCATACCTGGAGCGTCGTCTAAACTGAGTAAGTAGATACGTTACTTTATATCACTACTATTATTTCTGATATTACATTCTGTAAGACTCCTTACATGATAAGCATGGCTGGGCATATATGGATAAAAAGACGTTTTGTGTGGCATGGGAAATACTTAACGGCGTAGGGAAGAAATACGCTAAGTAAATTACTTATTTTTATGTGTATACAAAATTGCACATTACCTGGATCATTAAAAAAATTAAAAAAGGTCAACGTATGTAATCGCGATTAATGGAGAAAGGGATTTATGTGATTTCCATACGGTATTGATGAATAATTAAGGTCTTTATATTGGACATCTTTTTTTATCGTAACCTGTTTTCTATTACATACGGGTACATATATGAAATTCACGTGAACCTATAATAAAGCCACTAAAATGGAAAGCGCAGAAGTGCATCCGTCACTAAACAAGAGTTCAATTCCTGTAGAATTTATTAAGAATTAGATGTACCTATTAGTTATATGCTAATTACATTACTGTAATCACATTAGATCCTTTCTCTATTAATCAGATTTACATTTGCAGTTGGTAAAATATTTTCGCATAACTAAGAAATAACTGAATTATTACAAACAAAGAGAGAACCACTATTTGTTCCAAAATATTCTAATTTTGCCATTATTCTAATTACGTTCTCTAGAGATTTAGGACATTACATATATGTACTTGTATTTAATACAAAACTAATTACTTATAAATTTTTATTCACCTATTTTCACATACATGATTGAAATTATATTAAACCTTTTCTCTATTAATCACTATTACATATGTTCGCAGTAAATATCGAGTGTCAAATAGACCGATACGTAAAAACGGAAAAAACATTTAAACGACTTAAAAGAAATAAAATTGTTTCAAAGCTATCATAAATGTACATAAGTATAAAAAAACATTAAGGAATTATAAAACATGATTTATTCGGTAAATTATTTATAAATGGTTTCTGAAACAGCTATTTGATTTAATTCCATATAACAGGGTATCCACCTTAATATTGGCATAATAGTAATTTTTTGTAATTAAATATTTTGTTATATGGTTAATCAAATGTGTCAAAATTGATTGAAGATTAGATGGTAAAAAACGGATTCCGTTATAAAGGCACAATCGTGTCTGCATCGAAACTGAAGAGATAGTTACGAACCTTCTATCACTACCATGTTTCAGACATGATAGTCTATAAAATAGTTCTTACTTGATTACTATAGCTTATTTTGATTTTCTGTTCAAAGGTAAAATCGTAGATAGAGCATTATCATAACTGAAGAAATAGTCACGAACTTTGTATGACTACCATTTGTTGTACATACATGCTGTATAAAACGCAAAATTTGGGCTGTAGTTATATTAATTGACAAACTTTGTATCACTGCCCTATTTTACAGCGTCATATTAACTGAAGAAGTAGCTATAAATTTTGTATCACTACCGTATTTCACAAATGGTTACTCTATAAAACTCTCATTTGTAATCTTCCTAGTGCTTGAATTATTTCCGGAGATTTTTTCGAGTCACAAATGTTTTGAAAATTTGATAATTTTCTCAAAAGAGGTAACAATAGGGTACGATGTTATGTGCGGTAGATCATTCCCTGTTGTAAGTATGAATGGCTCAGACGTTTTCAGGCTCTACCACTATGTTGGCAACTGCTCGTAAAGATCTAAGCAGTACTTTACCTCCCGACAAATCTTTCTGCTGTATAAGGCCCAAATTCCACCTCATCTAGAATATAATTCTCACCTCTGGGTCGGTACTCCCCAATACGCTACGCTCTCGATATCGTCGATCGTATTCAAAAAAGAGCGATTGGGCTTATAAGTGACCCGTCGAACTTCTGACGTACAGCCTCTTGAGCATAGAAAAATCGTTTCAGTTTTTTTTTGTATTATCGGTATTACAATGGCTATTGCAATGCAGAGTTACATTCTTTGTTACCATCTTGGGCCACCTTTTTAGGAATACTGGGTTCGCTAAATCACCAATATGTCGTAAAAATCTAACTCTCACCAAACGGGCGCAATCCACGTTTTTCTACAAGGTTTCTAAACTCTAGATGATCTCCCTAGTTCCCGTTTTCCTCTCACTTATGATATGAAAAAATGTACGGTACAGATGGAAAATTCTCATCGAATTGTATATTGCGGCTTATTAAAATGTATTTGTTTGATTGGTTGGTTAAATAACGTATCTAGCGGAATCATAGAGGTACAGTGAGTGGGTTTTGTTTAGCGAGTCGATGTCGTAAGAGCTAAGGCGGGTTGAGAATTCAGTCCTCGGTCGTGCGTTATCGTCCTGTTGGGTAGAACAGTAAATAGAAGAGGTTTGAATAATTAGCGTAAAGTGGATTTTTATAAACATCTACATTTGTAACATAACCTTTATCTTTATGAAACTCTTAGTTATAAGTGGCGTTAATAGTTAAAAATTTGAAACTTCAGTTTTGAGATTAAGAATTTAAGTTTAAAGCAAGCAAAATTAAAAATGCAAATGCAGTAAAATGAAAATCTCTTGTTTAGTGTCAACTCAGAGTGTAATAGAGTATTTGGGAAATACTGTCTATAAAGGGAAAATTAAACTTGTTTACCACATGAAGATTTTTTTATTCTCCCGTTAATACGGGAATATTGATTAAACTTAAGTTTGATTATATCGGAAGTTTAGAACTTGACCTACCGTAATGTTTTTTTGTGCATAGCAAGGGAAGACGTAACTGTGCGTGTTTATGTTTACGTTATCGAGGAATTCAATCTGTCAGTACCGTATTGTTGATGTTACGCGTATGTGTACGTATGTGTGCGTATGTTATCTGACAGTCCCTAATCGGTACCCTATCTTAGCTCTGTAAATTTTATTTTGAATATTTCAGGTAACCTTTAGTGCCGAATTCAGTGCCCAGTTGTGCAATTCTGCAAATATTTTAAGTCAAAGTCATTATCGCATTGCAGATTGTACTCATTAAAAACCGATTGAGGTGTCGTACTAAGAGAATACCCACCCATTTTGAATGTTAAATCCATACATTGTTTTATTTGTATGGATTTTGGTAATGCGTATTTTTAAAAATGGGACAACCAAGAGTTTCGTTATTTTAAAATTAAAAGCAGCCACGTAGAATTGTGATACCAATTTAATGGTAAATTTTCAGTATTTTTATTTCAAATTTATAGAGAAAGCTAAAGGTTTCGAGTGAGTAAGCTATTTTGAAGCGAAGTTTTAGGGTTTGGCCGAATTTAAAGGTGAGTGAATAGTTAGCATTTCTGCCTTATGCGAACAATTAACCCGTGTTCATGACGTTGTACTGTTAGAAATCGAAAGGCCTTTATGTTTACCGACTTTTTACTTTTGGTTGAGCGTCCTATTAATTTGTAATTTAGCGTAAGAATTACTATCCATTCCATTCGATTAAGTGGGAAACATGCACATTATGTGCCGGTTGGTAGGAGCATTATGCCCATAATACGATGTGGACATGGTATGGTTATTTGGAGGCAAAAATGTTCAATAATAATATTTTCGACCAAAGATGCCCCGGAACTGTTTATTAATGTAACCGACCCATAAGAATACATTTTATCGTTTAGCGGTGTCGGTCATTGTTTTTCTTTTTTTTGATCAGTCATATCCATAATCTTTGTTTGCAAAATGATGAAAGAACATCACTTTTAACAACAATTAAGCTTTAACTGGTGGGACTTGACATTAAATGAAATTTTACTGCTCCTCGTGATTAGCAACAGAAATTTAGTAATACTGCAAATATTTTCGGATTTTATACGTATTTTGAAAATGTTCTACTTTGTGGAGTAATTATTGCGTTCGCTTCTTTGGGAGATTAACTCCTTTGGCCTAGTTACGCGACTATGTTTATTACTTGCGCCTTTTTCTGCCTTCCATCATATTTTCTGTTTACTATTTTCTATTAGTGCTTTTATCACTTCTTGGTCCTAATAATTTTCGTTAGGAGTATTTCTTTTGCATTTCGATTGTCTGCTTCAATTTCTATTCGAGGGTTGTGGTTTATACTTGGATACCTTTTTTTGCAGCGTCTAAGTACCTTACATGTGCAGCCTTCTCCTTGTAGAATGGTGGTGGCTTCGTTCGGTTTTTTTGTTGCGAGATACTTAAACCTGTAAACACATTAAAGACTGAATTTGTTTAATACGCGAAACACTAGTATTTTCCACATTTTGTGAATTTATTAACTTTGGAGCAAACAATATAGAGACCTTTTTTAAAGATAGTTTAAGTTTTGTAATGAACTCGTTTTTATATTCGCCAAATGAAAGGAGTCTCATTTTATTAATCAGACTTATTGTTAAGAGAATTATTTTCATAAACAACAAAAAAACTGTATCAAACTAAACCAGGAATTTTGTACGTAAGTAGATAAGTTCATACATGTGACGTCATTTTTATGTTATCAATTGTATTACTTTAGATTAGACAGAACTGAATACTTACTTTAGTGTAAGTGGAATTCTGAAAAATTGAAAAAGTAAATGATAAATGTATATCTTAACAATGAAATTATATTTATCTACGACTATTAAATGATATTAAATCATTATACACTGTTTCCAGTGGGACGTTGTACCCAAATTACAGGCAATACAAAAAAATGAGGCAAACGTTATAGCGATACGTTTGTAAAATAAACTGAACTGTACAGTCTTTGAAAATTAAGGAGCAAAATTTATCATCGATTTTTTCATTAAACCACCTGTACTTTTTTAATTTTGAATTATGTTTTATAACCATATTATATTGGTGGAAATCGGATGTTGCTAAGTTATTCAATTTTTTAAGAAAGTTTATGAAAAGTTTTTTAATGTTTGTTGTGCAAAGTATAGAAGAAACAATAGTCCGTTATTGCGACAAAGCTACTTGGCATGTACAGGGTAGTGTTTACATGTGGATTTGTACACCTAAACTAACTGCATCAGGGAATAATTCCAAAAATATTAAAAGAACGTTCAGTTTCCCAAATTATAATTCAACTCGGAACAAATGTGATCATTATTACTGATCAGTAGGACACCCAAAAAAGGACCCTACATTGCGAACAAATGGGAATCTTTTTTACCTAACGAAAATGCGATTGAATGTAGGTTAACACGAGTTTTTACTTGTCTGGGTTTTCATACATTTCTGAATGCACTAAATGGGGATAACATTCTAAGCGATTATCTAACTGGTTCTCTTACATTTTCCGTGTCTAATAGAACAAAATAGAGCAAAATATCTGTGTCCAACCGTACATTGCGAAACTGCCATGTTTTTGAAATATTTCTTGAATTTCCAGGTATACAGTGTGTCCCAGGATTGCCCTTGAGATATACCAAAAAATATTAGTACGGCGTTCATTTTTTGCAGACTTGGCCTGCTTAACCTAAAATGAATTTTCGACAAATTACAGATTAAATCGGATCTAAGTCGCCGAGTGGGCTTTACGTTGATTTTAAGGAAAATATCTATTTGGATAAAATGTTTTGCATTGAAAATTAGAGCCATATGCCGTTAAAATTAAACCAAAAAAATAGTACAAATTAAATAGCCATTTAGCTCCCTCTATTACAAAATTTTTTTGCATTAAAAACTGTCAAGTGGCCAGAACGTGTCAAACATTTGACAGTATTAGTTTGTTGAAAATGTCAAATCAATCAAAACTTTCGAGCAAAAAATATTCATTGTACCAAACAGATCTAGTAATTACTATGATACCAACCGAGAAGAACCAAACCTTTTGACCAGCATTGTTTATAAAATAATCTAGATATTACCGCATCTCGACATAATTATGTCTATTCTAACAACGCTACTACCACTTATACCCTCTTATGGAACCAAATAAAAATCATACAATCAATAACATAACAGTCCTTAATTAGGACGCCGGCGGCATTAAACGATAGCGCAGTGCATTGACTGATTTCTTATCTAGACACAATGTAGACGTAGTCTGCATTACAGGAACACATCTTCAAAGCACAGATACCATAACACTACCTGGATACGTGATATACAGGAACGATAGGGCAGCAAGAACCGAATCAGGAGGTGTGGCCAACGAAAATTAGCTGATCATTTGTTAGCTAACTTATATCCAGTGAACTTAGAAACTGTAGCTATAAATATGATCCTAGACAACACAGAAATCTCAGTCCATGCAGCTTATAAGCAACCAAATAAGCGGATACTAGTAGAAGACATGATCAAAGTTTTTCACACCAATATTATTAATCGGTGACCTAAACTGTAAAAAAAAAATTGGGGCTGCAGAGCGGGCAACCAGAATGAATCCAGGCTAAATTCAATATTTACGCATCAAAACATGTAAGTCTCGGCGCCTAACGAATATACCTATTTTCCCTACCGACCTGATCATCAACAGGACATACTAGACATAGTCTTACTTAAAAATTTTCAAAAACCTATTTATCAAACGGTCCTAAACGAACTGGACTCGGATCATTTACCGGTACTTATTTCCTTTCGTCACGCTCCACCTCGATTAATAAAAGGTAATATGAACTGGAACATTTTTCACTGCTAACTCGGCAAAACCATCAAAAATCCTGGACCCATACACCCATTCAGCGATATAGATGAGGCAGTAAATCAAATCACAGAAGCAATTAAAACCAGCATCCCACCAGCATTAACACTATGGACTCACAGAGAATGCACCTGTCAACGCACATCCATCGGTAATTATCTAATCAAGCCAAAAAACATGACAAGACGGCAATGGCAACGAACTAGACGACCACACTTTTATGTATGTTTAAAATTTACGTTCTTATTGACAACTTAAGTGCATTTCGTGTAGCGTTAGTTGCATACCTTATTGGCGTAAAAAATGTCTTTTAATAGATTATTTCTATAGTTCTGCACATCCCTTTCCGCGCTTTGAGTCATTTTCGGTCATTGCGCAGGGTTACTTTGAGCGTCACATTTATATGGTGAGTTTTTAAATTTATCATACTGAAATTTTACATTTCAGGCAACTCAAGTTTAGTTATACTTTTACCTCTTATTTTACTTTGGGTTTAATTTTATTTTAATGTTAACTTTGCAAGACGATGCAATAGCTTTATTACTGCGAAGTGGGATTTCAATTACCAAATTTTACTTTGAACCATACAAAATCAATTCAGTTTGGAGGTTTATAAAGAAATTTCTATATATTTGGAATTACCAGCATATCAATCTGATGTTTACTTCAACTTCCATTAAAATTGCGCAACAAATTTAAAGTGATGAATCGACAGCATTTCTTTATCTGCTTAAGTTCCAGTTACACCCAAAATGTAAAAGAAATAACTTCAGGTATTTCATATTGATAATTAATTCACATTATAGTTTAAGGCAATTAATTAAGAATCGCTAACATTCGTTTTTAAGAGATCATCATTATAATCAAATTAAGTATCGTAATAGAACTCATTCTAAGCTCTGTAGTGATCTTCCTAGTTCCTGTTTCTCTCTTTATCTATGACACAAGAAAAATTAAGGAAGTCGTTCATAAGCAGTCTTGGTTATCCAAAATGTTAGGGACTACAATAATTACTAAAAAAAATTGATTTTTGATAAAAAATGTGCACCGATGATCCATTTTGCCAAGATACCTATCTAAACATTCTGTAAACCAACGTGTTTGCTAATTCCACTGGCTTAATATATGAAGATTCGCATAGTACCGATAATGAAGATTGAATTGATTGAAGTATCATTTATAGTTGAAGTGAGCTTCGTTGGTAAATAAAAAAATATGAAAAAAGTCTGGATTGCGTGGAAATTTTGCGTAATGCGCGTGTGCAAAAGTTAACATGTGACATGGAGACAAGTTGTATTCTTGAAGACATCTCTGAACTGGGAACTGGAAGTGATATCTATTTCTTGCCCACAAACGTGTACTGGTGCTAGAATTATTTTGATCATTTTGTCCTCGTCTTCTTGCCATGTAATTTTTAGAAGTTGACCGATATCCATAAAACTGTTTGAAACAATAGATCCTCTCGCCAGGACTGTTTACATTTTGTATCGTTTTTCGATCTGTATGGCGATGGTTTGGAAATTGTTCTCTGTACAAATGCTCCACAGCTTGGATTTAATTATTCCAAGCGCTTAAAACTTTTAACATGTTGACGTATTCTCTGTTCGGGGTCTCCGTCATCTTAAATATAGTAGTATGTCGACTGCTTGCAGTAGTCAATAAACGTTACAAGTTTTGAAAAAAAGAGAATTCAAGTAGTAGTATTAAGATAAGTGTGTGGGATAATTAAGGGCGACTGATCGCTCTACTCGATAATTATACGTATTTTGCATAATCAGTTTGGGGATAATTAATTCACGTTAATATAATAATGATTCGTCTGTGATAGGTGTGTGGGACTGATATATCCGACATCTATTTATTTCGAAGTGATTTGAGTTCTCACTATTACTTGTGGAAATTAAATAAAACAAGATTGTTCTGGGAACTGGTGTTTATTAATTTTTTTTTGTTCGCTATGCTTTTCCCTGGTTCCAGCTTTACGCTGCGTCCCTCCGGAAATAATAATTTCCCTTTTTTTTTGCTGGTGGCGCTCAAACTTTACTTACTCTCCTCATCGCTGTTACTATAATTATTTCTGTGATTTTTTTTCTCTAGCTAACCTAATCATATATCTACGTTTAATCAACACTCCACAACCACCCACGCCAACAAAGTGTTCTGCGGTTGTTTAACCGTTAGGCTGAGTTCTTAGCCGCGCTCACCAACCTCCTCCTTTTGTTATGTTACGTCACGATGCAAGTCATAGCAATCGACTAAGTGAATCAACGTCGGGTAGTCGACTAATTCATTAGTCGAATGGATTAGTCATCAACGTCACCAAATCGATCAGTCGTTTAATCTGATTAATCGGTTTGCCGATTCAGATTATTCATCATGTACCAACTAGTAGAATAATTAATAACATATCACTTAACTTTCAAAGATTTACATATAGTCATGGTTTGGCTTTGGTTTTATTTGCGTTGAAAGCTTTTTAGGTAGCTATAGGTAATTAACTAGTAGTTGTAACTTACTAATGATGTTTTGGTGGTAGTAAGGTATCATAACTATATAATGAACTATATAATGAACTTAACTTAACTTAACTTAACCTTCACGCCATTCCCTCGCGGGGTAGGCAAAATAATCTCTGCCTCTTATTTATTTTTGATTCACAATCTTTCTCCATGCTTTCCTATCTCCGCATACCTCCCTACCTTCCGTAAGATTCATACATTGTCTCTGACATGCCCTTTTATTTTCAAAATTCCTTACCTTTCTTTCCTTTATCATAAATTCTACTACATTCAGCCAAGTTTTACGCGGCCTACCAGACAAGCTTACGTCTAATAATAACATTGAATTTTCAATTTTTGACTTAATTTATTAGTCGATTTTGACTAATCAACTAGATTAGTGATTTCTAGTAGATCAGTCGGTTAAGGATATTTCAAAAACTGACTAGTTGACCACTAATATTGACTCACCATGTATTTTGTTCATTTAGTATTTCTAGGAGTGGCGAGTCCAAAAGATTAACTTACTGGTTTCTTAAAACTACTCTGTATGTTTTTGTTTATAAATGTTAAAACTGTCAAAAACTTTCAGTTTTACTATAAGAATAACTAAAAATTTGAGCTAGCGACTCAATTTTCCACCAAACCAACGTAATGTACTATTTTTATATCTATCCATCATCGTCTTTTCCTCGCCACACTCCGTCATTATGCATTCATTCTTTATCTTGTCCCTTCTCGTTTTACCACATGCGCTTCTCAGGAATCTCAGCCGCGGCATTTATTTTTCTTTCGTTCTTTTTTTGACATACCCATGTTTCACTTCCATACCGTACTGACGGGACAAACACCCCATTATAGATTGCTCGTTTCGCAGCTAGGCTCATGCTTTCGTTTCTCATCGTCCACATACTTCCAATCACTTTCCTTCCAGCATTCATCTATCGTCCAATCTCGCCCTCCATTGTACCAACTGCAGTAAACATTCTATCCAGGTATACCAGCTCGTCCACTTGCTCCACAATCTCATCTTGCAGAGTAAATACTCTGCTCTACGTTTGACCTTCTCGATTGAACACCACAATCTTAGTTTTGTTCACGTTTACCTTTAGGTCCATGCTCTCACATACTGTATTAAGCTTCCCCAAAGCAGCTTGTAGCTCATCCGCACTGTCACTTAATAAGACTGTCATCTGAATGCAACAGAAGTCGTACATTTACGTCACCAACCATTATACCATTTGTATCGGTACATTCTTGTCTGACACATTTATCCATGTATACATTGTATAACCACGGTGACATCACACAGCCTTGTCGCATTCCTTGCTCAATATTAAAGTATTCACTAACACCTCCTCCCACCCTAACACTTGCCCGACTACCGTTATATACTGTCCTTATTCCATTTATTAGACCTTTATTTACGCCATATTCATTTAATATTTCCCACAGCTTCTCCCTATTCACTCTGTCGTATGCTTTCTCCAGATCTACAAACGCACAGCTTCCTTTTTACACTTACACACTTTTCGATCACCTGCAGGAAAGCAACCATCTGATCGCCACATCCTCTCCCTGGGATTAAGTCACCGTGCGCACGTCTTAGTTTATGTAATTTATCGTACTCTATGAATCAGTATTCTTCCAAATACTTTACCAGACACGCTGAGAAAACTTATTCCTCTGTAGTTCTTTCAATCACTCTTGTTCACCTTACCCTCATGTAGTGGTACAATGATCGCGTTTTTTTAATCCCTCGGCACTTTTCCACACATAAGGCATGCATTGAATAATTCACACAATCTTCGTATAAACTTTGCACCCCCATACTTGAGCATTTCGCCAGTGATTTCATCTACGCCTGCTCCCTTGCCGTTTGTCAACCTTCCTACCGTTTTCTCTGTCTCATTTATCCCAATATCGTTCTCAGTTTCATTCACAATTCCTTCTACATTCTCCTTATTTAACCCTTCAGTCTTACCTTCCTCACTACTGTACAGCCTTCCCAAATATTCTTACCAGCATTTCCTCACTTCACAATCGTCCCATACTATTTCGTTGCTCATATCCATCACTCCTGCAGTGTTCTGTTTTTTGCCACGTTTTCTATTTTTGATCCATTTCCAGAAGAGTTTTTTGTTTCCGTTAAAATCATTCTACATTTTCTCTCCTTCCACAGCCATCACTTCCTCTTTACTTATTCTCACTGCCTTCTTCTCTTCTTTGTTTCTTAATCTGTACACCTCATACAATCGCTTTTTATCAGTCTCATTTTTTGCAGCAATCATTTCAATATACACATCTTTTTTCTTACATACTGCCTTTTTTACCGATTCAATTCACCAAGCAGTCGTTCTTCCACATATCCGCACGACGCAATTGACAAAACAGTTTTTTAAGCTTATCCATGCACTTTCAACGTCAGTGTCTTTTATTTGTTCGTTCCATACTGTTTATTTCGCATTCAACTCTTTACTCACGGCATCTGCGTATTTCACTCGCACCATTATCTACTAGTTTGTCTACCCTAATTCTTTGCATGTCAAGCTTATCCATGCACTTTCAGCGTCAGTGTCTTTCATTTGTTCGTTCCACACTGTTTTATTCCCATCTTTACTCACAGCATCTTCATATTTTATTCTCGCACTAGTTTGTGTACCCTAATTCTGGACGTTCACGCTACGATTGATTTCCTTCTCCAGACTCACTTTTGCCCTAAACACACTCTCGATACAACCAAAAGTGCTCCGATCCACACTCCGAAGCGCGGATTACTTTTGTCTTTCACCAGGTTCCTAAGCCGTTCATCATACACTATCTAATCTATCATACTTTTAGATTAACCTCTTTGCCATGTATACATATGAACATTTTTATGTTTAAACCACGTACTAGATACAAACAGGCTTCTCTCCACACAGATGTTCACCAGGCGTTCACCATTCTCATTGACTCTTTGGTTTCCGAACTTTCCTAGAACGCGCTCAGTATGTTCTCTCGTACACCCACCCATCCGTTAATATCCCCCACTATCATCACTCTTTCGTTTGGCTTACATACGTTCAACACGTTCTGTACTTCATTTCAGAAGTTCTCACGCTCCTGGTCTCTTTCTCCATTCACCGGTGCATAGCATGCAATAAGAAAAATTCTTGGAAACTCCACTTTTAGTCTAACCCACATTACCAATTCGTACTGTTTTCGCTCTTTCACTTACGATCACCCTAAATCCTTTTGTGCCATGCACTTCAGTCTCAACTCCTGACCATAGTGCTAGGCTGCCATCCTCCATTTCCTCAGCATCCTTTCCTTTGCGTTTTGTCTCCGATACACAGAATATCAAGGTATCTTTTGTATATGACATTCGCAATTGCAAATTAACCACTGGGTATAAAAGATCTGTTCAAAAGCTTACCCTTATTTTATTGATTTAGAAGTTGTCAATTTTAGCATGTATTTGTTTCACTAACCGAAAGATAGAAGCGGAGCTACCTTAAATACGTCCTATCGCTTTGACCTCTGATTATTTGAGTTGAGTCAATAAAAAACGAGTAACGAGTTGGTTACAAAGACAACTTCTTTAATGATTTGTATTAAATCACATATGAATAGGACAATAATCAAGTTATTATGAGATGTAGTCTAAAAAAGGTTAATATAATTTGTAAAACCTAATTATTGCGTGTTGAAAATTAATAAGTTATAAACGTGTATTAGTTTACTTCGAAATTTAACGTATTTTTTGTTACAGTAATACTCCATCGATCGTTACCAAATTTTACTGAGGTTGTTACGGTGGTAGAAAGAAAAACCGAATTTCCCCTCTTAATCTTTACCTCGTAACTCCGCCATCACGAAAAACCACTGAGGTCTAGACATTTAGGGTTTAAACATTTATGCCAAATTTTAATCCATTCGCTTTTGAGATACTCAAAGGTTTCTCACAGACGCGCACACACATTTTTGACTTTTTTCAAAAACTTATTTTTTGGACTCGGGTGACCTCAAAACGGATGTTTCTCAGTTCATTTTCGAATATTTTGAGTAAATACTGTAACTCACGCTTTAAGTGGACAAGTTAAAAACTGTTATGTTATTATTTGGATTTAGTACACGTTTTTTCTCAATTAGATGTTTCGCGTAATTTGATTTTCTTAATATTTGCGTTACTAGCAACGACTGACAGTTCCTTACAGTTTGACCTATATATAACGAGCTACAACATTCCATTCATAATATTTTGTGCAGTTTCTCAAGTAAATTTTAGTCTAGGGTGCGAATTATCAATATTATAAAAAAAACTAGAATATATTCTAGAATCATCAAAACATGCATATCAAACACGATATCTAAACCTAAAGAGCCCTTTTTATATACGCTACACTTAATTCAAGAATAATGTGTGATCTATTAAAGGTCCAGTTAATAACATCAAATCTAATATTTATCACTGCTGCATATTTGGTAATAATTTATGTCAAAACCGGTTGGTTACATTAAATTAAACAAAATTTCGTTTAATTTGTTAAATTAAAATTTTAATGTACTTTACTTCCCTTGACATGGTTTAATATTATCAAACGTAAAGGTATGTTTTACTTATGCCATAATTAAAATTTTTTCGGTGAGATTCTATTTATGCACTGTACACATGGTTGATACGCCATTAATAACGGCAATAGTATTCAGAAGATTTGAAAGATGTGCACCTGTGTATGCGAATAACCTCACATATTTAACCTTTCACCTACATTTTGAAACATTTTGCTTGTTTTATCAAGATATATGTTCAATAAATTTAATTTTAAGGATGCCGCTCTGTGTGAAAATACATATAAGAATAACATAATTTTGTTGTAGCGGTTCCCACATTCTTTACATTTATTTTACATAAAATTAACATTCTATAAGGTTTTGGTTTAAAATAAACTACGTAATGTAGTAAAACAGCACATTACCATAGTGTGATTATTACTTACACTATGAATTACCCACCAACGACTGTTGGTGGCCGTTAGGTTATGGAACATATTAATTTATGTCTAAAACATGTTAATATTCATTGTAGAATCTTTTATTTCTTACTAATCCCGTTATGTATTGTTGGTGTTATTATTTAATAAATTCATTATTGTTAATTATGATAGTCTCGTTTTACTGTATTATCAGTCATACTGAACTTTGAATGCTGATTAAGCCTCGTACCATAATAAAAAAATACAAACATGGACTACCATAATAGGGTCATTTGTGACCCAATTGTTTTTATTATATAATTTTTAAATATTTTTACTTTAGGAAAGAACAAATATATAATTCAATAAATTAATAGTATTTTTAATATAGTAACAAGTAAACAATATTTTTTCCTTTCTCGTATCTACGTATACTAAGAGAAAGTAATGCAATCGAAAAAAATGTTTGAAATTTTTTTTGCGGATTTCAACGTTTTCATGTTCCCTGAGTCGACAAACCGATTTCGCGAAAAAAAATTTCTGTATGTCTGTGTATCTTTGACTATTTGATCGATTTTAATATCTGAAAGTTATGTATAAAACTGGCTTTTTTCGTAAACATTAATTAATGGGGGGCGAAATGAGGGTGGTGTTTTGGGGTGCATTTCCAAAACCAGAGCCAGAAAGTCTGTCTTTGGTGAAAAGTTAGAAACCCTAAACCCCGATCGAACAAAATTTAAAAAAAAATTTTAAATTTAAAATGGCGGCCAATATGTCGATTTTAATACATTTCCGCGCTTGCGCTGTCACTAAGAAACCATAGAACCTACTTGCAATTTGAAAATGGCATCTTGTAAATAAATGTACATGCTTCCGAACGGTTTGTAAATATTTTTGAAAAAAATAAAATGTTGCCCCTTCATTACGGGGTTAAAAATGTCCTTTTTTCAAAATTGATTTTCTCAAAAACGGCTCTAGTAATTTTTTTTTAAATTTACGTATTTTATAGTCATGTATAATGAAAATATAATGAACTTTATGACATTTCTTTATCCAGGACCGGAGTTAGAAATTTTGAAATTTGAAAATTTCAATCCCTCAGAACTATGCTTCTGATAAAAATGAAAGCTTGGAATTAAATGATTATATAGTAGACATACATAGCTGCTAAACTGCTATATTGAAATATTTTTAGCGCTTCCGGTTTTGCCGAAAATAACAAAAAAAGTATTTTTAAAATTTTTTTAATATTATATATCAAAGTCTCAAAAACAAATCTAAAGTATTTTAAACCTAATTTCTCATGCTATCCAAATACGTACAAATATACAGTGATTTGCAAAATATAAGATGACTAAGAAAAAAATCATTTTTCTATCTTATTATATTGCAAGTTATAGTGACATTTACATAGTACACATACATAGCTACTAAACTGCTATATTGGATTATTTTTAGCACTTCCAGTTTTTCCGAAAATAACAAAAAAAAATTATTTCAATTTTTTTTAATATTTTATATCAAAGTTTCAAAAACAAATCTAAAGTATTTTAAAACTAATTTCTCATGCTATCCAAATATGTAAAAGTAAACAGTGATTTGCAGAATACAGGGTGAATAAGAAAAAAATGGTAAGTTATACAGAGTTAGGGATTGCTGCGGGCAACAGTTAGTTTCCTTATACGAGAAAGTGTTCTGCCGAAGTCCATCGGCCAGATTTTTTAAACAATTTTACAAAAAAAATATTAAATTATTCCTCTCCATCTGCGTCCTTAAGGCAATGATTGCAGTAATTAATATTTCTTTCTTGCACTTGTGACAGCGTCTACGTTTTGCCGTTTGTTCGGTGGTTTGTTGTTTCACAATTAGTCTTCCTGTACTTTCGATAGCTCGGATTGTTTTCTTGGAAATTCCTTTACTATCCTGATTTATTCTTTCGCACCTTCTGTCAATTTGGTCTGTTACTAAACCTATTTCCAATTCTTGTAAGAATAGTTTCCTTCTCCTTTTCTGTGAAACATTTCCGTCCAGGTTTTATTTACGAAGGCACGCCTACATGTGTACTCGCGTATCAATTTGTCAAGGACATCTACACTACTTTTTGTTTTGTTGTACAGTTGTATAATGTTAGGTTTGAACTTTGTTTTGGCATCAGTTATTTCGTAAGTATTGTGCATTGATGATAACAATGCACAATTTTTGCTAAGAATCTCTTCTGATACTGACAAAATCTGTGAAGATACTACGGCAACTTCCATTCCAGCTCAAAGTTTTGACAACCCGAGCACCTTGATTTGTTCAGGTACATTTCCAATTTTTCCTTGATAAATTTCAAAATTGCTGACATAGAACGAATTCGCATCGCATAGAGCCTATATTTTGATACCATATTCGCCCGGTTTATTTGGTATATACACTCGAAATGAACAGCGTCCACTAGTTCTGTGGTACCATAAGCAGAAGTGTTATATGATTCTCTGCAGTTCTTAGCAAAAATGTCGCTGACACAGACAGGAGCTAATTCGCGTGTAGATACGTCATCGAATCGAATATATCTCAATATATCAATAAATCTCTGTTTACTCATTGTTGCCTGATAAATGTTCCTACCGCAAGTAGGAATAAATTTCTGGGATCCTCTCTTCATTCACGAAAATGGCCGGCCAAAATTAGGATACCAAGGGAAGCCTGTATTTCAATTTTGTCTACTGATTTCCATTGTTTATGCTTGGAGAGTTCTTGCGTATAATTCCATTTATCAACTTCTACAACGACGTTCATATTTGTGTATAATACTATAGCTTCTATTATGTCATCCGATATCAGTAATGAGAATGAATCCATGATTGTTGAAATTCCTGCACTTTAATTATTTATATCTTGTACTTCTACCAAAATGTTTGCTTCTATGATTTTCGTTGATCTTGCCAAAAGTACTGTCAGCCAGAGTCTGATTTCTAGAATTAGAACTAGTTTCTTCGTCTTGTAAGGTTATTTTGACGCATCATGTATGTGCAGTATTTTGGTAACGTATGTAACGTATTTTGAGTGCAGGTGAAGAGAGTTTGCATTAAAAAATTTTTTTTTGTGTATGCGTAATATAAGTTGGTGTAAATGATGCGTCACTGGATTTTTAATGAAGCCTTAATTATCGTATGAAGGAATATTTGAATGTTATAGAAAGATTTTCGTGCTGAAAGCGTTAAATGTGGTTGAGAAACAATGTTTTGGGTAAATTTGTATTGATGCACTGTTAAAACTACTGAACTAAAGAAATGGTTGTAGACGTACGAATGAGTGAGTTTGTAGTATGTTGAAATTGCATTAACGTGCAGTAAGGAATATGGATGCATGTCTTTGACTGTGGAAATTTTTGGTAACGTTGTGCAATATTGGTAAATAGAATGCGTATTTGTACGTAAAGGGACTTTAGAATGGGACGATTTCGCGAAAAATGATGTGGAAATAAAATTCGCGCACATGCAAGATATGTATGAAAAGACGAAGAACGACCTGGTGAATGTACTGAATGAATGTGGTGAGGATAGATGATTTCCTCGAGGAGATTTTATAAATTTTCACGTACAATAAAGATAGCGGCGGGTGTCGTACAGGGTAGCGTGGTTGAGTCCATGTTGGACATTGTGCGCGATGTATAGACGCAGTGAATACGCGATTATAATAGGCAGATTTTGAATTTAGCGCGAGATGCATTTGGAAAGGAGGGCTAAAAGCATATAAGGGAGTGCCCGTCTTGAGATAAGAGGAAGAGAAGCTTAAGCGCGTGACATTACAAAAGTTTTATAAGCTTAAGTAACCACTTAGGTTAATGGACCGAAAATTGTAAAAAGTAGCTTAAAGAAGTGGTGGTTTTATGAACGTTCGAAGTATATTCGTACAATCGTCACCAAATACAATTCGATTGTATAAAAAGCAAATAAGATATCCAAGGGACAAGCAAACACACCCTTTGTGTTAAACGTGTATGTAGTGAAGAGGTAACATCTATACATAAATACGATATTATACTAATATTAAAGAAAAACAAAAGGACCATGAAGGCATGTGAATGAAGAACTGTTCGCGGGTGCGTTAAAAGAATACGGTTTTTGTGTGTGTACCCAAAGTTCCGGCCAATTTAAAGGCCGTTAGCAAATAAAGGATTACATCTCACCGATTAAATGGACTACATATCATACCGGCAGAAAACGGATTAAATGACCATTATTGTAAGAATTAGCTATAAAACTTATTGACGAATACGAGCACGATCACCTTTTTAAGATAATTTTCTATTTTTGCTTTGACGATTATTCTTTTACGTTAAATTAAAGAAAAAGGTAGTCGAGCTGTGTCGATATTTTTGTTTGTATATGTTTAGTTCTAAGATTTAGGGATTTTTTAATTAGGGCTATTTGGTGGTTTCGACCACGGTTGTGTAAATATTTATCCACAATATATGTACAGAGTGTTTAAATTATTTCGTTGTTTGTGATATTGGCTTGATTAGTTACACATTTTTAATAATTGAAAGTAATCTTTACCTTATTTTATTTTGGAGATTAAGGATCGATTTGACTTCTTGTATTTGCCAGATTTCAGTAAAACCTTGGAAAGTAAAGCAGAATATTAGTAACAAAATACTCAATATTGATTTGGTATTTCCGTAAAGCAGAACGTTTATATTTGAAGTGATAAAGCATAAATATATTTATGAATGTCTAACTACGATCACTAAAGTTGGTATTTTAACAAAATATAAAGAGATCATTAATGAGGAAAGCACTAATCATTCTAACGATGAGTTATTTAGCAATTAACGAGTAGTTTCCATTGGGATAACGAATATCATTATATTATTTATTTAATTTTAAAGTTCCTTAACCGTTGCATATTTAAATTGGTAGATGTACGAGAGATATTTTAAAAACTACGTAAGTTAACGTTTTATTTTATTTTTTTGAATTGGAGTTTCCATTTATACAGGGTGTGTTCAGTAAGTTATAACAACCCGTGTATCACTAAATTTTCTAAAGTTTTGTGTTGATTTGTTTGAAAGTGTGTTTCACTTTGGGAAGTTAGTGTATGAGTTTACTGAGTAGGCTTCAGTCCTGTTTTCCACCATCAAACAGGATTAATTTACCATCTCGCCTGAGACGATTTACTTTAGCAAAATTTAAGATTGTGGTGGCTCCAAGAGACACCTTTCTCGGATTGAGCTTATCAGTTGTGAATTTATGGTAAGTGTAGGGTGTTAGAGCTTGTTATTCAATAATTTTACTCCTTATCTCCACCCCGCCCATTTCCACCGTAGGTGGCTTGGTAACACGCTTACTACTGTAAGCATACGCGACGTCTTGTGCGGATTGGACGTGTAACAGTCTTCTTCTCCATCTGCAAATATGATATTACTTGTTACCTAGATACTGATTCAAATTTATTATATTCACCAATTGCATCGCTCATTTCTTCCTCAACATCTTTATCTGAATTATTTGTCGAACTGTCGCTGTTACTTGCCGGATTTATAATGAGTTACTCATTATCTGAATACGAAGAATCACTTTCCATACATCCCTCATCATCGTTATTACTATCATCGAGGAAGGCAGTATATGCAACAGTCTGAAATAATGCTGCTTACGCAGCTTGGCATGCCGATGTGCAAGCACCGAAATCGGGTCATTCGTGACCCTACCAATATTTATATTAATATTTGAAAAACCATGTTTTATATAATGATGAATTCTATTGGAATCTGTTGCAAATGTTCTCAAAGGAGCATTCCTACACGCACAAATCATAACAAACAAAAATAAAAAATATTAATGTTGGGTCATTTGTGACCCAGTTTAAGTGGTACAAGGGTTAAAGCCTCTAGAAACGGGTTTGTTATTATCATTTCAATTTCATCAGCATAACTGCTATCACTGATAGATAAACTGCAGGAATGGATACACTGGCGAAGTGCTTTCGAACACTTTTTAGACAACAAACGCCTGCAATGAATGAAGATCAGAAGCTAAAGCTGCTGACTAATTATGAAAGGCACTCCGCATTTAAACAGATTGCGGACTGCTCTACTTAAAAACAAGCGATGGACACTTTAGGAGGAATTTATTTTATGGAGAAACACGAAACATTTGCAAGGTACCAGCTTATCAGTAAGAAGCAAAATATACGTGAAACAATTGACCAATATGTCCAAGCACTTCGTTTCTGTTAAACAACGACTGCAAGTTCAAGAATGTTACTGCTACGGAAAACAAAGAAGACTATATTCGAGATGCTTTTATAAGTGGTCTAAACATGTTCGATATTCGTCAATGATTGTTGAAAAATACTACTTTAAAGCTTGACGAGGCGATGGTCTTGCGCAATCTCTAGAGACTGCTTGTTCAAACTTAGTAATATTGTTGTGTGTACAAATACGAATTCACAAGAACCTGAAACATTTGAAGCTGAAGTCTTGTGCGCATTACCGGATAGATCTAAGTGTTACTTATGTGGAAATTTTCAAGGAATTTATATGCCCAGTTAAAGAAGCAGTATGCAAAAAGTGTGCGAAGATAGGACAGTTTGCTAGAATAAGAGTAGTATAAATTCTAAAATAACGGCTACCATTATTAATAATACCGTACTTGCGGCTGCTTCAAAATGTTTACAAAGAACAAATAACAGTCAAAATTAATGACAATCTGAACGCTGACGCTTTAATAGATACAGGGAGTTCACAGTCACATATCATTAAAAATGTTACACAAATCAACAATATCACGGTGCATAAAACGACCGGAAAAGTATCAATTGCATGTACCACGTTGCAATCCGATGTGGAGGTTTGCAGAAAAGCCGAAGAGGAATATAAAGTCACTCCTAACAAGTTTATGAAATTTGTAGAGAAGTAGAATTTAGCAATTATTTTAAGTTTAATCAATCAAAAATCAATCACGATTTTGGGATATCTTGTGGAGAATTTAACGTTACGACTTGGCCACGCAAGAGTGGCAGCTTTGCTTAAAATGCCTTTATCAAGTAATGCTGCTCATTATTCTTAATGAATTCCACATTTACATAGTTAACGCTTCTATCCAGTGCGTACAAGAACGTGTCCCCTTTGTAGTTGAGACATGCATCGGAACACTGTCACAGCTACATTAAGTCAATCTGGTAGATATGAAGCCTTCTTCTCAAGAACACCTTCAAAGATGGAACAAAACCATTCAGCTGTAGAGAAAGAAGCCTACTCCATTGTCATCTCTGAACAAATGGAAGTAATTTACACTTCTTGCCGCTCAAAAATCTATTTCTTACATGTCTAACTTAAAACAGTAGCAAAATTAAAACCGATAAGATATTAAGGTGGAGGTTTAGATCGGCATGTTTCAGTTTCGACATGATTTATCGACTTGTCAAAAATAATGTTGTTGCAGATACATTTCCACGAGTTTATGGTGCCATTGGGACTAATCTATCTCGCTTACATGACTCTTTACATTATCCTGGAATTGCTCTAATGTTACACTGCTTTCAGTCTTCACTAAAAGGAATTATGCATGTCTATATATATACACTAAAATGGAAAGTGTGTTTTTGCCCCTAAGGTCTGCATCACCCTGTGAAACAAATTTGAAAGCTAAAGTTTAGGGCGTTTTTTTCGAACAAATGTGGTTCATTCTTCGCATTTAATTTTTTTACTCTTCTTGGTATCTTTTTCGGTTTAGGAGATATGATTTTTTTAATAAGTGACAATTTTTGAACAAAATCTTTATTTGAATGAAACCATAAAACTGAAAACCAAAGTTAGTACTTCGTGTTACCTCCTTTGGCTGTTATAATTGCTTCTAAACGTCGTTTCATGCCTCTTATTAAATTTTGGATAGCCTCTTGTGGAATATTATTTCATCCCTCTTCCAGAGCGCCCCCCCCCCCCCGTAGCTGTTTATAAATATAAAAAACCCTTTTTTGGCAGTTCATCCAAAACAGAACCTGTATGTAAAATCGTCTTATTTGATAGCGTGGCAGGCTCTTATCGGTAAAAATTCAAAGATTAAAAGAGACCGGTATACTTAATTTGATTATAACCCTTTTTTTCTTTGACAGAGGTAATTCAGGATAGATAGAGTGTGTATGCTATATAGAGGCAAAATCTAACTTAAAGAAGAATAAGGCAAAAGCCATTTTTTCGGCGTATACACCACTATATTGAAGATGCTGCCTTGTGTGTATTAGAAAACATGCTACTGATCCGGAATTGGACAAAGAAAGATGTATGCGGTACAGCTTGAGGGGCGAGGAAGAATTGAAAGCCTATGTAGTATTTCAAGGTAGCGTGGGGAACTTAGCTAATTTTTTAAGAATAATCCCATGTCTGTGTAATACTAATGGTAAAATAAAATATTACACATTAGCCGTTGCGTGTATTTAAAGTACAGTTACTAACAGTTGAACATTATTATAAAGCAGCATCAGGGTATTAGGTGTTTCTACTAGTTAATAAGCTATACTCGCTCAAGATGAAGCGGATGAAGAAAATGATTATTATTTCACCTAATACTGGAGCTTAATGTCTTTTACAACAGCAAATTTCTAAAATAATTTGTAAACACATTAATTAACATGACGCAACTTTCCAATCATAATGAAGTTGTATGTCTGTTAAATAACAAAATGCATTCCATAAAAGCAGTCTTATCATATAGGTGAAATCTTTTAAATGTATGTTGTTAATAACCATCGTTTTTGAATGTAAATTTATAAGTACAATATAAATGCTAAACACGAGTTGGAGTAATCAGGTTTTGTGTACTACTTTCTAAATTAGATAATGATGGGAAAGCAATAACCAGTTTATATCCAACCATTCATAAGTAGAAAACGTGTTTAGTGAGGCTACATGTGGATACGTTGTATAAAAAAAATATTTCAGTTCAACATATGGTTATTATGAGAATAGTTGAAAGAGAAACACATCTGAAGGTATGCGTATTATTTTTTAATATATGTTTTACTTGCTATTGTTAACAAAAATGTCGATAAAGATTTTTAAATGTATTATTACTCTTATAGAATGACGTTATAAAATCAGATCTACAATAGCTGGTACGTATTCTTCGTGGACTTTAAACTTGTAGTTATTGATTCGCATATAATAATAAACCACTAAAACCTTTTATTATAAGTTTTGTTATGAACTTAAAGACAAAATTTACATCGATTGGGGCTTAAATTGAGTAATTATTACTTTCCAGTCCTTTTAATGAGGTTTTTAAAACTGTTAATGAACGCGTTTCTATAAAAAAATTTGTGTGTAGGTAATTGAACATGCAAAAAATCAGACATAATTTGTCGAATGTATAGGTGGTGACTGTTTAGAAAGAGAATCTGTCTATACAAAAGCACCATTGCTTAGGGTAGAAATTATTTATTATTGCACGTAATATTTAATTTAGACTTTAATGTAATCAGTTTTGAACTATAAGCTGACTTCCGCAAACTGTAAGACATAGTTTATTGATTTTGGTTGATTGATTGAGATTGATTTGATCGAGCATGATTTGTTTGAGATTGATTGATTAATTAATTAATTAATTTGTTTGTGTGTGAGAAAGAGCCGAGAGAGAGAGACACGGAAAAACGAGAGAGAAGGATAGAGACGTGCATGATCAACTTCTATTACAGAAAATGCTCATTAGGGTCTATACGCCACTAGATGGCGCTAAAAACCAATTTTAACTCAAAGGGGGTAGAATACAAATTTTTTATGACGGTGGGGCGAAGGCCTACACCTGTAAGATTAGGTTAGAAACCACATACAATTGCACCAAGGGAGTCGCGACAGGGGCGAAGGCCCGAGAGCTAGTTTCTGCACTTAGGGGGGTTAGGGCCCCATTTCCAACCAGGGGGCTTCGTCAGGGACGAAGGCCCGAGAACAAGTTTTGAAGATCTGCACGTGTCTTACAAGTTAGCATTAGGGCCCTTATTAGAACATTGTATGCGCACGCATTTGCCTACCTTCCAGGGCTAAACTGCCAAAGAGGCCGTAATTAGGAGAAAATTCCATCAAGGGTTAATGACCACCGAAAAGAAGCCATGGGTGTTAAAGCTCTTAACACAACCAAAAGGACTCTAATTAGGGTGAAAATCAAGGGTTGAAAATGGCCTCTGAAAAGAAGCCATAAAAAGGTTCTTAATACAACCAAATTAGGATGAAAATCAATGGTTGAAAATGCCCTCCGAAAAGAAACCATAGGGTGAAAAAATACGATCCCCACGTGGGCATGTAAAAAAGTGAAAGGTGAGGCTTGTGACGTAAAAAAAGTGAAAGGTGAGGTGCCCCTCTACTACTAAAATAATAAAAGAGTGGAAATAAGTTTCTGTTTCTATTGACAAACAATAGGTCAAGTTTTTGAACATGTTAAAAATTATTGAAATATGCGTATGTTTACCGGGATCCAACTCCGCCACGGAAAGGATTTTTTCTGATATAAATAAAATTTGGACCAGCTAAAAAACTAGCCTTACTGTAATAACCGTAAAAGGACTTTTAATGACAAAACATAATTTTGAAATGAATAGGTTTTTTTAAGTATGTATCACCAAGATCGCCCAGAGATTTTTGCATTAACTGGAAATATATACGAATGACTAACCTTCGCTCGCCATTTTATTAACTATGTACTTTTAGAAACCGAAATAAAATACAGAATTAAATAGTTTTTTTTTATACTATTGCGTTAAGGCATGGGGCGGCTGAAAACTTACCATAAACAAACCACAACATTTGTCACTTATAATTTTGTATCTAATTTAAAAGAAATTTCTCCCTCTCCTTCCTCTTACTGAAAAATAAAAATACGGTTTCTATAACAACGGAGGGAATACAGACGACGTATCTTTCAACCCCTTTAAGCTTCCCATTTGACTTTAATAAAAGTAAGGGCTGCTCATTTTTGCAGCACCGCGCCCTAAAGAAGAAAATTTAAGTTCTTTCTTCAACTCTGTCAGTCATTTTGAAAAATCAAAAATGAACCGGATGACATTTCAGAAGCAAAAAAGAAAACAATAAACACAAAATTACCTAGGTGACAAAAAAGACTTGTTTTTAACAAAATGTCAATATTTTAATCATTCTCTTGTAAGTGACAGTTATTTATCTTTAGTCTGATTTTTTCGAGTTTTCAAAAATGGTTTATAGCGTGGAAGAAATAATTGAAATTATTTTTCAACCTTTGCTTTTAATGAAAAACATCCTGGCAGAAACGTAAGTCATGTTTATGTTAGAGATTTGGTACGAAAATTCCAAGAAACAGGAGCTGCTGCAAATAGAAAAAAGACAGGGACCTATAGTTTTGGACGAAGAGATGTAAGTAAAAGTTCTTGGTCATGTTTCTGTTAATCCAAATATATCCACACGACAGTTGCATGAATAACGCGTATACCTAGAACATCTGTCAGAAGAGTATCAAAAATGCACAAATTTCACCCGTACAAAATGAAAATTTTACAAGAACTCGGTGACGATGACAATTTTGCGAAACAATGACGGAAAAAATTCAAAGAGAACCCACACTGACTAGAAACATTTGTTTTAGTGATGAATGTACATTTTTTTTAAATGGTCATGTAAACTATCGCTGCTGGAGTGATGAGAACTCACACCATTTTACAGAAGGGCACACCCAGAATCCTGAGAAACTTAATGTTTGGGCGGGAATACTGGGATACCGAATAATGGGCCCATTTTTTATAGAGGGTAATTTAACAAGGGAGGTATACGTGCAGATGCTTAACAATTTAATAGAGCCATTAATTGTCCATGAAATGAAAATCAAAGGGACCTAGAAGGGAATTTAATTCATAATGAAGACGTGCATTTTCAACAGGATGGAGCCCCTAATCATTATGCTATTAATACGAGACAGTGGCTGGATAGGTTTTATCCGCGACAGTTGATTGGTAGAAGGGGTCCAATTGAGTGGCCATCAAGGTCACCCGACCTTACTCCAATCGACTTCTTTCTGTGGGGTTACATTAAATTTTTAGTGTATAAAACTCAACCTGCTTCCTTGGATGCATTGCGCCAGAGGATAATAGAAGCGTGTCAGAACATTCCAAGAGACATGTTCCATAACGTTAGACAAGAATTTGAAACTCGTATGTCCTTCTGTCTAGAACAAAATGTCCGTCATTTCGAAAAATTATTGTAATTATTTTCTTTAGTGTACTTGCTTTTCTTTAAATAAAAGTTTTCTTGAATTTAAAGTAGTATTAGATTCTACCTATTTTTTCTTAAGACCATTAGCATTTTGAATAAGCTTTCCTTAGAGGTGTCCCAACCGGGGTATTACCATTTAAGATGTTTAAGTCACTGCGGGTGAAGCTTAAGGGGGTGGAAAAATATTTTTTATTTTTTTGTTACCTCTTTGTTTAAAAGATAATAGTCATTGTAACTTTTCCATGAATTATCCTCAAATTTGAGGTTAGTTTTTCAGTTAACCCCACTTTTTTATGATCAATGATTAGCATGTTTAATAAGCTTTCCAGAGAGGTGCCACAAGTGGGGTATTGTGATTTAGGATTTTTAAGTCAGTATGGATGGGACTTAAGAGGGGAGTGAGGGTGGTTTGAAAAATACGTCTTAATATTTGAACCTAAATAATCCTGAATAATATACTGCATAGGGCTTAAGACGATCTTCAGTACCTATGTTAATCGAAGCCGGAGGGGATTTGCTAACTCTAAAAAGACATTGAGGTTGGCGTTCGTCGATAGTAGCTAAAGGCTACGTTGCAGAATCTAAACAGAAAGATTGAAGTTTCTATTTAATTATTGGATCATTCAGGAATGGGAAACACAACACCAGAAGACATTGTACTTGGGGAAGACCAAATAATTAATACTACTTCGACTTCATCAACTACAATTCTACAAACTTTATAGGTTCCTGTCCATTCATGTTTAAAAATAAAGGTTTCTAACATTGTGTAGATTTTTTACCGATTTTTTACATTCCCGTCAACTAGACGGGATATTTATAACTTTGTGAGTTTCTACCATATTCTATTTGAAAATATTCCTTTATTTGTTGGAATTGTGTTAATAATTCCGTTTTAATAAATACGGTTTCTTTTGCTATTTTTAAAAGTATGTCTTGATCCTCTTTCCACGTATTGTTTTCCATGAAGTCAGAAATTTTTGAAAAACCCGCTTTCTCCCAATATTTTACAAATAATGGTGATTTGCGTTCTTTGATCAGGTTAAAATCCGCATTGGGAATATTTTCTATGTCATTGCCATTTTGTGGGAACAAGTCTATTCGTATATCAGTGGCATGAAGGCTTTGTTTAAGAGAGTGGACGAAAGGAATAATTCTATGTACGTATTCTTTGCGGTGAGACATAAAAAACTATTGCCATTTCACACCATGGTCGTTGCCTTTTCCAATTATGTTTCCCATCACTGCTTTCCACGTTTGTCGTTTTTTATTTAGCAGATACCTGTTAATATGCAAGGAAGCATTTGGGAGAGTATTTTTCTAATGCGTGGTCAGCATCATTTTTCGATCGTTAGTAAACTTTATGCCGAGAATTCTTATATATTCTGTAGTAAAGGGGTAATCAAGTGGTCGGTCAACTTTGTTGCGCCACTTCTCTGTCCAAAATCCTATTGTCTTATCTGTGTAACTCGATGATCGCGAAAAAACGTCATAGCTTGTATTGAGTGCTTCGAAATCACTCTCGTTAGAAATGAACACTGAACACATCGACGTATGCACATACTTTTAGCTTTTTTCGTCATCGACCGTCACACCTATAAGGGATGCTCTGCATAAGGATATGAATGGTTCTATTGCTAAGGAGTATAGGTGGCCGAATAGGGAACATCCTTGTCCTAAGCCTTTCCTGACTGCGAGTCCAACGCTTTCGCTTAAATTGTGTAATCTGTTGGACACACTGGTCTCCAATTTTATATTTTATAATTTTTTTATTAGGTTTATTACTGCTTTGGTCATTGATTTTGGCAATCTTTTATTGTTTAAACATAGTACGTCGTTATACAAATTGGGCCGAAGTTTACCTTTCACACTTTAAGAGGTCATAGGGGCTTATATTAAGTAGAAAACCTCTTATGAACAATATCTATATCTCGCTAAGTTTCGGAGATGCCGGGTGTTAAAATTCTTCAAAGTGGGAAGTATTTTTTAAATAATTCAAAAACTGTTGGAGGTATTGGCATAAAATTTTAGGAGTGGTTATTGTTTCTAAGCCTTTATTGTTTCGCGAAATCAGGCCTTTATACTGCCTCCAATCGGGTCGCCATAGAGTAGAAGAGCGAAACTTTTCACCTGAACTATATTACGCCACTGCTTTATGTGGGTAATTTTATGATTTTTTTGAAATTAAGTTTGATTTAGAAGAGAAAAGGTATCTTTGAATTTTTTCGTTCAACCTTTACTTTTTGAGTAAAATAGTTGTTTCTACTTTATAGGATATTTAAATGTATGGGGCGGACGGATTTAATTCAAATCTAGCCGTCTTCGACAAATTCTTATTAATCCTAGTAGTAGCTTTAGTAACTATGGCAATAACAATGAAACATGGTTGTCAGTCAATTTTTCATTTTGGCAGTTTTTGGACTATAGTTCTGTTGTGTACAAAAATGCCAAAAATATTCAGTAATGAAGAATATGCAAATATTCATTTCATCTATGGATTTTGCGATGATAATGCTCAACAGGCAATTTGGGAGTATCGAAGCGTTATCCAAATCAAGTTTTTATTGAAACACATCGCAATTTTTGCAAAAAGGGATTGAGAGGGAACAGACAAAACAGAAATGAAGATCGAAGGAATATTAGACGAAACGAACACCGAAGAATTCTTCGAGATATATTTTCTCTTCTAAATCAAACTTAATTTCAAAAAACCATAAAATCACCTGCACAAAGCAATGGCGTAGCATAGTTTGGGGGAAATGTTTAACTGTCCTACTCTGTGGCGACGCCACTGGAGGTAATATCAAGGCCAGATTTCGCGAAACAATAAAGGTGTAGAAAGAATGGCCACTTCACAGTTTTTGAATCATTTAAAAAACTTCCAAATTTTAAGAATTTTAACACCCTGTATCTCCGAAAATAGGCGAGATCTAGATAATGTTTATAAGAGGTTTTCTAATTAATTTAAGCTTCTCTATAATCTCAAAGTTTGAAAGGTAAACTTCGGACCACCTCGTATACAGGGCCTGTCAGGACGAACAGAGTCGATATGTATAACCCTTACAGGGGTTATTTAAAAAAAAATAGCTTAACTAAAATATTTTCAGTTTTATGCCAGTTATACCGGAAATAAACCCTAACTCCGTTATTTTAAATGGAATTTACCCATTTTTATTATATTTTTAAAATATACGTTAAATTTAAATTTTAGTTTGTAGAAAGCATCCTATATCTAAAATGCACTGTTTTTGAGTTATTTTATTTTTTCAAAATGTTTGATATGCACCTGTTCACAAAAAATATAATTTCTCAAGGTAAAATCGAGCTAGGCCAAATATTTTTTAATACTTCCACACATAGAACTCACAGCTTACAGAATCTTACAAAAATAAATTAAAAAATTATACAGGGTGTTTGAAAAATGGCGTGAAATTTTGCAATTTCAAAAATTTTAAAAGTTAATTTTTTTAAATAGCAACCCTATTTTTTACTGCATTAATGGATTCTACGCTACAAAATAAGGAAACCTTGTAAATATGCACCTATTCCTAAAATTCATAGTTTTTGTACAATCTTAAGAAAATGGACCTTTTTGGTAATTAAACTAAAAATTAATTTTTGGTTGGTTTTAATTGAAAGGAATTAATAATAAACAAATACGATCGTATCAAAGAAAAAATTATTTGACATTCACCACATTAAAAAGTGTCACTCGTAATTATGTCTCGTTTAGGTTTTAATAACGAAGATTATTTTAATTTATTAGTAATATACGGATAACGTAGAAAAGTTATTAAAAGAACTTGTGAAACGTTTTCTGCACGATATCCGAACCAGCCAAGTCCAACTCATGACACCCTGACGCGATTTATTTACCACTGTAAAACTTACGGCCAATTTTTGGCATATTTTAGAGCACATCCCATCCTGAAAATTCATTTATATTAGTTAAAACTCAACAAGATGAAATTTTTTGAACAAAATCATTTGGACTGATGAAGCAAAATTTCAGAAAAATGGTACGTTTAACCAACATAACTCTCATTACTTAAGTGATGTAAATCCACATCTTAATTCGTGAAAGGCAATACCAAACTCATTGGAGTTTTAATGTTTTTTCTGCAATAAAAAATGATGGTGTGCTAGTGCTATATTTTTATAATGAAAATTTTAATGGTAAACTGATTAGCGATTGTAAATCAATTTTTGCACTAAAATTTTGATTATTTTAGGCAAAAGATACCTTGAAATGTTAAATGATTATTTACGACCGCTTGAATTGGAAACAGTTGTGGTACCAACATGATGGAGCTCCACCACATAATAGTGCGTTTGAAAAATTTTTTTTTGGAAAACTGGTTTGAGGATCGTTTGATAGCAAAGAACGGTACTCATAAATGGCCTCCTCGATCGCCCGACCTAACCCCATTATTTTCTTTTGTTGCGGATCGTATACAAGATATAGTGTATGCTACGTCACTCACAACAAAAGAACATTGCCAGGAAAGAGTTCGAAGTGCATTTCGATGTCTTTCTCCGGAAAAAGTCCAGAGCGCGATTCATGGCGGCTTTATAAAGCATTGAACAATGTTTATACGTTGGACGTTCGAACATTTACTATAATTTCAGTTTTTTTGTGACTGTATGTGTGTGGGGGGGGGGGGTGTATGAGTGTGTGTAAGTGTGGTGCGAACACGATAGCGGTGTGACTGTTTCAGCTGGAGTGATAAAGTTTGGAATACGGCTGTAATGGCAAATTTGTATATCAGTATCAATTTTTGGGACATGTATGGTAATTGGAAGTACCTGCTAACCTATACAGTTTTCATGCAAAGTACTATCAAAGTAAAAAGTTTAGTCACCTGACTTTAAACGTTTATATTTCGAAAACTATTAGTCCGATTTTAATCAAACAACTTGCATCATATTGATATTTATTTCTGTGTATGTGAACGTAATTTGCTATTCTTGTATATTTTAGAGCGAGATGTATTCGAGAAAACACCATTTTTCACCACTCTTCGCCCAAGACCAACCTTTATGAATTAATAATTAATGGACTTTCTTAATTTATATAATTGCTAATCAAGGGATAGAATTAAATATTTCGTTGAACAAGGATAACGTCTAACTGCGCGCAGAGGTTACATGAGAACAAAATTTAACGCGCCACCTGACGTCGCCTCTACAGAGGCAATTTATATAGTGCGGAAAAATAGTTTCATGTATTACTTTTAAGTAGTTACAATTCAAATTACATAATAAATACATTTATATACAATCATCGCTATGTGTTCGAATCTTTATATGTCCTCACTTAACACAATATTTTGGTTCACCGACAAATAATATATTGACTTAAATTGAAGGTACAAACGTGAACAAATTTTTCATGCACGCGCTATAGTACATGAATTAAAAACGGGTGCGGTTTGCTATCCTTATTCAATGACAGAAAAATTTTGAAAACCGCATAATCGTATAATCACGAGTATATTTTAAGGAAATATTTTAACATTTATGTTATTTAGGCAATTCCTTACTGTTATGACAAAAAAAACTTTACTTACTTCACGTTGTGAGAATTGGTCGTGTTTGCGTTTTCAGGCTATTTAGAAGCAAATGAAAACAATTTGTTAGAATTTCTTTTTGGTAGTAGGTTCAGAAAGAATCGATGTACCTAATTCTCGAATTTTATTGATTTGGATTGGAAAACAAAATTTGTATGAAGGTTTAAAGTCGAGCGTGTTGAAAAATATGATTTATAGTACCTTTTTGTAAATAAAATTCAACAGTTTTAACACTACGCCAATTAAACACTTAAAATTTACATATTTTAACAACAATGTATCAGTTATTGAATGGCAACAATTTTAGGCAAATCGGCCGCACCCATTTTGTAAAATAAGCCTTTAAAGTGACTAAAATTTTTTACTTTGATAGTAGTCGTTTAAATGGAGCTATTAATTTGAAATTTCTTACAGGCATGAAAGACACTAAAAAACTGAGGTATGAAATATCAGGCTGATCAAGGTAGTTCAAACGGTATTTAAATAAAACGTTATTCTCACATTAATTGAGGCTGGGGTGCTACAGCATCAATCACAATCATGAAAAATGCAGTTTCCGCTTGCTTATAGAACTAAAAATGAACAAAAATATTAAAAATCAGTAATAATTTCATAATATGCTAACAATAAACATAAAATAAAACTAATGACTAAGCGGTAAAGTGATCAGAGTTGTAATGCAACGAATGAGAGTTCTAACCCTCAACGGGGAAACTACTTTTTTTGTTAAAATTGTTTTTAAACTTATTTTAATATGCATTTACACTTTAAAATGGCGTATTATTCAAAGCTTTATACAAACGTTAAGTATCAGAAATTACTTATTTTGACTTTTTGTTTTAAATACAAGGCATTGGACATTACCTACATTAACATTTAAAATACCATTGAAATATGTATTAAACAAAAAAGTAAAATTCCTTAAGAAACTTACTGTTTTTTTTTGGATTTAGAATTAATGTGCTGAAGGGCATGTACCTAAAGAATGAAATCAAAATATTTCAATTTTTATTTTTGCATTGTATGTATAGCTTGAACATGTAATTTATATAAATTCGCTAGTACCTACCTTTACGTGTACCGGAATGTTGAGTCGTGACACTCCAGATTTTTTATCGTGTTTGTTTTCAGAGGGGTACAATGAAAATATTGTTCATTACACGTAGTATTTTCTGGGCTCCTAATGAAATATACTATCTCTATTGCTTAGTTTAGCGAGTCATTGCCTAAAGGCTGGGTGGTAACGACATGAACAGAACATATTATTACAGTACTTATCTGTGATATTATGTTCATAATAAATGTTATTAAGAAAAGTTCACTCTTATTTTCTAGTAAAGCCAAACTGAAATCATGAGGCACAGAAATGTTTTGCATAGTTTGTATATTTAGTTAGTATCACATTGTTCGGTATTCAAAGAGTGTAGTAGACCGGTGAGAAGGATTTCAAGTTATTAGTTATCATACATGCAAATGCAAATACATTCAATGATTTGAAAGTGTATCCTTTCAATTTAAATATACTATTTATCTAACAGTAATGCACGTCTTATTTTGATCTATTTGCTAATAATTATACTTAAATTATTAACAGAATGATATTCTCATTGTATATAACTACTGTTTTTCATTGCAGAGCTGCGAAAGATGGTTTAATTGAAGTTTTAAAAGAAACCACCAGACGGGACTGTAATGGAAGGGATGAGCAAGGCATGACCCCTACGTTATATGCATCCTTTTACGGACATTTAGAGGCTCTACGTTTGCTTTGTGCTAGGGGGTAAATACACCATTTTAATGTTTAAGATAGATGGATTCAATACACAAAATTATCAACAACCCTACACCGGCCTCGGTAGCGCAGTAGGTAGCGCGTAAGTCTCATAATCTTAAGGTCGTGAGTTCGATCCTCACCCGGGGCATTTTTTTTTAGAGTAAACTACACATAACATATATTTTCAACTTTAAATTAATATTAAACAATTTTAAACTTTCAGACAGTATACATCAATACATTTATGTAATTGACAAAAAAACTATCTAAGCTATAACAAGCAACATTACAATTACAAAACACTTCTTATATTAGTGAGAATGTCATATCTATTCAATTTAATGCACCAGTTATATATTGAATATGAGCAACAAGTATTTAAATTAGATACTCAAAACCTTCCCTATAGCATCTTTATTACTAATCTTAATGATTTACTTTAAAGTTACACTTTCGACAAGTGACTTAGTCATCACCGGCTTTTATGCAATATAGTATATTACCACAGATGTATAGTGTGTATACATCTGTGATATTACATACCGAGGCGGAAAGTGTTCCATTCTTGTCGAGAGATGTATATTTCACCAAGAGACAAAGTCTCAAGGTGAACTAGTTCTGCAGACATGGGAATGGTACTTTTACCGAGGTTTGTATACGATTTTATTCACAATTAAAGAACAAGCAACATTATATAGTTCATAATAAAATACTTTTCTTTTTTGGGTTGTTTTAACTGACGAAGATAACTGTAAGTGTTATCGAAACGTTTAGATTATATAATTTAAAATACACCATTAAAAAAACCCAAAAAAGATAAGTATTTTATAATGTGTGATAATGGTGAAATTTTTATATTATATAGTTCAAATCAAAAAATTTTGGAACACATCCTTCACTGCTTCTCGTTTAATATTAAAGGTCCTGACAATGCGACTTTTAATTTTTATTTTAATGAGAAGCCATAAACCTTATGCTTACTATTTTTCTATTGGTTTTGTCGTTACTTGTTATCAATAATTAACTTATTAAATATGCTTATTAAAGAAGTTGTTTGTTTCCACCTATTGCTTGCGTTCACTCACCATCTACGCTTGTGAGAAAAAATGGTTGCAAACTCTTTATTAAAATTGGCAAGTTGTCAATTTGACATTGATAGTTTAAATCGATAGTAGCTTCCCCAGTTGGAAAGTGGTCCATTACTGACCGCTTCATCTCATTACTGTCTCCTTTTTTTGTTATTATACTGTGTTGTCTCTGATTATACTGACCGCTTAAATTAAACCCGTAGAATCGTTCATTGTTCAACATTTAAACGGTTAAAAAAACGGTATGTTACAAACTAATTGTGAAAAAAGTATAAAATGCTTAAACAATTAAAAGCTAAAATACTTACAGTGAAGCGTAATACAAAAGGTAGGAATCGCGTGTTAATAAAAGTGAAATTTAACATTTATGATACTGCATAACGGCAAAAATTCTAACTCTAAAACAAAACATATAAGAACAATGTAATATAAAACATATATCCACGTAATAATGAAATGTGACGGCTAAGCCAAAATTGTTGAATAGCATGTTTAAAAGGATTTTGTGCTGATCTCCCTTGTCACCACAACAAATTACCAGCACGCTAAAGATTACGGCAGTATAATCATTGGCAACTTCGGTCAAACTTCTGAAGGATCAAGTGGATGAACAAACAGTTAGTAATAAAATTAAGGCTAAAAACAGGCGGAGCAGTTTCTGCGCGGTTTCCACCGCTAGAGGGCGTATTTGACAGTTAAAATTGGGGGAGAGTGGGAACCTTGTTACGAAAAAACGCCTTTAATTCAGGTTCTGCTTGACCGATTTTAATAAACTTGATGTTGTATGAAAGAGCTTTTGTTAAACAATAGAAAATTTGTAAATTTGAAGCAATATGATTAATAACATAAATGCTAGAGAGCGCTGTTTAATATTTTTTTGATCTTGTGTTTTCTCTTTACAATTTTAAATGGAAGCATAAAAATTTAAGTAGGTCTTTAAAAAGTAGACTAAATTAGTAATAAAACAGTGAAAACTGCAAGTCGATATCGTTTTCCTATCCTGAGATATCGTAAGAAACAGGTAAATACATTGTTCTTCCAACGTCTAGTTCGCGTTAACGGAAATTATTAAATTTAGCCTGGATGACAAGATCTTACATTGGTCTGCAGTAATTTAAACTGTTATCATACTAATGTTATGGTTGCCGCTAGATTACCTAAATGTAATGATGTCTCTACAAACAATGAGAACAAATTATAAAACAATAATGTGATAAATGTAACATTTTTTTAATTATATAAGAATGTTATATTTGTTTTCAAGGGATGTGTTAGTAAATCAAAAATAAAATATCAATAAAACCGATATTTTCCAGCAACAACAAATACAGTTTAAAATATGAATTACGATTTACTGATAACAACAAAATTAATAAAGAGGGCCATGTAAGATATAAAATAAATTTCCTGTTGAAAACAAGCAAGCTATGATTGTCACGCATATGTCAAAAATTATGCATCGTGTTGCATTTAATAGACTTTCTTTATCTTTTCGTACCAAAATGATTCTTACAAATAAAGAAGCATTTGATATGTTGGCAGTTTATTTTGAATGTATGAGAAATGCAACCGTTGTGCTAGAGTGTATGCACTGCTGTACCCAGACGGCATCACAGCAGAAGAGTGTTTCTCCGACTCGCTCACCGTGTGCGTACTACTGGAAATATGAATCTTCCTGTGTACCGAAGACAACGCAGAGGTAGAACAGAGGAAAATGTTATTGATGTTTTAGCTTATGTAAATGTTAACCCTCATTCAGGCACCAGAGCTGTAGCTAGAGACTTGGGTATATGTCGAACCACCGTCCAAAATATTTTAAGAGAACACAGGTGACTACTTATTTATTAATGCATGTTTTATTCGGTATTATAATAATAAAAATGTTTTAATTTTTTTCGTTTGTCGTTATATGTTTCTCATTTTTATCATACCGAAAATGTCACTACATCAAAGTTAACTTGTGACATGACTAATGTATTTGCCGCCATTTTATGTCCAGTTTCAATACCAAATTATTTAATGAAATTACCTTATGCTATGTGAATAGATTTTAACTAACAACATGATAATTATAATTATGTGAGGCAAAGTAAAGTAAAAAGGTACCAATAATACAAAATAATGAGAGGCCGGGCGAAAAAAATTCGTAATAACATTACGAGAGTTAATGCATTTAAAGCCCTTTTTCGTTTACTAACAATGAAGGACTTCAATGTGTCTTATTGATCTGATTACTTTATAATATATACTATTTTAGGTTGCACCCATATCACATGGTCCTACACCATAGTTTGAATGCTCAAGATTTCGATACTAAGTTGGATTTTTGCAACTGGCTCTCAAATGTGATACACGACGATCCTGAAATACTTTCACGAATTATGTGGACAGATAAGGCTACTTTTTCGTAGTGATGATAGTGTAAATCGACATAATATGCACTACTGGTCTGAAACGAATCCCCACTGGATGCAGGAGGTCCAACATCAGGGTCGTTGGTCTGTAAATGTGTGGTGCGGGATTCTAGGTAGAGAAATAATTGGACGTTTTTTTTTAATGAGACTGTTAATGGAGAAAGATATTTAGATTTTTAAGCAACAAATTGCCACTTCTTTTAGAAGACGTACCCTTGACCATTCGTCGTGACATGTTCTTGCAACATGATGGGTGCCCGGCACATTATTCTAGAGATGTTCGGAATTTCTTAGATCAATCATACCCTGAAAGGTGAATAGGACGCGGAAGTTTATTTATTTGGCCACCAAGGTCTCCAGACCTAACTTGTTTAGATTTTTATTTGTGGGGGTGAATAAAAGATCTCGTTTATGCCGATAGACCCACAACAAGAGCTGACATGATTGAAAGAATACGACAGACAATACGAAGTATTTCAAGGGCATACATTGAAATTGCTGTTCTCTCCACCCGTCAGCGATTGATTTCATGCATTGAAAATGATGGACCACATTTCAAAAATCTAGGACGATACTAATTACGTAGTTATTTATTTAAGGTTTTAATTGTTAGATTTATCACATTATTTTATAATTTGTTCTCATTGTTAGTAGCGACAGCATTACATTTAGGTAATCTAGCGGCAACCATAACATTAGTATTATAACAGTTTAAATTACTGCAGACCAATGTAAGATCTTTTCATCTAGGCTAAATTTAATAATTTCCGTTAACGCGTTCTGGCCTACTAGACGTTGGAAGAATAATTCCCGCCATTTACCTGTTTCTTACGATATCTCAGGATAGGAAAAAGATATTGACTTGCAGTTTGCACTGTTTTATTACTAATTTAGTCTACTTTTTAAAGACCTACTTAAATTTTTATGCTTCCATTTAAAATTGTAAAGAGAAAACACAAGATTAAAAAAATATTAAACAGCGCCCTCTAGCATTTATGTTATTAATCATATTGCTTCAAATTTACAAATTTTCTATTGTTTAACAAAAACTCTTTCATACAACATCAAGTTTATTAAAATCGGTCAAGCAGAACCTGAATTAAAGGCGTTTTTTCGTAACAAGTTTCCCACTCTCCCCCACCCCTTATTTTAAGAGATAGACTAAAACTTGTCAAATAAAAAATATGCAGAATTTGTCGAGGAATCTGATTATTATATTTAATATGCCCCTTAATTAAGTAAATTTTGAAAAATTTTGCTTTTTAAAATTTTAACTGTCAAATACGCCCTCTAGCGGTGGACCTACAATTCAAAAAATAATTTCCAGGCGTTTCTCGAGGCCACTTTCGTTAAAAAAAATTTTTTCCCGAACCTGTGCTATAATCCATTCCTGAAATATGGCCGACGGCCGTTCTTAGTTGGCCACCCGGTACAGGTAACGGCGACGCCAGCCGCCCGAACCCTCGCAAGGATCATCGGCCGTGAGCGGTTTTACGACTTTAGGCGGTCGATCATTTACCTGGTTCATGTGGTGCAAAATATACGTTAGGTGATTTTGTACCACGTTGTCTTCTCAATCTTTCTTTGTTGTAAGTGCTACAAAAGTTGTTCACGCAATGGAAAATTTGGATATTGAAAAATTTATTATTGAAGACCTGCAATTTGAGATATGCGGTCAGATGATTATGCGGGTAAAATAAAAAAGAAACGAGACTGAGAAGAAGTAATTCATATCGCGTTGATGAAGATTATGCACAGGAGCAAAAAAAAAACAAATAGGTATGAACACAGAAAATAAATTCAGTAGTGAAAAACAGCTTATTGGTCGAGTTGATCGGCCTATTTCCATAGTTTTTGCTTTTTGAGCGCGACGTTTCGGAAGCTTTTGTCATCAGGCTTAGTCCTGAGAAGGTCTGTTTTCGCACTTGAGTCGAATTCAGATGTTATGATTTTTTCCCAAACACTTGACTACTCTCAGATTCGAATTTTTTACCTAAAAGGTCTGACACCTTTACCGCTGAGCCACTGAGTAATCCAATATAACCTCAGAACCCTAATTCCTTTCCATCCGATTCCGTCCTGATCGCACATAATTATCCTTAATCCTACCATATATACATACTTGATGTATGTATTTTGAGAATCCATGATTGTGGCTGAAGGAGCTTGGAAAGCTTAAGTAGCCTGTTCTCCCTCTTGGATAGGGAATGAAACGTGTCCTTTTCCTTTTACTTCCAAGAGTGCATCCAGTATATCTACCAACCCTTAACGCTCTGTATTTAAAAATTTTGATCCACCATAGTATCTAAGTAAATTTTCAGACTGAGGAAACGCTTCATCTCCTAATATTATGTAGCAGCATCTTCTTCGATGGGCGTTGCTTTCAGAATTTTCAGTTCACCAATTACAATTTTTTCACATTGTAAAAATTTAGGAATCGCTGGATTTTCCATATGAGCCAACATCTACGAACGTAAACAAATAGTTACTATCCCATATTACAAAGAGTACTATGGAAACATAATTTTTATAGATGTAGAACATAGAATCGCTATTGCTTGGTCGTATCATTCTAATGTGTTTTCCGTCGATTGCTCCTATGCAATGTAGAAAATCTGCTTTTTTATAAAATTCTTCGGCTGTTTTAAGCCATTTTTCCGTACTTAGCGTCGGAAAAGTAATATGTGTCCATATTATTTTACAAACTTCTTGAACAATCAAATTTGCTGTAGATATTCCAACTCCAAAATCATAGTACACGCTTTTATTATACTAAAGCGAAGTCGGCATTGGAGACTAAAATCGCCCGTTGAAAAGACAGTATTTAATGTTTGTGCTTATAATTCACTGTGTAATTTTTTAAATGGTAATGTGTGCTGCTATGGTTGGAACAGTTCTTCTAACAAATATCCTCATAAACATTATTTCTTCGCTAAGTAAATACGTAACCAAAAAAATTTAGTGTCATTAATCTGTACTTTAAAATTAAACGCTAAGCATCACTATCCTCGCCACCAAAGAATAAACCTGCGTCATCACTTAACTAATACGAGTTAATATTAAAAAACGGATTCAGATTATTTCCGTAATAATTTCTTTTAATTAATTGCTCTTTTCCGAGATGGCGGTAGTGCAGTTACAAATTTTCATCAGTATGATTATAAATACTGTTTATTGTAAAATTTACACCGTGAAATAAAACGCTTACTTTGTGAAAATGCAAGAAAATTGTTCATTATAATTGAGGTATTAATGACCACGGTGAGCAATGAATAAGATATTTCATCGTAATGGTTTTTGTAGGTTATAATTTATGAGTACATATACTGTCAAGAGAGACAGTGTATAATTGTACCAGGTTTTCGTAAATGCTTGACCCACCACGTGATTAATTTTAAATTTCGCGCTTTAAATATGTTTGCTCTAGGTTGATAGTTGTTAGCAGGTCGAAAATAAAACATTACTAAATCGTAATATTTAGTTTTATAACTTCATATTTGCGTTACTTCTGTTTGCTGTCTTTTCGAATTTCCTCTACTTTTAAACAACATTTTAGAAAATTCTTTTCAGAGCTCTTAACCTACGAAGCTATTGTGATGTAAGTTAGTATTTTTTAAGGTGAAACGTCATTTATCTTAATTTGAATTTGTATGGTGATACTGTACAACAATCGTTTTCTCATCAGAACAAGATGCCTTTATTTTAATGGCAAATTTCCGCAGTGGCACCCGATACCCTGATGGAACTTGGAGCTATTTATTGCAGTTCTACATTGAACAATTTTCAGAGGCTTTTCCCGATATTAATATCGAATATGATGTATTTAAAAAACATAAGTCACGTCTTATTACAGGTTATGCAAACAAGGACTGTATTTGCAAAGGAAGTCAACAGACAAGCCGACTGTTTTAACCGAAAAAGTTGTTAATAGCATTCAACAAAGAATGCAACAAAGTCACAACTATCCGCTCAAACAGGTACGATTAAATCTACTGCCTTTATGTAACCAGTTTTGTAAGGATGCATATGTAACGTCTTTTAAAGCTTCGATTACAGTTCTTGTCTTCATACCGTATAATAAGACGTGACATGTTTTTTACGTACATCATATTCGATTTTAACATCGGGAAAATCCTCTGAAAACTGCTCAGTGCAGGACTGCAGCGAATAGCTACAAGTTCCATCAGGGTTTCGGATGCCACTGCGGAAATGTGCCATTAAAGTAAAGGCATCTTGTTCTGATGAGAACACCATTGTTGCACAGTATCGCTATACAAATTCAAGTTGACACAGTAAGCGCCAAGTGTATCTTTTTTTATACACCGGTTGTCATGATAAAAGCAGCAGGTGAATCATTTTTCATACACGGGACATACTTAAGTTTGGAACGCTGGTGTATGAATAAAAATATACAGATATGATAATTTACGTGTTTAGCCACACAAGTTGGCCTAGCACTATGCGCCATCCTATCTACTATTTTTTTGGGATTGGTGGGAATGATAATTATCGTATAAGGTACATGTAATTATAAATACTCAAATTAAACAACATTTATTCCAAGAAAATGGCAAAATTTAAAATTAAGAAATAATCTAAATTATCTGAAATAGTCAATTTTTCGAAAACGGCTAATGCAATAAGTTAAAACATGATTTGCACGTGAAAGGATTGCCATCACACTTGTCCCATATGTATGATGCCTGAGATGCCATAACTATCTTGCCATCGATGATTGGACCATGTTTTCCATACTTCTGATAACATTTGAAGCAGCGGTCTCTCTTTTTTTGAGGATGTGGGATGAAATGGTAAGTGACCTTAGTTTTGGTTGAAGTGCCAACAGCAGTCAAGTAAGGATACGAGTAACGATTTTATAATTTTCCCCCTAAATTCTGTAATGGTCAGCTTTCCGGGATTAATCGTGTTTGTGCAATATAAGCAATATGCATTTACAATTGATGTTCCCCATATTATTTCGATTATCAGTTTTCGGTACTATTTATTGCATCTTCGCAACGCAGAATTGTAAAATACCAGTTGGTCGCTCACATCAATTGAAAATTTACCACTGTCATAGTCTACAACGCATTGAGGTTTTGTAGTCTCCCTTCCAAACTTGTTTTTTGCATTTGTCATTTTCGTTCCTTTATGACAGGTTGACAGCATCAAGACGTCCCTTTTATCTTTCCACTTTAAAATGGTTATGCCTTCTTCCGACTCTCTCGCTATTACTTCTCCTCTTTGTAGGTTTGCATCCTTTACTTCTGGTGGGATATACATTTTCTGGTGGGATATACATTTTCTTTTTTCTCATTGTGCCAATAATATGTTTTTTTTGCTTAAGCAGTTTTAGGGCTAGGGGAACATAGACGTTATCCAGATATAATATTCTACCTTCATTCAGAAGATCTGCAACTAATTTTAGAACTGCGCTCTCAGACGCTGTCAACTGTTCACTAGCATCATTTCCGATATATACAGACAGATTCCACGTATAACCTTTACCAGTGCACAGTTTATATACTTTTGTGTCATACCGATATCTTTTTATTTTGATGTACTGGCGGAATGCCAGACGATCATGCCAAGAAACCATGATCTCATGATGCATATCTTCTGGCCTGAAACTTTGTTGATAGCTGGATATAAATTTGTTCAAAACGTTTTCTATTTTATACAATCGGTTTGCCTCGGAAGCATTCTCATTATTGTCAAAATGCCAAAATTTTAGTAGTAATTCAAATCTATTCCGGTTCATAACTTTTGTGGGAAGTGGAACTGAGTACAGTTCACTACAGCTCCAATAATCTACTCTAGGTAGTTTTACTATACCCATGAAACCAATTAAACCAATGAATAATTTTATTTCTTCAAAGGTCGTCGGTGTCTACAAATGTAACCTTAATTTGCAATTACTGTCATTTCCAAGTAAAAACTAGGTGGCGTAGAGATTGGTTTCCTCTACCATGATATTGATTATTTCGGGGTTAAAATGATAAAAATAATCGATGGGCCCAGATATAGCCAAAACTCCGCTTATTTCTGGGTCCATTCTTTCATGATCGCCAGTATAATTAAACACTTGCTGCATCCCATCGGTTGAGGAAATCTGCCATGATATTGTCAATTTAGGTTTTCTGTTTGTCGGGTTTCTTATTCCCTACTTTCTTTGTGTTATCAGTGAAGGTAATGCCTTTACACGTTTGAAATTTTGACGAGAAAAGCGGCATGTTTCTTCGAAGGGTGTGGAACACGACACGTGTGACTGATTCGATAGAACAGATGCGTCTTCAATATTTGATCTCAGTGAAGGTAATAAATTTACACGCCTTGATGTTTTGCGAGATGAGGGGCCCGCTTCTTTGGAGGATGTGGAAGACGATACGTGTGTATGATCCGATGGAACATATGAGTCTTCAGATGCTCCAAAACCTCTTCGATACTGGAATTACTTCCTTCGGTTGAAGAAATGGACTTCTCCACCAGAATAGCAGCCATTTCAGCATCACTTTGTCCTTTTGTGACATGATAATAAATACACTTATGAATCTACTATGTCCTCTACTGCAAAAAAATTGACACTGTCTTTTAGTTCAAATTCGTTTACACTGTCTTTCACTTTATACACTTCTAACTGTATCTACTGGACGTACCTGAAGCAAAAGAAAATTAAATTAGACAGTGTATCAAAAGATACGTTATCATTTTTCATACACCACAAAAAAATGAAAATATGAAAAAAGTAAAATCGTGAAAACAAAATCAATCGACGAAATGTCCTTTCTAAGTGATTATCTAACTATAATTGATTTTGGCTCGTCACAACAAATCGTTAAAGTATTGCTTGGCATTGAGAGTGAGATAAATGACAACTCACCTTAAAAAATGCTAACTTACATCACAATAGCTTCGTAAAAACAGAAATAATGCAAATATGAAGTTATAAAATTAAATATTACGATTTAGTAAATTTTTATTTTCAACCTGCTAACAACTACCAACCTAGAGCAAACATATTTAAAGCGCGAAATTTAAAATTAACCATGTGGGGGAGGGGGTCAAGCATTTACAAAAACCCTGTATAATTCTTCCACATTTCCATTATGCTGGCACAATTTTGTATTTGGCACCGAGCTGATAGCGTAGTGGTGACACGACCTACATAGCTTCGGGTTCGATTCCTTTACCGTCTACCTTGTATGAGGTTTTTCAGGGGTTTTCCTCATACACATGTAGCGGCATGGTCACTGCGTATATGCACACCATGTGCGGCTGCTTAGGAGAATGCTGGGTAGTATTTTCCCCTCAGAACCCTAACTCCGTTCCTTCCGATCCTATCCTGACCACATCCATCCGTAATCCCACCATGAATATATACGTAATGTATGTATGTATGCTGGGAATCCATGATTGTGGCTGAAGGAGCTCAGAAAGCTCGAGCCCTCCCTCTTGGGGAGAGAATGAAATACGTGGGCTTTTTCTTTGCCTGTATTTGGCAAATATAAACAGACTGCAAATATTGCAAAACTGTGCAATGCGAGTCATGCTAAGGTGCAATAAATATACAAGCATCGACACCATGCTAAGATGGTTAAATTGTATCATTATAAATGAAATATAAAAACGAAATTTTGTTGGTTATTAAAATTAAACGAACGTTTAAAAATTGAGTAGGCATTGTTACCATGGATATATCAACTGACAAGTTTGCAAATATTTGTCAAAATACATTAGAGGGAGTTAAAGATCTCTAATTCACTACTATAACTCCCAAGCATGTTGACAGTTAGGGCAACTAAGGGTTTATTTGTTTATAAAGTATTGGTATGAAATAAAAGTAGTAAATACCTGCTTACAATCTTCATAAGGTATAATTGAATGGATAAAATGCGATCAAAAAGTTGAAATGAATTAAAATCGCAAAAGCGAAACGTTAAGCAAAATCTAAATACGTGTTCAAATACGTATAAGATGGAACCTAAGGTTCCAGCAAAGGTAAGTTTAAACGAACAAACATGATTTAATCTTAATCAATAATGACATTTCTTGAATATATAACTAAAATCCTGATATATTATACATACTGGGTGACCAAAATGTATCTGCAGCCGTCACCGTACATTTTATCACAAAACTTTCCAGACAAAGGTTGTTTGACGAAATAATGCGCACATTGTACATATGCCAGAGAAAATATTTTGGTTGTCAATCTTGAGATATGGCGTCATCGGCAGTTTTTTTAAATGGCAACCCCATAATTTTATTTCACGCTTTTATTCCTCTTTAACGAAAGTTGAACAAAAAATTACCAACAAAAACTCATGAAAAAACACAGCTTAGATCAAGTGGGTAATGTTCAGAGTAGTGTGAATCTATCTTTAATATCCTAATTACGAAGATAGAAAATTAGAGGTATTGTTAGAGGTCACAGAAAATCTACACAATTCAACGCGCCAGCTAGCTCCAAACCACGACTTAAGTTGAGGTTCCATACATAGTATACTGAAAGGGAAAAAACACTGCACCCATATAAACCTATTTTACTGCAGGAATTTTCAGAAGATCCGACGTCTGAAATTTTGAGAGTTTGTGATGGAGCGCATCAATAATCATCCAAACTCCTCCACAACATACTCTTTTTGGATGAGGCCACGTTTTATTTAACTGAAAGGGAAAATAGACATAATTGTCGTTACTGGTCGGCTGAAAATACCCATGGGAATTAATGTATGGGCAGGGATTTGCCCTGATCGCATTATTGGTCCTTTTTTTATAAATGACAATCTTACTGGCAACCGGTATTTACAATTATTGCAAGAACATATTATTCCAGCTTGTCAAGAACAATTTATAAATGTTGATCCGTGGTTTCAATAAGATGGGGCACCACCTCACTACTCTCTAAATGTGCGGAGATGTTTAGATGAAGTCTTTCCGAATCGTTCCGTAGGTAGACGAGGGACTGTCGAATGGCCTCCACGATATCCGAATCTTACAGCCTGCGGTTTTTTCATTTAAAATTTAAGGTGTACAGAAACAGACCCGATAATCTGGAAGCACTACAACAAAAGAATAATCGACGAAGGACAATTACTACCGCCTAATTCAGTATGAAATTCTATTCGTTGCTTCTGTGACAGATTGGGGCATTGCGCCGCTGTTAATGGTGAAATGTTTTTGTTAGAAATTTCAGTATTAGTTAGTTATCTACTTGATTTGAGTTGTCTTCTTTTGTGTGTTTTTGTTGGTAATTAAACTTATGTTTTATAATTATTATAAGTTTTTGTTATGAACGAATAAGTTCAAAGATAAACTTTTATTTATGTATTTAATAAAATTAATAATAATTTTAATTATGTTTTCTAACTTTCAATAATTTTCTTATGTAAGTTATCAAATTTTTATACTGTCATTTTGACAATTGAAAGAGGAATATAAGCGTAAAACAAAATTATATATATATATATATATATATATATATATATATATATAGGGTGATTCACGTCGATGGTACCTTAAACGTTTACGGAAAACATGGAATCTTTTTGAAAATTTGGTCACTTGCATGGCTGGCTCGGATCTATCGATCTAAAATATTTTCAGCGTTGCAACGTTGTCACCTATGTAGAAAAGTGGCATCACCTTTGATATTTTTAATGAGACGCCCTGTATATTATTACATTTTTGGGTTCGATATTACTTTTAAATTATTTTGCATCACACATCCTTGTGCCTATCTTCAACCGTTTTTGAGTAATTAATTAATTTCCTTATTTTTTAGCCAAAACATGGTTCCAATCGAATGTTCATTATTGTGGTGTTTGAATTTGTAAAACGTTGAAATTATGGATGCACTCTATGAATAAGCTGTTCATCAGCTCTAAATTGGTTCCATATTGTACAGGGTCGTTCGAAATTAGTTACGTTTCCGCAAGGTACAAAAATGCAGAAAAGTTAATTATTTCAAATAGGACACCCTGTATATTATCAAATATTCTGATAGACAATTGAAGTCCCCTTAAAATGATATATCATGTTCTTATAATTAAACAGTAAGGTTTCCGAAATAGAAGCATGTTCCTGTAAAATCGCACTATTCCGTCTTTTCTGTCACAATTACTACACTAATAATAAAACATTCGGGTGTTTATTAACGGGAGAAATTTGAAAAGGGTCAAAATAGCAGGAAATTACTACACAATTCAAGTTTTGATAAAATTATTTATTTTCATGGACAATGTGTCCAAATTATAGCGAGAACATGCAGGAAGTTCAACGAAATGTATCCTAATTTGCGACCAATGGACAAAAGAAAGTTTGTACGATTATACAATAATTTCATTAATTATTAATACCTACTGTTATTTATAAAAAAGAACGTCAAATAACAAGTTCAGTTAAACATGAATCGCAATGCAAATAATATCAAACAATAACTAACAAAACTAGAAAGCATTTACAATAAACTTTCAAAATGACCGTTGGTTTCCAATCATTTCAGAATACGAATAATCGTTGATGAAATTGTGAGCCGCTTTATCTCTGTGGGATCTAGCTCTTCAATGCTCCTGATAACTCGTTGACGCAGGTCATGTTTCGTGGGTACCGGTGTCATGTAAATCTTCCTCTTCAAATTACCCCACAAGTAAAAATTAAGAGATGAGGTCAGGTGATCTGTTTAGGTATAGGAACATGATACATCATTTTAAAGCGACTTCAATTGTCTATCAGAATATTCGATAATATACAGGGTGTCTTATTTGAAATAATGGACTTTTCTGCATTTTTGTACTTTGCGGAAACGTAACGAATTTCGAACGACCCGGTGTAATATGGAACCAATTTCCTTACGCAGAACTGATGAACAGCTTATTCATAGAGTGCATCCAGAATTTCAACTTTCTACAGATTCAAACACCACAATAATGACGATTCGATTGGAACCATGTTTTGGCTAAAAATAAGGAAATTAATTAATTACTCAAAACGGTTGAAGATAGGCATAGGGATGTGTGATGCAAAATAATTTAAAAGTAATAGCGAATCCAACAATGTAATAATATACAGGTGGTCTCATTAAGAATATTAAAGGTGATGCCACTTTTCCACATAAACGACAACGTCGCAACGCTGAAAATATTTTAGATCGATAGATCCGAGCCAGCCTGCAAGTGACCAAATTTTCAAAAGATCCCATGTCTCGTTTTCCGTAAACGTGAATCACTCTGTATATATATATATATATATATATATATATATATATATATATATATATATAATATATATATATATATATATATATATATATATATATATATATATATATATATATATGGTATTAAACAACTATATTAAATTACCTAATTAAACTGTAAGAATCATGGTAAATTAAAAGCTAAACAGGCCAAGCTAGCAAAATTCAAACTCATGTTGAGGCTGAATTGAAATGGCTTTCCAGATCCTAAACCAATAATGGTCCCATATGTAGATCGAAGAGAAAAAATTAAATTTAAATTTGAATAAAGGAAAAGTGTTAATAGTATTAAAAGTGTTAAAGGAGTGGTTAATATCTTGACAAAACTTGAAGTTATGTTATTGAAATTTTTTTCCCAGAGATTATCTGGTTCTTAAAAGACGTACAAGTCATCAGGTGTAACAAAAAGTGATATTGACAATTCTGTGTTTAACCAAGGCACTTCGTTAACAACATCCGAATCCACAATGTATCTATGCCATTACTTCAGTGTTAAAAATCATATCCATTGTGGTGACCTACAAACATTTTTTAATACATTTCAACACTTTGAAATGTTTATTGTGTTCCTTAATAGCCTAAGTTAGGCACATCATGCTAAGGCACTCAAGAACTTAGAAGGATGGCTAGAGGATATTGGATTACCAAGAGATGCTTATGAACGGCTACCTTAATTTTTTTCATGTCATAAGTGAGAGGAAAGCGACCATTGTAATACCGGCAATACAAAGAATGAACTAAAACGATTCTTCTATGCTCACGGAACTGCATGCAGAAGTTAAGGAGGGGTCACTTATGAAGATACTGTAATTCCCAACATAGTAAGAGAGGTGGTATAACTGGCCCTGTGCCACACCACACCACACCACACCACACCACACCACACCACACCACACCTCACACACACACAGTAGAGAAAAACTAAATAATAATGTTAGTAAACTTGGATTAACTTAAAAATTAACTATGATTTAATGATTAGAAATGAAATACCTGCAGTACTTTTACATTTTGGGTGTCACTGTTATACTGTTACGGACAACTAAAGCTGCTGAATAACGCTTTTAAATTTGGTTGTGCAATAATTCTTGAAATGGAAATAAAAAAGGTTTTAATACTTGTTGATTCGAAATATGTAAATTCCTTTAGAAAGCAGCCAAACTTAGTTGATTTAAACGGTTTAGGTTCCATCTACTTATAGTTCTTCCGCATAGCAACAAACTTTTACTGCATCATCCTCGATCAATCGAAACGTATAGCGTACAAATAACGGTAAACTTAGTTGTACAATGGAAATACGCAAAAAGGAAAAGTTACCGTAAAAATAAAGGTGCCTAAAAAAGGTAAACATCTCAAACAATGTAAAATAGGTTCAAATTGCTCTTACTGTAAAACTGTACCGCACTTTTCAACAAAATTTTTACGATGCAAATGAAATTCTTGCACATGACCTGTCTGAAACTCGAACGATATGCGTACAAAATTTGAATAATTTTATGCATGTTTTCAGCCATTAAGGTATGCAATTTACCTGACACGAAAATGAACAAAGTTGCCTACATTATTACAAATTTCAACATAGCGTAAAAAGTTTGTTACAAGGAAACACTGCGACAGTGGCACACAAAAGTCACAGATTTAGTGTGGGTCTAGTTTCATTCTTTCATCTGCCAACAGTGCAAGACCGTTGATTGTTTTTCTTTTATTTCTTATGTTTTTGGTACTCGCACTAATGCCTGCTACTACGCGCACTCAGTGCCGCCTAGTGTAGTGCCGCCCTAGTTTACTACTTAAAATATGACGTATGTTTGGTATTTTCGCATGTATCGAATATATTGTTATTGACGACGGAGGTTTTTATTTGTAATAACTCGAGTAGAATAATTATTGTAATAATTTAGGCAATTATTCGTTAAACGAAATTTAGGTTGCGATCGAAATATCACCAGTTGCGCAACAACCAGTAATATCTCCTGAGCGACATAAATTGAATTCGGTAATAAAGATCTGAATTATAAAAAGATTAATCTCACGAGTTATATTTTGTAAGACTATTCTACGCTAAAACGTAATAATCATAAACAATTGTAAGTTTATTAACCAAATCAACATAAATAATTAATTAATTTCTTGACATGATTGTAACTATAAGATTGAAAACACCGTTTTTCACACAATGGGGATGCCGATATACTACAGTTTTCCGCTGTTACATATCAATTATGGTTTGTTCTTAACCTGTATGCATAAAATAATCAAAATAAGTTATAGCTTAACAATAAACATATGTTTAAATCGGCACATCCTATTTAGCTCAAAGTAGCGTGATATTTGTACAGTTACTGTAGTCAATTTTCGGATGGCGACTCGATAGAACGTTATCGCATCGTTTTACTCTTAAATGGGTATTTTTATTCAATGTTAATATACATATTTTGTTATAGTGGAAACCCAGATAAAGCTGATTTTTTTGGAAACACGGCTTTACATCTAGCTGCCGCCCAAGGACATAAGAACATTGTTACATTTCTAGTAAACTTCGGCGCTAATATTTACGCAATGGACATCGACGAACACACTCCAAAACAATTAGCCGGTATTAACAATCGTGAAGAAATATTAAGATATTTAGATAACGCGACCACAAAATTTGAAACTAACGAAAAGAAAAAGGCTAAAGTCATGAAGGACAAAGCAAAAAAAGATCTTGAAAAACGAATTAAGGTAAAATTAAATATTGGTTAAGTTACACGTTACAATAATTTATATATTTAGGAATTTAATAAAAGGCAAGCAAAAGCTGATGCTCAAGCGCAAAAGTATCAGAAAAAAACATTCGCCGACTACGCTAAAACCGCTTCTGTTATTAACACACTTAGACACAGAATTAAAAGCGGATCTATGTCAAATTTATCCACAACGGCACCTACACTTCCTAGAAACACCTTTAGCTCTCTCGTTAGTGGAGGAACGTTATCAGGGCTAAAAGGTGTAACCGGTAGTGTACATCGTAAGATAATGGCGAAAAACAAACTCGCTCAGGACGACGATTTTAAAGTCAGTCTTATATTCTCTTTCAAGTATACATATCTACTAACATTGTTTTTAGATTAGTGAAATTGAAGACGGAAAACGCTCGATACGATCGCTGAGAGGCTTAAAACGTGATTCGGAAGTAATGTATGGAGAAAGTCTAGATTTTTCTCGCAGAGGCCGCCTTGACAATGTATTTAACGAAGAAGACTATACAGATTCAGCAAAATCTGACATTACTGTTACCGGAACTCTCACTAATGGAAGCATTCTGAAAAGATCGATTTCACAACCAGATTTTATGTTAGAAAATAACGACAGCATACAACAAGAACCGGCTAGTATTTTTGTTAGGCCTGGAATCGGCAGTTTTGCTTTTACAAAAAGTATTACGAACACATTGCAAGGTTTAGGAGTGAACGAAGTAATGACTGAAGAAAGTTCCATTGGATCAGCTGGAAGTCTTGCCGCACGGCAAAGAAAACATGTTTCGCCCCCATCCGATGATGGGTTAACAGGTAAAAAGGTTGCAACAGGGTAATTTTAATTATAAAAATAATTCTTTTAGATCCTGAATCCAGCGACGAGGAAAATTTAAATACTCCACTGCAAAGATTTTTGGTTGCATGGGGGTTGAACGAATACGTATCAACCTTTGAAGATCAAAAAATTGATCTTGATACACTATTATTGTTAACGGAAAGCGACCTCAAAACTTTGAATTTGCCGTTAGGTCCTTATAGGAAACTTATGACCGCAATATTAGAAAGGAGAGCTGCGCTTCAAAATCCTGGTGAAGTTACTGACGGTCAACTTTAGTAAATAATTAATTCTCTAATTTATTTGACCTTTGTTGAAATAAATATTAAAGGTGTAAATATTGCACTAATTTATTATACAAAAGCCAGTTTCACTATTTGTTCTTGTAATTGAAACCAATGACTAGTTCTGTAAAAATGTATTGTACCTAAAATAAATGAATTTATATAGTATATAAAATACACAAACACCTGTTCGCCAACAGATTTGATATATTTTTTATTAGTTCTCTCTCCATAATTAACATGATGTCCTATGAACTAACCAATGAACTCTACTACGTAACTAGAAAGGACGCGTTAATATAAATATGTAGTGTAGAACACATTATCTTCCACCCTAATAATTTTAATTATATTATAATTAAAAAAAGACAATGATACGGCTTGATTTTGATTTTAATGTTGACTTTTGGTATGTCTAGGTTTTTTGCTGTGTTTTTCCTCTTTCACAACTTTACACTTACATCATAACTTGATTAAATTTTGTTAAATGTTTTGTGGCTGACATTTTTCATTGTTAGCCTTCGACCGTTTAGAGGGTGTTCTGATTTGTCATTTTTAAGACAGTTTAACAATACTTAATTTTTAATCACCTAGTTATCCTTTACTAAAATTTGATTCCATAGTTGGCTTTATACGTTTCTCAAACGGTTATATTAATCTGATGTCTATGTTTTAATTTTTCAACTTTGACAAATTTGTTTCAACATCTCTAACAATTTTAATGGGTAATATTACTACTGATGAAGATAACTGTAAGTGTTATCGAAACGTTTAGATTGTATAATTTAACATACACCATTAAGAAACCCAAAAAAGATAAGTATTTCATTAATTTGAATATAGTTTGCTATACAGGGTTGCTCATTAGTGCGTCCTATATAGGTTTTATTATCTAAAAGTGGAGAAATTTTACACGCACATTTTGAAAATAATTTGATTTATACAGGTTGCGAACATTTTTTTTTAAAAGAACACGTATATTTTTTGTTTCACAATCTGCTTTGAATTCTCCTTCCGATAATTTTTGCATTTTTGGACGCATTCTTGAGTTATAAAAGAAAATCTAAAAAAAATGATCGCGACAAGGTTCACCATACTAAGACTATGCGACGTTTACCAGCAAGATTTTGATACGTTAAAACCTTGACAAATAAAAACACATACATATAGTCATTTTTGCGAGTCACATATTATCAATACGGTTTTTAGTGAGTCAATATGCAGTTTAAAAGAAACGAGCTCGTTGACATGCTTTTCATAATGGAATCTGCTCAACAAAATTGTTTGTTAACTCAACGAATATGCGCAAACATATCCTGACAGATGACAACCATCAGTTAGAAGTTTGGAAAGACTTAAAGAAAGATTCATTAGAACAGGAAATGTGAGTTATCAAAAATGTGAAAGGACAAAGAGGACAAGTGACGAAGATGAATTAAAGACTTTGTTATCAGTAATTGCGGGGCCGTCTACTAGTCCGACTAAAATATAGAAAGAAACTAATGTATATCCTACAGTATATCCTTTCGTCAAGAACTGATTTAGAGACTAGAAAAACGTTTTGCGAGTCGGGATTGGAAATGGAAAGGATATCACCGTCCTGAAAGTATTATTTACTGACGAATCGACCTTTACTCAAAGTGGTAGCCCAAACAGTCGTAATCTTCATCATTATTCAACAGAAAACCCAAGAATTGTGAGGACGGTTGGTAAACAGAGGCAATGAACTGTAAATGTTTTGGGTGCTATGATGGGTAATTTTATAATTAGACCACATTTCGTCCGTGGGCGTCTAAATGGTGCACAATATTTGTATTTCTTGCAATATGACTTGCCTCAGCTTCTGCAGAACGTTTCTCCAGCCTAAGAAAAATATGTGGATCCAACACGACAGTGCTCCAGCACATTTTGCACTAGGAGTACGACGGTTTTCGAATCAAGAATTCTTAGGTGCATGGATCAGCCGCGATGTTTCCATTTGCTGGCCACCTAGATCCCCAGATTTGACGAAAATGGATTTTTTCCTATGGCGGTACCTAAAAATATGTTTTTCCAGACGCCTCCAACTACAGCAGACGATATGCGGCAACGTATAATACACGCTTTTGAAACAGTTTCCACCGAAATATTACAAGACGTGAATATGTCCTTTCTGACCAGGCAGCGAATGCGTTCGAATCGAAATGGGGGTCACCTTGATAATTTATTACAAATATTATCTACAATGAAATTACAATTTGACATCTTTTGTTTTTCTTTGATTCTGCTTGTCGAAATGCTTGACGTATCAAAATCTGACCGGTACGTTACATAGAATCGGAAACAAATAATTAATCTGTTTGTAATGAAAAACCACTGCCAAATTATCTGCCATAATTCTTTCTCATATATGTAAAGAAATTTTGTAATAATCAACTTAAAAGCCCACAATACCTGAATTCCAACCATATCGGTTTTTAAACACGATAATCCCCCATTTTCGATCCGCCATTTTGAATTTTTTAATTTTGACAAATGATTTATATTTAGTAATCTTAAATACCCGACTTTCAAAGAAATTGGTTCATAAATAAAAAAATGCTCAATTTTGCACACCAAAAACGGTGCGCCACTGATTATTTTTTTACTTTGAAATTATATAAAAAAAGTATTTATTTTTTTAGTTTTCTAATGTTTTACAATTTGAAGCAATGATTTAAATTTTGTCAGCCCCTAAAAATGCCTCGCCATTGGTTGCACTTTTCCCATGAACGAACTTGACCTAGATTTAATAATGTCTTAAGAATTTTTTTTATCAAACTTCATATCGATAGCTTTAATGGTTCAAAAGAGATCACGCACATATACAGACACGAAAAAGACAAGAAAGGTTTTTGAAAATTTAAACCGATTCCACAGCTTTCTCTTTATACATAAGTATACGAAAAAACAAAAGAAAAAATATCACTGAAATTATTGAATTTAGGTATTGACAAAAATTTAATAATATACAGGATGTTTCATTTGAAAAAATTGAGTAAACGCTCTTTGAAAATCTCCAAATTAATTGCATCGTAAAAACACCCTGTATGATAAAATTAAAGGTCAATTATTTTCTATGTTCCGTACATCCCTTGGATTCATAATTACCTAGTATCTTGTCTAAACTAGTCGTAATACTGTCGCATGGACTTTAGTATGGTGAACCTTGTCGCGACCACTTTTTTTACATTTTCTTTTATAACTCAACAATGCGTCATCCAAAACCCAAAATTCAAGATTATTGGAAAGAGAATTCAAAACAGATAGTGTGTAGGGTGTTCTTTTTAAAAAAATATTCTTGAAGGTGACCCGCTTCAAAAGTTTACCCTGTATAAGTAAAATTATTTTCAAAATTTGCGTTTTTCGTTACATAACCATTTTTAGTAAGATAAATGTCTCCAATTTTAGTTAATGAAACCAGTATTGGACATTTAAAGAGGTGCTAAAATTTTTGCTGTAACTTGTGTGATGGATTAATGCGTTAGGAAATGTTACACACGTCTAAATTAATTAGATGGGAGATCACATGAGATAATTCATTAGCTATATCTTTTATTTTAACGTCAACTCCTGTGGTTTTTTTTTTATTTGGTAAGTTATTAATTATCGAAAGCACCTCATGTAGATCAATAGACACAAAAAATAACATTTGCTTGAATGTGGTTGAGGAAATATATTTGTAGGAGGAATAGTGGAGTGTAAAGCTGGTACTAATTTTATTTGTAACATCTATAAAATGTTTTTTGCAAAACATGAGACTAAGAAGAAAAGAAAAACCAATGCAAAACATAAAGATAAATTAATATAAATTTGAAGAATTAAGAACATGTACCTAAATATGTAGGACTACAAAGAAGCAACAAAGATTAAAGCGATCCAAGCATAAAAGAGAAATTATTAGCAGGAAAAATAGCATACTACAGTAACTTAAAAATACTGCAAAGCTAAGAAATCAGCAAACAAACCAAATACAGACTATTCAAAACAATAATAAGACCGATAACCACATAGCGCCGAGGTGATCCACTTAGCAAATAAAGAAGAACAACTAAGAATTTTCGAAAGGTAACTATGAGATATTCGCCCAAAAATGAACTATGGAATAAGAGTGGAATTTGGAGAAGATATAGTGAAGTATATTAAATCACAAAGATTAAGATGGATAGGGCACGTAATGACAAGCGACAGTGAGCAAACGATAAACAGAATTATTGAATGGGAACCAACCGGAAACAGACCACGAGGAACACCAAGAAAAAGGTGGACACACGAGGTAAAACAGGACTTAAAATAAATGGGAATCGTGAATTGGAAAAGAAGAGCAATGGACAGAAAAAAGGAAAGAGCTAGTTAATGAGGCTGTATTCGCCTCATTAACTAGCTCTTTCCATTTCCAAGAGCAACGCTTAATAATTACTTACTAGTAGAACAGCAGAACTATAAACTTTAAAATACTCGTGTAAAAATGCTATTCAAATCTGTAATAAAATACAGTGTGTGCCATTTTTAAAAAAATGAGAAAAATAGCATTGAGCAAAATGGACCACCGTGCATATGTAGAGTCTGCAACTTAATGTAGAAGTTAAAACTAGACACATTCTAAAAACAAATCCCAAAATATCACTCGGCTGTCTTTCAAGATGGCGGAACAGGAACCTATTTAATTGACTACTTTTTTCACATAGAAATGTCAATAACTTAAGAAACGTTAGTCGTAGACCCATAGTACCTCATCTCATTTTGCTCAGCATTTAACAGAGAATTCAAATATATAAAAATATACAGGGTGTTCCATTAAAAAAAACTCAAGTTTAGTGTAGTGCTCGAAAATGGGTCATGTTTTTACAAGATGCTCCTCGTTGTTGACTACAATAATCTGTTACAAGGTTATTTTTAAATCAACAGTATAGGCGTAATTTTCCACCCCCAAAACGTTGGGACACCCTGTATATATGCAGGGTGTAGAATTAGTGCATAATTCTTATGTTGCTCCGTAACTATTGTAGATAGAGAAAATATTTAAATATGCAAGTTGTGTATAAGCTTGTTCTCTGTAACCTGAAAATATCTACCATTCTACAAGGTGTTGTATTTTCGGATACCAGTATCCAATTTAAATCTTTTAAATTGAACATTTTGTATCTTTTTAAACATTCTTATTCTGCCTATCTGGTAATGTTTTGTTTTTAAATTAGCATCACCCGTTATAGAGTTATTCAACTTTTTAGGAAAAATATGATGTGTCCATACACATCGAATAAAATCTGCAGCGGCCACATCGAGACAACTTCGATTGGTCATAATTAATTTTTTTTTAAATAGGACACCCTGTATTTTGGAAGTGATTCAGATACAGAAATAAATTCTGTTTCGATTTTATATTGGGTTTCCTATACCTAAAGTTAACACTTTTTAATTTATTGCAGTTTTAAGAATAACAGGACTGTGTTATGCCAATTGTAATTTTTTAGAGGCATGTGAGAGCAATTGCAAAGAACAAAAACAATTACCTGTAATATTAATTCGCAGTAAATTAGCATTTGTGTGTTGGGCTGCATAAGTTCACTGTTTTGTGCATCAGAATGAATTTTTCTAGGGAAAAGTGTGTTGATATGATCTATGCATTAGGAGAATGTGATCGAAACAGTCTTCTTGCATCCCGAAACTATGTTCAGAAGTATCCTAACAGAAGACACCCACCTGAAGTTAGATTCAAAAGACTTAAAGGGAGGTTTGCAACAACAATTATACCAAACGTTTGCGTGCAGGACATGTAAGCAATTAATGGTTGTTGCTGCAGTAGTTGCAAATCTTCACAACACCACAAGAATTTCTCAACAAATTGTTGATGCAAGTCATATATCTACACATCGTATTTTGAAAAGTAGTAAATTCCATCCCTACCATATCCAAAAACACCAGAAACTTTTTCGGCAAGATTTAGAAAGCCGGAAGAAATTTTGTGAGTGGATTATTAATACGTTGAATGCCAAACGAGAGTTTCTGAACTGTGTCCCTTTTACCAATGAGGCGACTTATAGTAACAGAGGTCTCCCTAATCAGCGAAATTTCCAGCATTACGCTACCGATAAGCCCGCATTCCTGAGAGCAGTTAATCATCAACATCAGTGGTCAATAAACGTGTGGGGTGGAATTGTCGGGACAAGTTGTTGGTTCACATTTTTTAGAGAACCATCTTAATGGTCAAATGTATCTCCACTCTCTTGAACATGAATTAAACGATTTACTGCAACATGTCCCTGAAAATGTTGTCCCTAGATTGCGGTACCAACATGATGATGCACCTCCACATTCGACGTTGAATGTGAATTTTTTAAATATTAAATTCCCTGGTCGCTGGATTGAACGAAATGGTCCACAGAACTGGTCTGCTAGGTCTCCAGATCTATCTGTACTGAATCTTGGGGGGTGTATAAAGGACATTTTGCATCAAACTCCTCCAACTGCTAGCGAAGATATGAAAGAGAGAATTCGTGATGATTTTCGCGAAGTGATCCACGACATGGTAATTGATGTTCAAGGTTCATTTATGGAACGAATTCAACTGTGCCTGTACCAAAACGGTGGTGTGTTTGAACACTTATTGTAAATTTCTCTGGTATTTTTTCTATTAATTACATTATGTAGGTGTTACAATTTTGTAATAAAAATAAGTCGTTACTTTATGTTGATGATTTGTTCAACTTTTTATGATAATCTTGCAATATGCAGAAATGACGCTTTCGGACTATTTAACATAGCCTTTTAAAGTTACAATTCGCATATCACGGTCCTGTTATTCTTAATATTGCAATAATTTAACAAGTGAATAGGATATCCAGTATAAAATCGAAAAATAATCTATTTCTGTATCTGAATCACTTACAAAATACAGGGTGTCCTATTCAAAAAAATTTGGTTATGGCCAATTGAAATATTAAGTAACTGTACCACCCTAGCAAACACCCTGTACAACGGAATTTAACTATTAATTTTTTTGATGACAGTAGATGATCTTGACAAATGTGTGACAAGATATTTTTCATTAATCTGTCACAATGTGGCCGTTGCAGATTTTATCCGGTGTGTTTGCATACATCATATTTTTCGTAATAAGTTGAATAACTCTGTAACGGCTAATCCTAATTAAAAAACAAAACATTAACAGATAGTCAATTGACGACAGAAAAGGAATATTGAAAAATATACAAGTTGTTCAATTTAAAATATTTAAATTCGATACTGGTATCCGAAAATGCACTACCCTGTAGAAATGTAGATATTTTTAGGTTACGGAGAAGAAGCTAATACAAAACTTTAATATTTTCAGATTTTTTCTATCTAAAATAGTTACGGAGCAAGATAAGAATTACACACTAATTTTACACCCATATATAAATGAGTGTTAAATATGATTGTTATAAGGTAATAAACTTATAATAAAAATTATAATAAATATAGAGATATTGTTAAACATATATGCAAAATCGCAAGTTATATAAATTCATAACAACATATAACTGAGTACATATGTGATTACACAGCATATTGTGAGCTATATGATTCAAGTTTTATAGTTATTGCATTTTAACCAAGGGTGTACAAGAGAATTTTCACATTAGTAGTTCCCAATCAGCATTCGGAAGATATAAATTATGTATTTTCTTTAATATCGTTCATCATATCCATTTTTAAAAAAAAAATCCTGTTCTGGTAGCAAGATCTGCTTCAGTTCTAAAATAAAAGAAAATAGTTTGTATTAGATAGCATGTCGATGAAGTACGAGTAAATTGTATGATTAAAGTTAACGAAAAAGGCAGTGTTAGAAAGATTCATATAATTTACGAAATTATGGAAGATGATACTGAAAAATTACGATAAAAATAACTTACAGTAGTGTTAAAAGGAAGTGTAGCAACATAAATTAACATTGTTGGTGCAAATTAACTAAATGTGATAAGAAGATAGATTATGACTATTTCGAACTCCGATAGTGAGACAGTATTTTACAGTTTTGACTATGTTGAAGTTAAAATTAGTGTAACTTTATGTTTTTCGGGTTGTAGAATCCAAGTATAGCCATAGTTTTCCTGTGGAAATTAGAATAAGTTAGATATATAAGTAAATTTCTGTATGTGAAAATTCTTAAATAATGTAATTATTATAGATAAGTAGTTTAAAAGCGAAATATGGCAAACAGGGTATCATTTTAAAGGTTTAAACGTTTTAAAGATTTTGTGTAGAATTTAATGCTTATAATGTTTTTAAGATGTATCCCTGTATAACGAAGGTATTTGTAAAATTAATAGGTTGTAAATTTCAGAAATATGATCAACCAATCAGAATTAAGATTCACGTTTGTTTGTATGGTGTAAAGGTCCAATCAAAATCGGGATTTTAGAAAAAAATTATACTTTTGAAAATTTTCTTAAGAGGCTGCTAACAATCTTGAAGGTGAAAACTACTTAAACAAAGGTGAGGTTATAGTAAATTTATAATAAGTGAAATGTTAAAGCGATATCTCAATAGAAATATTAAATAATGTTATTAATTTTTTTTTAATATAAACGAAATTAATTGAAATCAAAATCGAGTGCATTATAAAAAGTGTTAATAAATAAATGTGAATGCAGATAATTATTGTATTAAAATTATACAATATTGAAATAAAGTGTTTTTGGAGAAATTGAATAAGTAACTTACCTAAAGAAGCTCATGCTCAATATCGATCACTGGTGTGCCAGCATACTTCGAGGGATCCATAATACATCTGATTTTGATAACGGGACTTCAATCTTGGAGATTGCCGTAGCGGAAGGAAGATTAAGAACGCAGTAAGTTACATGACTCTCATGTTATCAATCTAGCTTATGTTTATGAATAATGCGTATCACCTATATTTACTTGTGTAAGAATTTAAACAAATTATGTACCAGTCAGCGAATACTAACGCGATTCATTAATTGTATACTAATATTATATCGGTTTAGAATCAAATTATACTTACAGTAACAGTAGTTTATTTTGTTGTTCAGCCATGAAACACACGATGCATACGTTTGCATAATACAATTTAAGTTGATTTTAATTTAAGTTATATAACATCATAATAAATAAATAAATAAATAAATAAATATATATATATATATATATATATATATATATACATATGTCGGGTGTCCGGTCTTGAACATAGGGATTTAATAGTGGAATGAACGTTTTTGCAGATTCCTGGTCGCCAATTCAATCGACAGAAGAGCAAATGGTATCCATCAAAAGGTAAAGGTACTGCACTCCCAATGGCAGTAATTACAAGACTAGAACATGAAATGTGTAGTTTAAAACACTAAATAAGTAATTGGTGTTTTTTAAATGACTTGTCTTGATTTCCAATTTGTTTCAAATGTGTCTAATAATTTGAAAAAGTATTTAACGTTGATTAATATTGTCCTCTATGTTATTAGCTTTAAGATGAATAACTAATTAACACAAAAGACGCAATTATGTGGTTTAAAATACTAAATTATAAAATTAGAGTTTTGAAACTTAAAGCATAAGGAAAGTAAAAGAAAAATAAAATTACAATAAATATTCAAACAAACCCCCGTTTTAAAACAAACAATACCCCAATCTGTTATAAAAATCATTTCGAACGTTAGCCAATTGTCTTTTGGTAATTAACCGACACTCGTTGTTTTCTATTGCCCTCCTCAAACAATTGATATCTGGGTGGCGCCTTTTATAAATTTTGCTTGAAGATGGCCTTACAAAAAGAATTCGTAAGGGCCTACATCCGGAGATCTGGTTGGCCAATTTATAGCACCTCTACCTATCCAACGATTTGGAAAACGAATCATTTTGTGATGTATATCTACTGTTTTACTTATTTTCCAAATTTACTAATAATTATGACTGTGCTATTTATGTTCTAAATTTACTTTTAGGTCAGTGTTTAATAACTATTATTATATAAAATTAACATTATGGCGAGAGAACGTAGAAGAAAATAATCGATGTCAGTTATTAAGTGCAATTAATAAATCTGTTCCCAAGTTTGATTTGTATGTGTCAAAACCAACCCGAACCTATATGTCTCTATTTATTAGGAAGATATTAAAAAATTTCTAACATCCAAACCAAAATGTGCAGGTCAGCCGTCTTGTTGAAACCAGATCTCATGATTTTCTCTTGCAACTTCTTCTAATGCAGACCCAAATTTGATTACTAATAATTCGAAATAAGTTTCTGAATTTAAATTTCACTCGATTTCTAACGGACCAATAATGTTATTGTTAAAAATCGCAATTGTTAATTTCTTGATGATACTGATTTGGCGTATTAATACTCACTCGAGGATTTTATAGGGTACAATAGCGAGCGTTTTGCACATTTGGTTAGTTATTGAGTTTACGCTCGTCTCTAAAACAAAGTATAAACAAAAAGCGACGATCAGCATTAACTGGCTTTTGCATTTCTTCACAGAATACACTCCTGCGCTCTTCGTCAAAATCAAAAATCTTGTGATGAGACTGGGCCCTGTAGAGGTGATATTTGTGCTTCCTAAGTATGTCCCATATCCGTGTTTTAGATAAACCTACTTTAACAGAAATTTGTCTTAAGCTAATTTTCCTCCTAAGCGTTCCTGAGTGCTTTAATACGATAGGCCAATTTTAGCCTGTTCAGGTCCACAATCATAAAAAAAAAAAATTGTCGGGTCCAAGTTTATCGTGGCCAGTGTGATCAACTAATTCTACTTTTCGATTTCCTGCGATATAATTATTTTTCATTTCATATCAATACATTATAAACAAATAAACCCTTAGTTAACGTAATTGTGAACATGTTCATAACTTCCTAGGGAATTATAGATCTATAACTCCCTCTAATGTATTTTGACAAATATTTCCAAGCTTGTCAGTTGATATATCCATGGTAACAATGCCTATTTAATTTTTAAACGTTCGTTTAATTTTAATAACCAACAAAATTTCGGATTGCAATCTCGAGGAACGTTAGTCCCGAGGGATTGTAAGTTTCCCGAGGTTTTTAACATACATAACTCACGTAATAGATAAATAATGTTATTTCGTTTTTCATTACAAATGGCTAACGTTCCTCGAGATTGCAATCCATTGCCCTCAGTAATTAACACCTTCATAACTCCCTTGATATATAAATAACTATTAATTTTAGTGTTTTAACGATAAAAAATATTATTTGCCACCTTAGATTCTGATTTGACAGAAATATTTCCAGATCTTTCAAATTTCTGCACATAATGGTGGATGGTACTTAATGACGTCACTGTAACAAATAATACAGTGACTCTACTACTTACAAACAGTGGGGACAATCGATGTATCGATTTTTATTGGCCAGACTACTCACGTGGTGTACGGCCGCCATTAAGAGGCAATTTTTCTTTGTTGACGTTTAAGCAGCGTGTGTTTTGTATTTAGATTGTCTCGTTTTTGCGTTATGAGAAAGTAATTGTTGATGTTAATTTAGTTTCTTGTAAATACAGTGTAAATAAAAATATAGAGTGTTATAATAACATTAAATTGTGTGGTGCAACGGGGTCCCCTAAAACACCATTTTGTTCAATTATTATAAGTTTTTGTTATAAACGAATAAGTTCAAGGGTAAGTATGTAATTAAAAATTATTATTAATTTTATTAAATACATAAATAAAAAGTTTACCTCGAGTAGGATTTGAACCTACGACCTGTACTTCCTAGAGTACTGCGCTAACCAACTGCGCTATCGCAGTACAAGCCCCAATCGATGCAATTTTGTCTTTATGTATGTAGAACTGATGTAAATTCTAAATCTAATGTGATAACAATCAAATTATTTATATTAATGGTTAGCGCGGTACTCTAGCAAAGTACAGGTCGTAGGTTCAAATCCTACTCGAGGTAAACTCTTTATTTATGTATTTAATAAAAATTAATAATAATTTTTTATTACTATTTTGTTCATTCGCAGTTTTGTTGCCGTGCTATTTTGGAGTTTTTTGTAAGTATTGCATATTAAGGAGTAAAAACAATAATGAAATATTCTTGTAGTAAGTGCATTTGGCGCTATATGTAACCTTTGCCACGGTCAAAGTGACAATTACACTGCGACTTATACGATTTTTTATACATGAGTTAAATTATCTATAATAAAGTAGATGTAGGCATTGAATTGAATAATTATTGCTTTTCATTATCTGTAATAATAATAGTATAGGCATATTAGACATAATTTTGGCCCGAGTGGGAAAAAAATGTTAGAAAGCTGATCCCTTCTGGAATATGTTCCTTGGGTACTCCAGTACTCCTCCAGAAAAATCGTCAAAAATCTGACATGGGTAACCTCTTTAAATTTGGAAAAAATAGCCGCATCCTGATTTTAAAAAAAAATGGCATTTCTCGGGTTTCTTGCAGTAGAACCAGTTAGAACCATATAGTTACAATAGCAGTCAGATTTCATAAAAAAAATAACAAACAATTTTTTTTTCTGAAAAAAATGTTTTTTTTTGAGGCATTACATTTAGTTCTATAAAGAAGTCAAGCTAACGATGTGTGTAATGTTTTAGAAACAAAAACAAGTTTTCTCATTAATAAATAGTTATTTGAAGTTGATACGATTTAAATATAATTACTGGAAGGCGACTGTTGTTGAGCCGCACCGGTCGCAGCTTCTGGCTGGCGAGCTGCGCGACAAGTTGGCGCCTGTCTGTCAACAGCGATCTCAGAGCGTTCTGCCTGTGTATTTGTGCATTACCTGAGAGTTGTCTCTTTTGTATTTAATGTGTTTTATGAAGTGCAAACCTTTCACAAGAGTGAAATATATTGTTAGTGAAGATTTGCGTGTTCATCAACTCAACACTACGACTTGCGAAACCGTTTAGCCGTAAGTAATGAAGTTTTATTTTCTAGAATCGATGTGTAAGATCAGCAATGAATTGCCTGAAAATCCAAGCTTTGTTCTCGACGGTGGAGATCTTTTACATCGTGTGCATTGGCCCCGCCCCGCAACTAACGGTGACGTATTTAAAGCTTACTTGAATCATGTTCTTCGTAATTACGGAAGAAACGTCACAGTAGTTTTCGACCGGTATGAACCAAGTACGAAAGACGCAGCGCATAAGAGGCGAGCTGCAGGAAAGTCAGCTACAAGGGTTGAAGTAACTTCGTCGAACGCCGTGACTGTTCCAAAAGACCAATTTTTGTCGAACGTTGAGAACAAGAAAAGTTTCCTTAACCTCCTTTTGTTAGAATTCAAGAAAGCACAGTTCTCTGTTTTTCAGGCCTCAAATGACGCGGATGTCTTGATTGTTGAAACGGCGAGAACTCAAACGGAATCAAAACGAGTAGCTGTCGTAGTAGGCGCCGACTCCGATCTACTAGTACTTATCGCTGCCCTGACACAACCCCAAAGTGCCGTGTACATGTTAGTTCCAATTAATTTCCACCACCGCTAGGAAATTTTACTGCTGACTTACATGATGGCCTAGGTACTATGACTAAACATATGGCAAAGTAGTCTTTCTTGCACTTTAATGAGCGGTAGATGTGGTAGAGAATCGTGTTTGAACCGTAGTGAACCAATCAATAAGGAAGACGGCCCCAATGGTGATCTCGAAGACGGTTGTGAAGGCGAAAATATTGTAGATGTGAAGCGAAGTGGGGATTTCACTACGGAAGCCGTAAATAGGAGGAAAGCTTAAGGAAAGCTTAGTACTGTAATTGCAATTCCTGTTTTTTTTTCTATACCTCGATCTAATATCTATGAATTGTTTTCTTTAACACATAACCTTAAAATATGATGTCGTTTGAAAATGAAAACAAATGACGAAAATAGAATGTCTCTATTTATTTTCGATTCCGAGTTATCACCATTTCAAAAACTCCAAGATGGTGACAGATTTTTTTAAAAGATGAAAGTAGTTTACCGGAAATCTGAATTACGGTTAGAAAAAAATGTTTTAATTTATTCGATAATGCAAATCTTAAATTGTAGTGCAAACAGGAATTTTATATGACTGTCCGTTCAGCAGTAATGGCCATTTTAGGAAATTCCTATATGGCGGCCGTTGTTAAAGGTGTTCTTGACGTTTATTGTAAAAATGTCATTGTAGTTTATTCTCCTACATGAACAGCGCATTTTAGTGCAAACGGCGTGATTCTATGAGTGTCTGTTATCGAGAAATAGCCATTTCGTGAGAAATCCAAATGCGGCCATTTTCTCAAAATTTAAGGAGGTTCCCCATGTCAGATTTTTGGCGATTTTTCTGGAGAAGGTCAGTGAGACTGAAGGAACATATTCCAGAGGGAATCAGCTTTCTAACAATTTTTTCCGTTTCCGACTCTAATTTGCCTATACTATAATTAGAACTTAGTATGAACTGGATATGTAGGCATAATGTTGTATGTGAATCAAATATACATTTCTCACATTATCTTGCTTTTGTTCTTTAGGCTGCATTGTTTTAAAAAATATTCGCTTACTAAAATAAGCGATTAATATTACAAATAAATGGTTTTTACGAATAAGCATTAACAAAACACATAAAAATTTAATATTGTTTATAAAAAAACTGCTAAATGCCGTAACACAATTGTAAAGTCTATTTGCGACCGTATATTAAACTTACATTAAAAATAAAACATCATTGTATACTTAGTATAATAATAATAACATAATTATTTTTTCAAACTGTACTAAACACAAATTTTTAAGGTAAACAGAGATTTTTTATCGCAGCTACTCGACTTTCTCATAAAACACCAAATTAACATATCGTATTTCAATCAAATGCTTCATAAATAATCGATTTTAAACAAATCATTTGAATTTCCTGTGTTAATAATACAAACCCGCCAAAAATTTTGCCTCTTAATGGTGGATGGGCGGAGCTAATCGCTGCTTGTCGCCACTGTTTGTAGTAGTCACTGTAACAAATAACAGTTACTGCGCAATGCATACTTGGTTTTTAGATATTTATATGCGTAGTATATAAATATTCATATAGTCATCACTCATTACCGACGCTCCCTGTTACGTCAGGAACGACCGACTCTACAAGGACCTCAAGATGGCCACCCTAATGGACTTCATGAAAACCGCCGCAGCCAACCAGGAGATAGATGGTACTAGCGGCCCATCTAAATCCCGTCATCGCAGGACTATGGAACTACGACGCCAACGACGAGACGAGGCACAAGAGGCCGAAGATCGTGCTGTGTTGAGTTTGTTGAGTTAAATGAAATATTTATACCATGTACTTATATGCCTATTTATTGTTACATATCTTAAGTTAGTTTAAGTTAGGTAGGAATGGAATGACATGTATATACTATGCCCTGAATAAAGCAAGGTCCGATGAAGGTATAGGGGGCATCTGCCCGGTATACCGTATTCCTACCGATTAAAATGAATGAAAAATGAAATATTCATATAGCATTTTTACTGGTTCTTTTTGCGTACATGATGTTTGATATTTTATCATTTTAAGTGTCTTTTTGTTAATTTCTTAATTTATTTAGAACTGTCAGTCTTCTTTTGTGTAGTTTACATTGTGAAAATAATACTCAATTGAAATAATCGTGCTGTCAAAGTTCTTAAAGTTACTACTCGCTTTTAAATTTTATACAATACACGTGTTAAAGCTGTTTCTTGCATGTAAATTGCAAATTTGAATAAAGGTAGCTGATTTGAAGTAGAACGATCTCAAAATAGAAGTAATATCATAATTGAATTTCGTGCGCGTGTAGAAAATACTTCCTCCCGCGAGTCCCATGTTGTATGAGGGCTCGGTTAAGTCTATCAAATTTAATATTAAATCTCCACTCTCTCCACCCTCACGGTAACTATCTTAAACCCTTCTTAAATAAATAGCTATATTAAAATATTTCATATATTTGTCTCCCGTCTGGTTAAAATTATATGAAATGCATAGATAATATATTTAATTAAGGCCACTTAAAAATAGTGCATAATATGGTAACAAACTTCAATTTTTTTGATGTAAGAGCACCTACAATTGCATAATATATTGATAAATTTACTCACTAAAACATACTGTAATTTAATGTTGATACGCCCCTGATATTTTGAAATTTCCGCTTTTTCGTAAATGTAAAGCATGCGCATACTTTAACACATCACTTCCGTTCTTAACCTAAACAGAAGGTGTTTGAACATATTGTACTTGTAATATTGTAATTAAATAATTAAATTTTTTTATTGTCAATGACTATGACGGACGGTACAACTGGGGAAAATGTACCCCATTTTTCGGCTCCTGTAATACAAGACAACCCTCTTGGATGGGGCCCTTGCGAAATGCCGGATCAATTTCGTGACATGCCATATCAACCTTTTAGTAAAGGTGATCGTTTAGGAAAAATAAGTGATTGGACTGGTGCAGCATTCCAAGATAAGAAATACGCCAGTGCGTATCGTAATGTTCACTTTTAATTTAGATAATGTGAGGTTATACACAAATCCATGATTCGTTTTTTAGGTAAATATGCATCTCAGTTTGGTTCAGGTAGCCAATATGCTTATTATCATGATGAAGATGAAAGCACTTTTCATTTGGTTGATACCACTCGTGTTCAGAAACCTCCGTATCAACGTGGTCGATTTAAAGGTAACCAACGTAATTTACGAGGAAGAGGCATGCGTGGTGGTCTGCCTGCAGGAATGCAAGCACTTGGGAAAGGAGTTAAAGCAAGGGATCGTGATCGTAAAAACCAAATTAAGAAGTGGTCACAAGGTCGTGTAGGTAACCTTATTAATGTATATGTAACTTGTTTCAATGTTTTTTTACAGCCTCAAATTAAAATTAGGGATGCTTCTGTAACTGTACGTCCTGATTGGGTTACAATTGAAGAAATGGATTTTCCCCGTTTAGGAAAATTATCTTTACCCAATATTAAAGATGGTATTATACTAATAACAATTGGTCACTCAATTAAATGCTTGTAATTATTTAGGTGAAGATGTTTATTGTTGTGGTGAATTGGAATATTATGATAAAACTTATGATCGTGTCAATGTAAAAAGCGAGAAACCTTTGCAACGTATCGATCGTATCTTTCATACGGTACTTAAATAACTTATTACGAATTGATTTGATAGTTTTAATTTTAGGTGACTACAACCGATGATCCTATCATCCGTAAATTATCTAAAACTGAGGGTAATGTTTATACAACTGACACAATTTTGGCAACTATTATGTGTTGCATTCGCTCCAACTACTCATGGGATGTTGTTATTGAAAAAATTGGTAAGTAGAATTCAGACTTTGATGATTAGTTTCAGTTTGGTTTCTAGGTGATAAATTGTTCTTGGATAAACGTGATAATACTGAATTCGATTTACTTACTGTGAATGAAACTTCTGTAGAGCCTCCACAAGATGACGGAATTTCATTTAATACTCCAAGAAATCTTGCTTTGGAAGCTACATTTATTAATCATAATTTTAGTCAACAAGTAAGTTAAAATTTCCAGATTACGCTGTTATTCATTAGTATTTAGAAATCTTAATATTTTACGGAATTGTTGGATCCATACTTTAAATTCAATGTCCATCATTTTTATCACAAACAAATTTAAATTATATGTTTAACACAGCTCTAAATCATATCAAAATAAGACTATACTGGCAGTAAATAAAAGAAGCTTCAATGTGGATATGAGAATAGGCACTTCAAAGAAATGAATAACAAAATGGAATGATATGCAATCAGTGACCACGTCACGTCCTCATTTTGCTGTGGAAAGTCAGTGTGTTGTATCTACACAAACTGGGTATCTGTGTATTTTGTCATATGAGAATGTTGGTGTATCTTATTACTACATAACCTCAATATTGTTTTTTTTAAGTGACATGTGTTTATGTCCACAATTGAATTAATCTGTTAATTGAAGTAAAATACACATTCTTACAAACGCCCTGCATCATTTCAGTATATAAAAAAATGGTGATGTGTTGGGCGCCGGACTGTAAGCATTACAATGCAAAAGAAGTGCTATTTTTTTAGGTTTCTAAAGGCTGAAAAGGACAACAGCAGTTCGAAAAAGATTATTAGGTATGATTAATTATGTAGTGACAGATATAGGTAATCAATTCCATTATTTTTTGTGTTACAATAAGATAACAATATTCTCATTATGATAGAATCTGGTGTTTAAGCACATCGGAAATATGTTAAAACTCGCTACTCGCTATTCTCTTAAAACGCTGAAAAACATATGAAACAATATCGCTACACGACGCACCCGATTTGTTTAGGCACAGCAGCACTAATCCTCCACAACAAAATGGCGAAGTGATGTCATTGTAATTGACCATATTGAAAACTTTGAATTTTACAGGAATCCACCTGAGTATGGATGGTATTGAATTTGATCTGATTGACCCACTTCTATCATTCATTATTGTTTAAATTTTTATTTAGAGCAAGTGTAGTGTTTATGCTGATAAGCAAAACAGTAAGTAAGGTTACTGCATAATTATTATCACTTAACTATTTGTAACCTACTATAAGTAGGTTACTAAATTCCATTTGTCCGTGCTTAATGTTGAAAACTACTGCACCATGGAGTTAAAAGATAAAGCAGACAATCAAAGAAGGGTTTCAAACACACATAAATAGCCTCGTCGGTCTGTGATGACTTCAATTGATGTAATTATACTAGTTGCCATCAGCTGTCGCACAAATTAAAGTTAAGAAATGTTGTCTCTTAATGTGGCATTTCCAACTATAATCACATTCTTAAGCCCACACTCATTACTCTACCACCTTTGTCTTTTAATTTAATGTATTGCACCAATTGCAAACAAAATTGGGGATATATTCTTGTTGTACCTAAGATTCTCATTGAATGTTGTTCACAAATGTTTGCTGGTAGAAATCTATGCATTTTTACAAATGGAAATTTTCCATGAATATATTGTGAGGTTAAAAATTATTATTAATTTTATTAAATACATAAATAAAAATTATTATAAGTTTTTGTTATGAACGAATAAGTTCAAAGGTAATTATGTAATTAAAAATTATTATTAATTTTATTAAATACATAAATAAAAAGTTTACCTCGAGTAGGATTTGAACCTACGACCTGTACTTTGCTAGAGTACCACGCTAACCAACTGCGCCATCAAGGTTCAAGCCCGAATCGATGTAAATTTTGTCTTTATGTATTTATTCTTCTTCTTTCCGTATCTTAACCCCTATCTGGGTCTTCCGGAGTTCAATATTTTTTTCCATTCTTTTCTATTCATCCAAGCTCCTTGTTGGATATCCCACTTTTGCTTAAGGCTTTCTACTTCCTCATTCCAACCTTTTCTTGGCCGTCCCCTCTTTCTTCTTTCTCTTGGTTGCCACTGCATTGCTTTTTTCGGAAGCCTGTTGTCCATTCTTTCGACATGCCCGTACCACAAGAGTTGCCTTTTTTCAATTTCTTCCACGATGTCTCTTTCTGTATCCTTTATTTCACGTATCCTTGTATTTCTAATTCTATCTCGCCGGGATATTCTCGCTGATCTCCTCCAATAGTCCATTTCCATTACTTTCAGTTGATTTTTTTGTTGTTCCGAGAGTTGCCAGATTTCGGCTCCGTATAGTGCCACACTTTGGACCATAACTGAGTAGATTTGTTTTTTATTCTTTTTGCTTATATTTGCATCCCACAGTATACCATTTAGCGCACCTATAACTTTCCGGCCTTGTTTTATTCTCTCTTTTACCTCTGTGTTATATAATCCTTGTTTTCCTACTGTTGCTCCCAAATATTTGTATTCTTTACATGCCGGTATAGTTTCGCCTGTTTCTAAGGTTAAAGTGTCCTGTTCTTGTCCTATACTAAGATATGCTGATTTATTTACATTAATTTTAAGTCCCCATTTATCATATTCCTCTATAGCTTTCCTTGTCATGTATTCGATGTCTTCTATTTCTTGTGCCATTATAATTTGATCGTCGGCAAATTGCAACGTGTATAATGTAGTATCTTCGTCCAGTGGTATTCCCATTCCCATACTTCTCCTTTTCCATTGTTCGAGTGTTTTTCCTATATATATCTTGAATAACGTCGGTGAGATACAGCAGCCCTGCCTTAGACCTTTCGTAACTTTAAATTCTGTTGTCAGCTCCGCTCCTACCCTTACTCTCGCTGTTTGATTGTCATATAGGTTCTTCACGGCCCTGACTAATGTGTTGTTGATGTTGCTGTTCTCCATTACGCTCCATAGTTTTTTAAGGGGTACGTTATCATAAGCTTTTGATATGTCGAGAAATACTAAATGTAGCTCTCTGCCGGTTGCTAGTTTTTTCTGTATAATTTGTGTTAGACAGAATAAGTTATCTAAACATGATCTGCCTGCCCTAAATCCGCTTTGCTCTTCCGCTTCTTCGGCTTGATATTGCTGTTCAATTAAGTCTCGAATAATACGTCAATATATTTTGCTAAACGTACTTGTAACTGCTATTCCTCGGTAGTTGTCGCAGATATCTCTTTTCCCTTTTTTGTGTATTGGAGATATATATCCTGTTTTCCATTCATTTGGTATATTTCCCTCATTTACGCATTTATTCGTAAGTTTTGTTATCATCCTATATAGTTTCGGTGTTCCATTTTTTACCAACTCAGCGGGGATTCCTCCTGGACCTGGGGCTTTTCCATTTCTCATTTCTTTAATTGCTTTGATTACTTGTTCCTCTTGTACTTCTATGTAGTTCCTATCTATCGTTCTTTCTTCTGTCGCCATAATTTCTTGAAATATAGGTCTTTTCTCGGTGAGTAGCTCCAAATAGTATTTTTTCCATTCTTCCGCAGGAATATTTTGTATTATTGTTTTTTCTCGATGTGGAGCTTTTACATTCCTTATGAATTTCCATACCTCCGTCGTCCTTCTTCCTCCTATATATCCTTCTATCTCGCTACATTTTTTTCCCACGTTTTTTGTTTCGTAGTTTTTATCAATTGTCTTACTCTAGTTTGTTGTATCTTATATGTTTCTCTATCTTCGTCTTCTTTAGTATTTAGCCACTTTGTATATAGTTCTTTTTTGTAGCGTATTTCCTCCATTAGGTCTTCGTTTATCCAGTAATTTCTTGGTTTTTCTCTAACCTCTTCTCCTAAAGCTTCTTTTGCTGCTTGTTGTAGGCCTGTTCTTATATGTTCATACATCTCTGTGTTTGATCCTTGTAGGTTTTCATTAAGTTTTTGATCCAATCTATTTTGATATAGGTGTTGTGTGCTACACTGTTGTAGGCTTTGTATGTTGTATCTGACTTGTTGTATTTTCTCTGTCTGCTTTGGTATTACTACCTTGTTTTGCCCTTTGGGTGAAAACACTATTTTGGCTTTCACCAAATAGTGATTCGTTCCGCATGTCGGGCCTCTCTATGTATTTATAATAATTTAATATTCGTCAAGTTGCTTTGGTATGTGTGAATCCTTGTGATATTGCAGGCTCACATTCCATTAATATAAGTAATTTGATTGTAATCTCATTATATTTAGAATTTACATCAGTTCTACATACATAAAGACAAAATTTACATTGATTGGGGCTTGAACCTTGATGGCGCAGTACTCTAGCAAAGTACAAGTCGTAGGTTCAAATCCTACTCGAAGTAAACTTTTTATTTATGTGTTTAATAAAATTATAATAATTTTTAATTACATATTTACCTTTGAACTTAAATTTATTCGTTCATAACAAAAACTTATAATTTAATATTGTGAGGATAATTAAATTCAACACCAAAGTTAAGAAAATGGGATCCGGACAATTGACCGAAAACAATTGACCGAAAACAATTCGCCGAAAACAGTTGGCCGAACAGACTTTACACCGAACGAACAATTGCCCAAAAACAAATTTACCGAACATACAATTGACCGAATCATACCTATACATATATCATGCAATGACCCGCAGTGCATAAATAAATTACTTTGCAAAATAATTTTGGAGACAGATACAGTGACAAGAATTCCTATTTTTTGTACTTTCTCCACTCTACTTAATGTATCCTATTCAATTTTTATAATGAGGTAGATATGTTAATGAGAGTTAATGAGAGGTTATTAATTTAAAGTGTTATGGCAGGCCGTATTTCAAGAAATAAATAATAGCCTATTAATGATACTACTTAACAAACGATTAATGTGTTTCTTATTACCCTGAAGAAATAAATAATAGCCTATTAATGATACTACTTATCAAACGATTAATGTATCTCTTATTACCCTTAAACTCGCTACTTAGAAAGTGGGGTATATAAGTGTATTATTCTAAAAAGCGCTATCCCATTATTTTGTCTAATGTTGAATAGTCAAAATGTATCTGCAATACGTCGAAAGGGAGAAGGGGAAACGAAAACTGAAGATCGATGGTTACCTCTTTGTTAAAGACCAAACCGTTGCTGATAAAAGTTATTGGGTGTGTGAGCAAGATAAGAAGAACAAATGTAGTGCACATGCTATCAGTGCCGAAGTTATTGTGAAATATCCTGGTGACCATAACCATGCCTGTGAAATATCCTGGTGACCATAACCATGCTGCTGATGTGAAAGTATCAGAAAGTGTTAGTAGAATGAAGAATTTAGCGGCAACTACTAGAGATGTACCACAAGTAATTATATCCACTGTGGTCCAGGATATAAGTTCAGCAGCAAGCGGAAGGTTACCAAATTTGTCTACAATAAAAAGGACAATACGTCGTGTTAGAGTAAGAACATCCAACACTCCCGCACTTCCAACCTCTAGAAGAATACAAAAAAACTGAAAAGGGTGAAAATTTCCTACTATTTGATTCGGGTAACGATGATGACCGGTTTCTAATATTTGGCACAGAACGAAATTTGCAATTACTAACAAATTCTCGACATTGGTTTATGGATGGAACATTTAAAACTGTACCTTCGTTATTTCACCAGCTGTATTCAGTCCATGGATTTCAAGATAGACTATCTGTACCTTTAATATATGTGCTGCTTCCAAACAAGTCGCAAACGCTGTATAACCGATTCCTGAGTGAACTGAAAGTACTGCAACCTCATCTGGCTCCGGAAACCATTATGGTTGATTTTGAAGTGGCAATGATTAATGCTATAAATGAACAATTCCCTAATACGACAGTTCGAGGGTGTTTTTTCCATTTTAATCAATGCATCTACAGAAGCATTCAACAAAACGGCTTAAAAGAAAGATACGACACTGATCCTGAATTTGCTCTAAGGATGCGGTACTTATCAGCTTTAGCATTGTTCCAGTAGCGCATGTTACTGAAGCATTTAATCAACTTACAGATTCCGACATCTTTTCTGAAGAGTCGCAAAATGTTATTGATTACTTTGAAATAACTGGGTAGGCCGACCCACCAGGAATAACAGACGAAGAAGTCCCCGTTATGAACTTGGTATGTGGAACTGTTACGAAAGTGTCCAGCAGAACCTGCCACAAACAAATAATTCGGTAGAAGTATGGCACCGTGCCTTCGAATATCAATTAACTTGTAATCATCCTTCCATTTGGAAATTTTTGGATTCCATAAAAAGGGAGCAACGTCTTAATGAAGTAATAATAGAACAATTTCTTGCTGGGCGAATTCCATTTCCGTCTAAAAAAGATATAAAGACCTCGCTCTTCGCATTTCACGAGTAGTGAATACATTTGACAACACAAGTTTGATTGGGTATTTACGAGGAATTGCACATAATATTTCGCTTTAATTAATATTTGTTAATCTGTAAATGTATAGCACTAGTACAATTAAAATATAAAAAGTACATAATTTTAAATTATTTACAAAAACAAATATGTATAATATAATATATACTAATGTAAATAAAAAATCCAAAAAAATATAGAAATACATAAATTGAAAGAAAAACAAAAATTCTAACTCTATCAACCTAAGACAGAAAAATTAAATATAATTAGAATTAGAAGATGAACCAGTAATTAAAATTGTGTACATATAATAAAAAGAAAATTTTACACAGGGGAAAAATGGTCAAAGAAAGGCTAACTTAAGCGTAATTGTCACGATAGCTAAGGTAACCTTATTAGGTCCCTTACGAATCTGAATATATCCAAGGGCTTTTCGCACATTTTAAAGCTAATTCAGTCAATTGTCTATTCGGTAAATTGCACATTCGGTGAATTGTCCCTTCGACGAATTGTCCGTTCGGTCAATTGCATTCGGGCAATTGTTTTCGGTCAATTGTCCTAAATCCTTAGAAAATGTATGTGTGATCCTTTAACCCTAGGATACTTAATAAAATATCGGCATTTACATAATCCAGGCTTCTGAGACCCATTATATAAAATCACGTGTAGTCAGAATAGAAACATGAATTAGAGTTATGAATGCCACGCACAAGAGTTTGTATTACGTCAAGCACCAGGTTTTTATGTGGAGGTTCTCCGGGTTGGCGACCAACATAAACTAGATTATCCAGAGCATAACCAGACTTAGATTCACACATCCAAAATATTTTAAGTTCATATTTTGCCGGTTTATTTGGCATATATTGAACAAATCTGCATCTAGCTCTAGACCCATCGAGTTGTTCATCAATAGTTACATTAGTATCTGGTATGATGCAGGTTTTGCATTGTTGAATGAATAATCGGTTTCCAAACGCGCAATTCGGCTTCTTTTGTAGTCAAATCTGACGAATCTTCGTATTTATTCAAAGCGAAATATAGACATTGAAGCAATAGAAGAATATCTTGGTGTTGCGCTTGCTTGTTCAGAACATTCTGAACTTAGAGATTTGAGAAAAACAAGGGATCAAATTGACTTAGAACAATTTACATCATGGTTAAGACAACATAACCCATTGAAAAAATTATCAGGAGAACTTGTTAGTTTGTTATCTGGATTTGTTTCTGATGATTCGGTCAACTGTGATACGGCATATGAAGTAGATATTGCAGCAGTAGGTATTGCAGCAATGGAAAAGATAAAGGGCCAACCGTTTGGGGGCCTTAAACTTCACAGAAAGGATATGGGCAAAACGCAAGAAAGAGAAAGATAAAGACTAAAGAAGTTAGTGTGAATACTCAGCAATTATGTAACAGAATACTATGTGTTTGTGACAGCCAACATATAATATCTTCACTACGACCTAGCTTCACCACTCTCATAGTTTGATGCAATTTCTCTAAGAAAAACGACCAAGTCAACATTAGTGAAAGTCTTCGAAGATGGCATTGAAGAGACCGATACACAATTAAAGGACAGTTCAGTTGTACTTGATGGAGGTTTCCTTGTACATTATTGACCGTGGCCAAGAGAATCTACCTATGGTGATTTTGGCAAAACATACTCTGCTTTCGTCACAACAAAGTATGGAAAAAGTACTTCAGTAGTATTTGGCGTTTATTGCAACGTCATTAAAACAAACCAAGAAGAACAAAATAGGCGAGCATCCTGTGATGTCGATTTTGCAGTAGATACTAAGTGTGTCACAATGAAAGGATTTTTTATCCAATAACAGGAATAAGAAAAATCTTATTACTCTAGTGAAATCTGAGTTGGAATCAAATGGTATATCAGTGTGCGTAGCTAAAGAAGATGCCGATGTAGATATTTATGGTATAAACATAGAACAATGAAATGGTTACTATTGTAGGCTCTGATACCGACATTTTAGTATTATTAGTAGCACTTGCGCCACCACGAGGTAATATATTCTTTTCAACACAAGTGGGTGGCAAAGTGCCTACTACGAAAGAGTACTATGTAAGACAGTTAGTTGATAAGAACAAAGACATAAGAAGATATTTATTGTTTGCCAACGCAATGACGGGCTGTGATACATCAAGTTTCTTTGGCCTTGGTAAAGTAAAGGCAGTATGACTTGATTAAGTCATCAGATGAAACTCGCAAACAGGCTTTCTTATTTACAGAAGCTAATACATCAAAGAAACAACTGCTTGCTAGTGGAGAGAAGTTCATTCTTTTACTTTACGGATTAACAAAATATTCCAACTGAAATGAGGCTCGGTATTTCAAGTTTACATCTATAACAAGCGCTTCTTTATTGAAAACTAAATTGGATCTGTCGAAACTACCGCCAACCACAGAATCATCGACGTATCACATCTTTCGGGTCTACCTCCAAGTCCAAGCGTGGCTTGAAAATAAGCTTCGAGCTACTGATTGGGGATGGAAGAAAAAAGCATTACGCTCCATTGAAAACACGAAGCCTTTGCTCCAGATGAACTTCTTCGACTAGTGTCATGCTCCTGCAAAACATCATGTGTTTTCCGTGAAATTCATAAAATTTGGCCTTAAGTGTTCGTCGATGTGTGAAAACTTTCATGTTATAATGTGCAAAATGAAAGTTGAAGTGATGACATTGATAAAAATGTGTAAAATACTAGATCGCTGATGTAAGCTGTAGTAAGGTCTAGGGTATATCCCCACGAACCAAAACTGACATCAATGGCTAATAAGAATTATGCCATAAGTAATAAAATAATCGTAGGCGCATAACAGTGCCCGCGCGCCCGGCGCCTTTTCAACCTAGCGCGCCGTCGGACTGTATCGCTCCTAGATCAGGTAATTATGAACTACAATGAGAACGTTTTAAAACTAATTGTACAAGCTACAACGTTTGTTAAAAACATTTTCTCATATTATCGCTAGTTCTCTTACAATAGTACAAAATATAAAAATAATGATTAAAAATTCATTGTTTTTCCTACAAGAAGCGTTCGTTTCAGAGTCTGCAATATTGAACTTTTGGGCGGGGGCGCAGGCGGGAAACGACAAGGGGGAAGCGTGGGGACTTTTGTGAAAACACACCTCTTGGCAGGTTTTATCAAATGTGAACAATCCAGCTTTATTCAAATTACCTTCGACATAAAACCTTTATTTCCCGGGCTAATAGTGTTTCAGCCCCTTTTTCTATGGACTGAAGTATTTCTTTTAGTCTCTAGGTATTAAAAGTAATTTTTAATCCCCTGGGACTTAAATATAAAAATTTGCGATTTTTGTTGTGAAGTAAAAAAAACATTGGCAACAAATCAACCTAGATTCCTAATGACGAATCGCACGCCATTTCGCATCTGGGACTTTAAATCTTCGGCATGAATTTTAGTATATTTAATTTCGGAATGACAAAAAATACCATATACAACAGTGGGACTGAGAATTCTTTTAACCCCGCGAATGAATGTAGCCCAAGATGAAGCTGAGGGCTACAATCACTCCCGGGATTAAAAGTATTTCCTCAGTCCCTTAAAAAAAATGGTCAGTGGTATCACACCCTTTTAAGTATTTGCTTATCACAGAGTAATGTCCTGTATATAAACAAATGTCGACAATAAAACTAACAAAGACAAAAAATCATGTAGGTTGCTTTTGTACTGTCGTTTTGCAGTAACTACCTTCCTTTTAACTCTTTCGGCACATACCCCAAGCTACATTAGCTTTAATAATAGAATCTTAGACATCACACTGTAATGCAACATAGTATATTATCTCATTCTATATAATTTTAGGTGCTACGAACTGGACCAAATGAACCACGTTACAAGTTTGATAATCCTAATCCATTCATCTCGGAAGATGAAGAGGGGGAAGTAGCAAGTGTTGCTTATCGTTATCGTAAATGGGATCTTGGTGGAGGAATTGTAAGTAATGTAAATAATATTAGATAATTAGACACTGTTTTATTTTTTATAGGTATTAGTGGCTAGATGTGAGCATGATGCTGTGGTTCAATCACCTAGTGGTGAACTTCAATTTTTATCAATTAAGGCATTGAACGAATGGGATTCTAAATCTGCAAATGGTGTTGAATGGCGTCAAAAATTAGATAATCAACGTGGTGCAGTATTAGCTAACGAACTTCGTAATAATGCGTGTAAGTTAGCAAAATGGACCGTTCAAGCTTTATTGGCAGGTAGTGATCAAATTAAATTTGGTTACGTTTCCCGTGCTCATGTTCGTGATAATAGTAAACATGTTATATTGGGTACGCAACAATATAAACCTCATGAGTTTGCAAGTCAAATCAATTTGAATATGGATAATGCCTGGGGGATTTTAAGATGTATTGTTGATTTAGTTATGAAACAAAAAGATGGAAAGTTTCTTATTATGAAGGATCCCAATAAACCAATGATACGTTTATATGATATTCCGGATAATACATTTGAGTCTGATGGAGAGTCCGAATCTGACGACGAAGTACCTCCAGATGCTACCACATTTCAGCCACTTTATCCATACACCAATAGTGTCAAACGTGTTTAAATTTAATAGTTTACCAATAACCGAAACAATTTATGCTGCAGGATTTTTTTGTTTTTTGTTTATAATTTTATTGGAATAGCATTTCATGTAATTTTATTTTAGTATGTGCATATAACAGTTCAAAGAAAATGCATCATTTTGTAATAAAATTTCTTTTGTAAAATCTTTGTTTCTATTCAATCGTGTCAAGAAAAAATAATTACTAAACGTTGCTTGTAAACTTGGTAACTTACTTTAGCCTAAACTGCTGATATCATTTAATGTTTTAAGCATCTTTGGACACGTCTAAACTGTATAAATAACATGCATGCTTGTCAAAAGAACGATCGTTGATAGATAAAATTAACTAGTGCGTTGTTATCCATTCAAAATAAAATAAATCTGTACACATCATTACTAGACACCAGATAATAGTTTTTTTTGAAAGTGCATATTTTTATTATTTTTCTATCAAAATGCATATTTTTTTAGAAATTCTAAGAATTAGAAGTTAATATTTTATTTGTATAAACAGCAAGTATCAAATTGAACGAACAGCCACACAGATATATTAATTTTTCGTTTTCTAAGAACTGCATCAGTGTGAAATTCCATATAGCACTTGTGGTAAAACTGAGCATACACGTTCTTTAAGTGTTTTCAAAGAGTTGCTGGTAAGCTGTAAAATCTTAACAGATGTTTTCATTTTAAACAGATCCGATTATGTACATCAATAAATTTGTTAATCCTGTTCAAAACTTTTGCTTGAAGTCTAATACATACATGACAGCATAATTAAGTCTGTAGACATATGGCTTGGATTTTTCTTTTTCCATAATATTCAATCTCTTGCAATTTGTTCCCATTCTTCTATCATTCCCAGTTCCTGTGGATCCTCCTCTAATATTGTCTTGCCAGGTTTTTGGTCTTCCTTTTCGGGTTCGTCTTCCTATCTGTGCGTTTGCTTTCTCATATATGTACATATAGAGGGAAGGCTATGTAATCAGTTTTAATTTTTAAACACTGTTTTTTACATATCTCGAGGTTATGTGACCTAAACAAAACGAAAAACATATTTTTAGAAAAAACAATTTTGTGTTTAATTGTGTGTATGTGTGCGGGATATCTTTTGAGCCACTAAAGCTATCGATATGAAATTTGGCACAAAAATTCTTTGCCATAAAATCTAGATCAAGTTCGTTAACCCTAGAATACTGGACTATATTTTACATACACTGATACTGGACTATCGTAATTTTTACGAGTATTGAATAAAACGTTTAATTTTTGTGAAATTTTTATTAAATGAACGAAAATGGTACTACAATACATACTACAATACATAATGTGAATAACAGAATACATTTTAATGAAGGTTAATACGTTATATTACTTTTTTGCACATTCACTGCAAATGTTTCCTCGGTGTTCTCCACAAATGGCATTTTTGCATTGATCGCAATATGTGGAAGTCATACGTCTCTTTCGACTAGGACAATAGAAGCAAGTTTTACGCTTCTTTTCTAGATAGTCTGCCGTTTCAGTTTCCTCAGGTAAATTGAGGACAGCAGCATATCTTTCTAATATCCCGACGCAAAGTTTTTATTTGTAATCGTTCTCTTAGCCATGAATCAGCAAGGCAATTGCTTAGTTCAATCATATACTGGTATCTGTTGATCGGTTTCTTGTTCAATTTTAATGTATTTGTAGTGTAGATTATATAGGAATTTATGCATGCAATATTTAGCATATCAAAGAAGATCACCATTGGCCACCTCCTAGTTTTACGATTACAACTCATACCCGAACACATCTGGTCGAAGGTATCTACTCCGCCTTTTGTTTGATTGTAATGAACTATAATTTCTAGCTTTCCGTTTGTTGCGAGTTCAGCACTCTCATGCATCATGGAAAGAATTAGGACGATTTTATTGTTTTTTGGCATGTACGACACCATAGTTTTCTTTTGATCGTAACAGAACATTGACGTGTTTGCGTTCCTTTGTTTCACATTCAAAAATTACTGCGGGATTTCTGCTTTGTTTTTTCGAAGAGTTCCTATAATAGTCAGATTATAGGGTTTCTTCAGTAACTCATCTGCTAACGGGATTGAAGTGAACCAGTTGTCCATAGTTATATTTCTGTTACTACCCTGTACCGATTTTGTAAGTTCTCGAACATAATGTGTAGCTAACGGTAGTCCATTCGTATTGGTTCCTTTCCCTAAATACGGACTAGCGTCAATCATATACTTTGATGATGAATCACACAACATGACAATTTTTATCCCGTATTTAGCCGGTTTATTTGGAATGTACATCCTGAATGGACAGCGTCCGCGGAATCCTACGAGTTGCTCATCGATTGTCAAGTATGTGGATGGTGAATAAGAGCTCCTACATATTTCAATAAATATTTCCCATATTTCACGAATGTGTGTAAATGAATCGGACTGCTTTCTTTCTATTCTTGTGTCTTTCGAATCAAACCTAAGACAATTCACCAGAAATATGAAGCGTTCTCGGCTCATGCAAGCTTTGTAGAATGTTCCAGAAATTTTTCTGTCGAACATGTGTTTGGCTGATAGATGGTTATCTTTATTTGCTGCTGACTTGATCAATATTGCAAATAGAGCCTTTATCTCACTTTTTGTCGTTAGAGATACATTATAATTGCTGTGATATTTTTGAGATTGTATGGATATTTCCGCATTTGTGTACTGAAGTACGATATCTAATATTTTATCTGTGAAGAAGTGCAAGAAATATTCGTCAAATGTGGAACAATTTTTGGCAACACCTTTTGGGCCAGGTACAAAATGAATAATGTTTCTAACTGCTGTTCTCTTAGATTTCACAGGCATTTTAGATGACCATTTATGGCCATTTTTGCCAATAAGAGAGGTTTTTGAAGGCTTTATAATGTATGAAGACTTTCTCAGTATCCTCAGCAGCTACACGTCTCGTCTCAACCTGCATTGCAACTAGATTTGGCTCGGTAACAGTGTCATCTTCATTTTCATCGTCTGACGATTCTGATTCACATAGCAAATTGTCGTCCTCAAAGTCGCTACCATCGTCTTCAAAAAGATCAGGATCGCTATCCTCTCCCCGCATTATACGCTCCACTTCACGTTCAATTTCCGCTTCTGTCAGAGTCTTTCTTGACATTTTCTAAGAAAGCAATAAACGGGAATTTATAACCTTGTATTTTTGACAAAAAGATGATACCTGATCAAAAATTATTACAAAACACTAAATACAGCGCAATATGAAAACAGGATGCCGAAAAGCACAACTTACGGGAATACTGGACATTCGTAAATTTTACGACGTGGTTACGTAATAAGTAAGATAGGAGCGCCAAATTCACGAACCTCACCCGCTGCTGTCTAGTGCGCTACTAAATGGAAAGGTACTGGGAGGCACGTGACCATAGGCGGCGCGAGAGATTCCGAAACCGAAAGAAGTTTGACGAACGTCGTAAAATTTACGAATGTCCAGTATTCTAGGGTTAATGAGGAAAATCCAACCAGTGTCGCATTTTTAGGGGATCCGAAAAATAATTCATTGCTTCACATTTTAATAAGTTATATAATTAAAATAACACACTCATGCTATTTATATAATTTCAAAATAGAAATATATATATAATAACCAGTGGCTTAGGGTGCAAAATTGTGCTTTTTTTAATTTATCGACTGATTTTTTTAAAAGTCGAGCATTGGGGGTTTTTAAGAACCCTAAGAATAAATCATTTGTCAAAATAAAAAAATTCAAAATGGCGGATCAAAAAAAGGGGATTATCGTGTTTATTTAATTTATCAACGAATTTTTTGAAAGTTAAGTGAATTATCGAGTTTAAAAACTGATGACAAATTCAGGCTTTGAAGTTATTTATTTACATGTCCGGAAATATGCGGGAAATCCCTCGGATTTAGATAGAAGTCGAAAAAATAACGTGACAAGTTTCTATAAATTTTTTCCTCCAGACCCTCCCTACGGAGATGTGAGCCCCTAAAGGATGCTGCTGGAAATAAGTTTTTCTTGAACAACTTTTAAAGTACTTGACATAATTTAATAGAAATTCAGTATGATGGCTACTAGTAAGGCCCTCTTAAAATAGTATCCTTGAAACATATTTAGCTAGCTGGACTAAGTTGTACACCTTAACGCCTAAATTTTTAACACCCTGTATGATAAAGATCTAAAAAAAATATTTTGGGGTAGTTTGAACCTTTCTCTAAAAAAAAAAGGTTTACTTGTTTAATATCGATAAAATTAACTATTCTGGAGAAAAAACATAATAAACGATTTTATGTTTAATTTTTATTCAATTAAAAACTTCATAAGTGGATCCAACATGGGCTCCGTGAAGTCTGATATACTCTCGAGCACGACGAATTGAGGACTGCTGTACCGGCCACAATAACCCCACATTGTTCCCTAGCACATCACAATGAAACGCGATTCTCTGTAGAAGCTCCTCCGTAGTATCAACCGGACTGGAATACACCAAGGTTTTGAGGTGTCCCCACAGGTAAAAATCCAAAGGCGTCAGGTCGGGAGATCTAGGAGGCCAGGCGATAGGTCCAACTGTACCTATCCAACGGTTTGGATAGACGTTATTTAAGTGTTCCCGCACAGCAACGCTAAACTAAGGTGGTACCCCATTGTGCAAAAAGTACATATTTCGGCGGGTTTCAAGAGGTAAATGCTCTATTAAATCTTGAAAAGCGTTCTGGAGGAACTCCAAATAAAGTTGTCCATTCAATCGCGCTTGCAATACAAATGGTCCAATCAAAAAATTGCCCAGATATTAATTGATTGAAACTGATGTTGATGATGCGGAACAATAGTTGCATGAGGATTTTCATCAGCCCATATGTGTGAGTTGTGTAAATTCGTGATACAATTTTTGGTAAAAGCTGCTTCATCTGTAAAAAGAATAGTGCTAATGAAGTTTTCATTATTTCGTTGCTGATCCAACAGCCAGTTTGTGAACTGCATTTTACGAGGAAAATCTTCAGGAATCAATTCATGCACTTTTTGCAAATGATATGGGTATAACAGCTGTTCTTGAAGAATTTCATGAATTATTGTTTTTGGCTTATTAGATTGTGCGGCTAATTTGCGAGTGCTCGTTGAAGGAGTGCCATCTACAACATTCTAAATACTTTCCTCTAATTCCACCGTACGCACTGTTCTTGTCAGACCAGCATCAGTACTTTTTTTCTTAAACATTCCTAAAGTTATAAAGAAAGTCAATAGTAACCGAAATCACTCACCATTCTCTCTTAGACATCGATCAACTCGTTGAAATATCTTCTGATTTGGAATAGTTCGATTAGGAAATCTCTCGTGATATAATCTTCTTGCTTCCAAAGCATTGCAAGAGGTAAGGCCATACATGAGATGCATATCTGCATATTCAATAAAAGTGAATTCCATATTTTGAATAAGTTTACAATTCAAATCACCACGAAATCCAAAAATCAGTAAATTTAAAGTAAATTAATGTCGATCAATGTATCAGCGATGTGACAAATGTCAAGTTCTAAAATGCAGGTTATTTATTTATTTCGTATCATAGGAATTATTTGACATATGTTTTTTTGAATGAAGATAAATAAAATGAACAAGAAATAAAATTATACCTCGGAGGTCAATAAACTCACTTAAGTTTGCAACATTTTTTAAATAATTAAAATGTTTAATTTGGTTTTCCTAATTTATTATTAAAAGAGTGTTTTCTCGTAAAAATTCGAAAAAACACTGGCTTAATTTTCTTTAATAATTTATTAATTATGAAACATTAATTCGTTTATTTATTTTTTTTGTCGAAAATAGTTCATTTTATTGATATTAAACAAGTATACCTTTTTTTTAGACAAGGTTCAAGCTACCCAAAAATATTTTTTTTATATCTATCATGCAGGGTGTTAAAAATTTAGGCGTTAAGGTGTACAACTTAGTCCATCCCTGGTAAACTAAACAAGATAAATATGTTTCAAGGATACTATTTTAATAGGCCCTTACTAGTGGCCATCATACTGAATTTTTATTAAATTATGTCAAGTACTTTAAAAGTTATTCAAGAAAAACTTATTTCCAGCGGCTCACATCTCCGCAGGGAGGGTCTGGAAAAAAAAAATTTGTAGGAACTTGTCATCTTATTTTTTCGTCTTCTATCTGAATCCGAGAGATTTCCCACATTTTTCCGGACACCTTGTATATGGGAAAGCTTTATGGCAGATAATTAGGCAGCGGTTTTTATATCTTTTTTGTTAGATGACGCTCCTCCATTCTTGTTGTGTGGCCCAGCCATCTGAGTCTACTTTGCTGCGCTATTGTCATTATTCTTGGTTCCATGAACATCTGTGTTAATTCTTCATTAAATCTTCTTCTCCAGCCACTTTGTTCTTTTATTCTGCCGACTATTTTACGAAGGAACTGGCCTTATTATTGTTTTATACACTTTTATTTTTACTCATCGTAACGCCTTTTTACTACTTAAGATATTTTTTAGAGAACCTACACATCTGGATCCTGCCATTAGACGGTTTACTATTTCTTGTGCTATATTTCCACACCAAGATATACCGCACTATTTATACAATCGAACTTGTACTCTCTACCACCACTAAAGTTTTTGATTACTAAGTCCTAGTTTATGTTATCACTACTTTTTCCTAGTACCATAAAGTTTGATTTCTTTTCGTTTATGTGGAGACCAGCCCCTTCGCTGCATGTTCTATTTTGATGACACATTGGAATGAGTTCTTTATAATATTATAGTTAGTGCTGATGTGGGCTACTTTCATAATACATCCTAGCACTATGTTGAATAAGACTGATGCCATGGGTCCCCTTCTTTCAACCCTCTCTTAGTATTGAATTTTCGGGGTACTTTTCCATTTCCTTTGATCTGGTTAATCGTTTTTGTTGTCATTTTGACTAAATCAATTGTTTCATTCTTGAAATTCAGCTCCTGTAATGCTTCTATAACCATTTTTTTTTAATTGCATCATATGCTTGCTTGAAATCGATAAGTACAGCCCAGAGCTTCATATTATTAGTTTCACATTAATGTGTTTGTCTGATGATGAATATATTATCCACTGTTGATTTTCCTTTTCTAATCCCATTTCGTATTGACCTATTTTCCATTCCGTTTCTTCTTGCAGCCTTCTTTTGATTATGTATACAGCTAGAATTTCATACATCCCATTTAACAGTGCTATCGGCCTATAATTCCCCATTTGCCTTTTTTGTGAATAGAGCATTCCTCCAGTATTTTTGTTTGTTCCCATATTCTGGTTCCTGTACTCTTCCCCAGCATATTCAATAAGTTCTACTGCAATTGCATCTATCCCTGGGGTTTTCATATTCTTCATATTGTTGATGATATCCTGTATTTCTTCCCTTGTTGGTTTCTTTGATTGTTTCTTTTTTTTATATGCATTCTGTGTTATTTGAATTGGCTTTGTGGATTGCACTGTTAAAGTTGCTTAGTAATAATCTGCCCATGCTTCTAGAATGTCATTTTCCTTGTTTGTGTTTTATATCCTTGTTTTCCTATCCTTAAGTGTTTATAAAATCTCCGTATGTCCTTTTCATCATGCAAATTTTGTAATTCCTCATTGGTCATGAGCCTTGTTCCTGGCTTTCGTGTATTCCTCTTCCCTTTCATTTGAAAATGTTTGCAGTAGCTTAAGCCTTGCTTGTCTCCTTTCCTGAACTACCTTTTCACACCCTTCATCATACCATTCCTTATTAGGTTTTTATTTTTGCTTGGTTTCACCCTGCTGTATTAGGTACTCCCTTCAATGCGTTCCATTCCTTCTGTGTTTATCCTCATGCCTTATTGTAATTCTAAGTTTTTCTTTTATTAGACTATTGTATTCTCCTCTTATTACCTCGTTCCTTTAGGCTGCTACTTCATATCCTTTTTCCTAGGCTCCCTTTCTTACCTTCCATGTTGGTATATCTTGTCTAATTGTTGGTTTAACCAAAAAGTTTTCAGAATCTATATCTACGCCTCTATATGTTCTAATTTTTTCTACACTTTGCATAAATTTGTTCTGTTATGAGGTGACCTATTTGATTTGTGGTTTTTTTTATCAGGACTTTTTCATATGACCTTATGTATGTTTTTGCGTTTCAGTGTAGTGCTTTTAATTACCATTCTTTTCATAGCTGCAAAATTGATTACCTTCTGACCATTTCTGTTTGTGACCTCATGTAAGCTTTCTTTACCCGCTATCGTTCGGTTCCTTTCCTCCTTCATCATTGCATTCAGATCTCCGATAATTATTTTTATATCAAAACTTGGAACTGTATCTATGAGTCCTATTTTATCGTAAATTTCATTTTTTTCTTCCACTGCATTCTCCGTTGGTGCATGAACATTTATTAAACTGGGTTTCCTATGTTTGCCGTTAATTCTTATATAGCTTATTCTTTCATTTATTTAATTTGTTTAATCCGTGAGCATTCCAGAAAGCTATATTTAATTTGCGCACTGTTCTTTTTTTCCCTGTTATCCTTTTCATTTACCATTTTAATTAGCTGTTGCTTATTTCCTTGTACCATAAGGTGTTCCCATACGTCCCTCCTTATCTCCTTCCTTTATTCATTTTCTGAGTTCTGGATTTGTTCCATCAGTTCTAGCCTTTTCTTTTTTTTTGTTCCATACGTATGTTGGACCATCCACCATGAGTTTTTAATATCCCACTTTAACCATCCTTTTTCTGTTCCTCTGTTATCTTCTTTACACTTTGTTGGATTATTCTCTCCTTCCAGGTCAGATCATTTTCAATAACTATCTTCGTCCCTTTTAGCTTACTTTTATTGCTCATGACCTCTATTTTTGTATTCCAATCTTTCATTTTTACAATTATGATTTGCTTTTTTTTATCTTTACCCACTCTGAAGACTTTTTCAATTCTTGGTACAAGTTGCATTTTATCTTCACACATCTTTTTAACATTTTGATTTATCTCCCCTTCATTGCATTTGAACCCTTTAATCCCTTGACGCTATAACTTATCTTCCAGTCTTGCCATTCTTTGTTCGAAATCCCGTTTTTCCATTTTCCACTCTTCTACTTTTCTTTCCTACTCTACCTTAACTTTTTATTGAATTCTAATTTCATCTCTTCCTTTACTTCTTTCAACTCTAGCTTCACTTCATCAAGTTATTTCTTCCTCACTTCTTTTTTTATTCTTACTGTTTATTATTTCTATGAGTTGTTCCTGTTTTGTAGACTGCTTATCACTTTTTTGCTTTTCCTAAATGCTAGTTGCTGAATTTACCACTTTTCAAATTCTTACGGGTCTTCTTGATTAATTTTCGTTGTAGGTTTTCTATATTTGAAGTACTCCTAGTTCTTTGTCTGTAGCCTTTATTTTTTTTTTATTCAAGAGTTCCTTTTCCCTTCTTCGCGGATACAAAAATCAGTTTGGCAACACTGCCCACTATTTGTACAAGTGACACCAGCTTTGCTATCTTGACCTTCTGATTTCTTAACCTCAGTTTTCTACACTTGTTTTGTAATTTTATTTCCACCTATCTTTCTGCTGTTATTTCTTGCCCAGTTTACTCTATAATATTTCTTATTGATATGCTCAGCTTTTCGCATCCTCGCTTTCCACTTCATTTGCTCAACAAAGGTTATTTTTTAACTGATTTGTTGGAGCACTGTTTACCGCGCCACTGATATAAAAATTTTTTTTTTCTAATAAGTAATAAATTAATAAAATCACAATAAGGTTATTTTATGAAACAGTCACCTTGGTTTTAGTAAGATTAAGCAAAGTACCCTAAGATCGTATGTTGTTGAACATAAAGATTCAACAAAATAGAAAGTGGAAATTGAGAACAAGGGTGAGACAAATTAATGTCTTTAAAAATGTAAGTTTTCGCATAAATCGTTTTGTATGCAAAGTATGGTTCTGTAAATTACCAACGCTTCTCCTTTGCTACTGAAGCCATTCGAGGTCACATTCGCGGCAGGCGATGCGCGAACTTTCCATTTTATGCCAAGATTAGTAGCTGGTAATGAGTAAGCTGTGCTATTGGTATATACGTCGGATTATGAATCCTACATGGTTAAAGGTATGGAAGGCTTAAAGATTTTGTTTTCAAAAATTGTGCATGTAACGTGTTTAGCTCATGGACTACATCGCATTGCAGATACCTTTCACAGTGAATATCCATGAGTTAATGAATTAATAGCTATCATAAAAAAGGATATCAGCCAGCAACGTGTCTAACCAACCACGTCACATAATAAAGGAGAGGAAACGGTTAGCTCGACTTGTAAATCAGCCAAACGGTCGTGAGACCGCAAGGCACTCGGATAGCGTGTGTGTTTTGAAGTGTGGATAAAAATAAAGAAGATGGTTAGGTTAGTAACAAGAACAGAATGGTAGACAGACAGATAGGGATAACAGACAAGAAACAGGCGCCACAAGCTTTAAAGAAAGAAAACATCAGTTATTATTTCTTGAAAGAGAAGACCCTGTAAAGCTTGGAACAGGGAGCAACAGGAATAGCAGTTAAACGAAAATTCCCTCAACAAGCGTAAATGTAATGTATTACTAAGTGCCCAACAAAGATTGTTATATGCAGAAGTTTACATATATATATATATATATATATATATATATATATATATATATATATATATATATATATATTAATAAATAAGACAATGTGTACGTTTTCTTATAGTGCATGCGTATCAAAACATTCAATGTTTCCCCATAGCACTACTAAATATAAATGTATCCTAATATTATAATAAGAACACCGAAAAATAGTGAAACTGCGTAATTGAGCGGAGGTTTGAATATTGACACTGACGAGGGCAAGTCGCGAGATTTACTTGTGATAAATTCACCTTTAAATTTTCTATAATTTTTAATAACACGTCTCTGGGACGCTGACAGATCTTTCATACGTAATCCCTGAAAAGGAAAATTTATATACATAAACAACCGTAACAATCCAACCTGCCTTTCGTTTCACAATATACAAGCTCAAATCCCCTCTTTAACCATGACAAATTCAAGTAGATATATAAATAGTCGGAGAAGCTTGTTCAGTTCATTATATTAATCCTATTATGTATATACGAGTACCTAATCCAGTAAAATAGCTACCAATGATCTGAACACTCTTTTCCCTAATGACAGCAAAGTTATACTTAAAAGCTAACAAACATAGTCTATAAAAAAAGTATATCGACGTAGACAACCGCTATACAGATATACACAATTTATGCTTTGGATCATTGCTACTGCACAACGATAGTGTAAACAGTAGTTAACTGTTAATAACATAACCTCCAAAATGGAAGCTAACATCATTGTGTTTTATTTAAAAGTTTAGTAGTAAACCCCTTGAATTTGGTTAAGTACGTGCGCAAATTATTGACTAATGGATTGATCCAGTTATCAGTTCTACTTTAGTGAAGTTTTTATAAAAATTAAATGGTTTCGGATAGCAACATGCCAGTGAAATTGCAACATAGGTTAAACAGTTCAGTAAGAGTAATTGGTAATATGGTTAATTTAAATACATCTAATCTTTCGTAGAAGCTGCAGTGATCCCAGCTGAATGCCGTGTATGGTACATAACAGATTCGGAAGTAAACTTGACACTGCAATGTTTATTTATACAAGCGATAAGGAAAGATCTAACCTGATTGTTGAACGAGTACGTGCACTTTTGTTAGTACAGTTTAATTTCCATCCTCGTGATTGCAGGGCAGCTACCAGTAGTCAGTTACGCGCATTCCCAGTTCCGAGCATATCGTAGAAATATTAAAAGCGAGACTAAAGGTACATAACGTATAATCTTAACAGCAACCAGTATACGAAGAAGGAAAACGCAAAGAAAAGCTAGAAAAAGGTAAGGGATGTAATGTCAGTTTATTCATATAACGTTGTTTTACCTCTATAGATCGAAGACAAGCTATATGTGATACTTTACCACGAACTGGTTAAATATATTTTCTTCAATTTACGTATCGTAGTTTAAGCCTAAAGGAATGATTGTAACTATAACGAGCTTGAAGAAAATCGAGCTAACTCACCATGTGGGTGTATTCATCATAATTGTCCTTACCAAATTTTGTAAAAATGTTAAACAGATGTTTGTTTTCAATAAAATATGATTAGTAATATGCAATTATTCAATGTTATCACCATCTAGTGGTGAATTAGCAAAGTAACAGGTACCTATAATATGTGAGAATTTGAAAATAATCAGAATCTACGTATAGATGGCACTAGCAGGTTTATTTTAAGAATGTTTTTTTATGGACTACAAAGTTAAATACGAAAAATTCTTTTATAACGTAGAAAAGTAAACGCAATAAAAGAAAAGTTAAATTATTAAGGTAGAGACGTAATTAACGAGTAAGCTTAAGTAAATAACAACCCTAACGATTCAAGCTACAGATAAATTTTGTTTTTCCAAACAGTAATAATCAGAGAAAATTTATAGAATCGATCAGAAAGTATCCGATGTCGATTTTTACACGTTACAAGCCGCGGATTATTATGTGGAAAATTTTGAGTATGTAAAATCAGTTACACAAGGTTTACAACTTTACCTGAATGTTACCCTAGTCAGGGTCACGTATACTTGTGTATGACTCTTTCTGAAAATTACACTGATTATGATTCAGGCAACAAATATCTTGTATGAATCGGCGTTTTTTGTTAATGTGGTCATTGGTAGATGTCGCCAATTCTACCCACTTTAGGAACTGTTAATCATAACTGAGTCAACTCAATGGTTCCGAATTTTAAGTCTTTTATTCTTAGCCATCACGCTAAGGGTTTTATGTGTGTGTTAATAAAATGTTAAAATCTAAGAAATGCTGTATTATTATTACATTTGTGTTTCCTGTAACATAACCTACCTCATTGTGTAAGTGACAAGTAACAACAATTCTTTTAATAATTAAATTTTACTGGGTGATTTCTAACCTACGGAGGAAACTGAAGGGGCACGTAGAGAGGATCAAAATAAAGTTGTTTTTTAAAAAAAATTTAGATCAAATGGTAATAAGAAAGTTACAATGGTTTAAATTTCTTATAAGTTAAGTCCACGTATTGAGTGCCGCTTACCATTTACCTTCAAATCTAAATATACATATGTAGGTATATGGTTATGAAATGGACTACCGCTAAAACGTCTTATTGGCTCATTTTACAAGTTGGATGTTAATATCCACGATAGCTCCAGAACGAAAATACCTACGTACTTAAATTTTGAATAATTTTTTTCTCTGGTTCATTGCTTTTGATTTATATTTTAATTTCATTAGGATAGTATTATCAACATCATGAAACTTCTCCATTAAACTGCTTTCAAACCATTTTGTGAATAGAAATACATGTTACCATGATAAAGTTCATTCGGTATACCTAGATCCCTAAACATTAACACCACTAATTATGAAAGGAATAACCATTTCAAGGGCATTGTGTAGGGGAGGGTCATACAAAACTGGGTGGTCTGATAAAACCGGGAACCATGCCAATTCGGTAAATGCTTGGCACCATCTTATCCGCAGGCGCAAAAATTTACGCGCATACACTGTCTAGATCAACAAGATAATTATAGTCTTACAAAACCGGAATTATATGGATTTACAAATAGGATCATTGTACATTGAATAGCTTTGGTTATACAAACATTTCTAATAAACCATTAGATTTACTAATAAGATCATTATATAGTGAACAGCTTTGTTTATACAAACATTACAGGAAATCATTTAATTATACAGACATGCTAAATAAGAGTATTTACATACATGGATATACTTTATTCACATTTCTAAGTATAGAAGGGAAACCTCAAGGATAACAGTTCAGTATATAAGTTAATAAGTATAGTATGTAGTCAACAGTCACTCGTTAGCTCCTAGTTTAAGTTAGTAAATAAGTCTACTACTTGTTGCTATCAAAGTAATTACTTTGATTCAATATAAGTATTAGTATTAGTGATGTTGAAATAAAGCGTTTATAAAAACAACGTATTTCAACCAAGAAACTTAATTCCGGTAGTAGGAAGCCTTACAAAATCGGGTACCTGATTTTGTCGGACTAGTTTCAAATAGCTTATTTTTTAGTTAGCGAGAAATGTTGCATCACAAAAGAAAACAAATCGTCAAGCCTGGGATCGCGAGAGCTTGAAACGGGCAATGACCGAAGTGCTTGAAGAAAGGATGGGTTATATGAAATCAGCTAAGGCATTTCATGTTCCACAATCAACCTTAGAAGACCGTGTGAAAAAAGTCAGAAGTGGAAAATCTTTTGATGAAGCCAGTGAAAAAGGTAGGTAGACTAAGTAATGGAGTAATAGAGTTTTTGATATTACTAAAGAATAGTGTTCACATAGCTTAAACTTTTTTTGGTTTTGTTTCAGGTGAACTTAGAGTTCACGCTTATGAATTAGCAGTAAGGAATGGAGTAAGTCACAATTTTAATAACGAAAAAAAAAATGGCAAGTAAAACATGGATCTACTCATTTTTATCCAAGCACAAGAATCTTCGATTAAGAAAGTCTGAAGCTACTTCTATAGGTTTCAATCGCGTCGCTGTGAACACATTTTTTACTATATTAAGGGATGTTTGTGACAAATATAAATTCAAGCCGGACCGGATATGGAATGTGGATGAAACGGGCATTACGACGGTGCCAGATAAACAAAAAAAAAATTAGGTGGATCAAAAAATTTGTGGAATTCACTCACTCTACTGCAGAAACCCCTGTTTTCTTGTTATTGGATGGACATGTAGCTGATACCAAGAGCATTGAATTGATCAACATCGCATGTGAAAATAACGTAGACATCACTTGTCTCCCCCCTCATTGCACACATCGTATGCAGCCATTGGATGTGTCATTTATGGTTCCATTGCACACTTTATATGGAGAAGAATTAAGAAAATGGATGCATCATCATCCTGGAAGGCGGTAACGATTTATGAAATAGAAAATCTTTTTGGCGAAGCCTTTGTGAAGGTAGCTGTAATATAGACGGCAATTAGTGGTTTTAGAAAAACCGGAACTTATCCACTTGATGAAGGAGTTTTTCCCGACTGGATGTTTTCGCCATCGGAGACCACAGAACGTCGATTAGGAGATCTTAAAAATGAAACTCTCCACATTCGTCCAATCCTGCCCCTATTTCAAACGAAGCTTCCGACACTGTTCCTAATACATCCACATCACCTAAACAAGTGGCTATAACAGTTCTGACACGTATGACGTCACGTTCGTATTCTCCTCAACCGAGTTGTAGCTTCTCATCAGTTTCTCCTAGAGATATTTTCAAACTTCCACAGGCAACAAGAAATCCACCTGATAATAAAAGGAAAAGAGGAAAAAGCTGCAGTTATAACATCGTTCCCATATAAAGTAGAACTAAAAGAGGATTCTGCAAAACGTTCCACAAACGTCATGTGGTAACTTCCCTGTAGTTGAAAATGTGTTTTCAATCCTTTACTTTGGTTTTCTTACAAGTATCCGATTTTGTCACGCCGGTTGTACAAAACCGAGTACTATGGCATTTTTTTCTAAATATTTTTTTTGTGATTTGATAGTTATATTAATAAAATTTATCCCAGTACGATAATAGGAGACACGTTTCTTTACAATCAAAATAGGTAAAAAGTTATTAATCGCTTTTTAGTTGCTAATACAGCCATTCTTATAAGTGATACTCGGTTTTGTCCGACTTTCCCCTATGACATACCCTTAATGCGGTTTCCGTCTTTTACTTATCGTATATTACAAAGGAAGATGTGTATATTTAGAGAACATACTTTTGTTTTCTGTTGTTAAAATAAAACAGTGGTTCTTATAAAAATTTATTAATACAAACTCTAGAAAATAATTTGTACATTATAGTAATTACTTATCAATAATGAAGTTAACTTAATTTTTATTAGGCCCATTCATTTGCATATGATGATATTGTGTAATTATACAAAATAAATTAAATGGTAATTACGGATGTATAAGGATTACTTACATTATTTATAGCCGTTTACACCGCACTTTTTTCAATCATGTTAAAGCTAATATAATTTAATTTCTATAGAAATCACTACTGCGACTACTGTTTGTAAAATAATGAAATCATTTGAACTTTAGTATAGTTTAAAAAGTGCGCTGCAGTCATTAATTAAATATTATTATCTTGAAACAAATATGTCCATAGAAACGATTAACAATTAAATACTCTATATTTACTATTGTAAAGTACGCACTACGCTGCTTGATAGTGCTTATAAATGCTTATTTAGGCTATTACTAATCAAAATGCTTATTTTTTGATTCTTTATTAAAACTGCACATTTCCCTCAAAACGCAATTTTTTCCATTCTGTTAATCCATGGGATAGTGTAAGTGCGGGTTTATTATGTTATTTTTAAATTTTGAATAAACGTAAACATCTCCTACGCTTAGGACTGTAACCCCCTTATTAAGCTCGTCTTTTGTCAGATCGATATTAGTGAGGGACATTTTAATGCCATGTCATAAATAATATCTAAGATCAATAAATAATTAATGGGATGACTTGTTTGTTAAACTCGTGCACTCACAGCACAGAATTTTAGGAAATGTTGAAGAATTACGATTATTACACAGTTTACAAACATTATTCATATTTCGGTACCTATAATTTTCAGTATAGATTCAATTTGCGTAGCGTACTTACGTCTTCGTTAAAAATGCTTCCCGTACGAAATACTGTCTTCCTTGTTGGGCAAATATGTAAAACAATTTGGCAGTAAGTGTTTCTGCGTTGACGTTGTGCAACATACCAATACATCGCGATATAAAGAGAGGGTTAATAATAAATCCAAGTTAACTCAGCACTTAATTACAGACAATGTAGGGGAACAATCGAGTTCAAGCGATCCATTTTTTAAAGACTTGTGTTTAGCGTTATTGAGTTGTCACGCGTTTAAATGAAAGCGGAGGAAAAATCAAAAGGTTCTCTACTTACCTACCTACTGATAACGCAGAAACCGTCAAGCTTAATATGGTTGGGGGAGGGGTCTAGAAAATTCCGGATTAAAATTAGGCACCTGAAGTCGCGCTACAAATGCAAAACTCACCGTTACCCCGACTTCTGGATAACGATGTCTAAAGAGGTGAATAGGGAATTAAAGGAAAGGAGATAGGAGTAGATATAGAAGCAAACGAAACTAAAGGAAGTTGAATCTTTGTGTCGTTATATATACAGACACACACACACGCACACATACATACATATATATATATATATATATATATATATATATATATATATATATATATATATATATATATCAAATATATAAATATAAAATGAAAGGAATCGCAACGTTCGGAAGTAAAGCAGGTTTTTACATCAAACCCAAAAAAAAGTTAATGTACAAAAGTAATTACTCTAAACGTTTAACTTTCGAAAATTAAAGATCTTTCATTATGCAGAAGAAGAAAGAAAAACATATACCTACGCTAAAAAAGTGTCTTAATAACCAAAACTTGTATTTAGCATACACTTGCTGTGGTTTCACAACACCCAAAAAATTATATTAAAGTTAAAATATTCGTTATTCATAAATTATTTACAAAATTTTGACGGAAGGGCTGTTCAGTTGCACTAGATAATAGAAAAAAAGAGAAAGAGAAACAGGCAACTGAACGTTCCCGCTAAATTTAAATATAAATGCAGTAAAAGTGAAATTTTAAGTGAATATATATATATATATATATATATATATATATATATATATATATATATATATATATATATATATATATATATATATATATATATATATATATATACTTTCTGCCTCGTCTCGAAAATTGCCATTTTTTGTACTAATGAAACAAATAACTATTAATTACAAATGACAGCTATCAAACTTTTTGCGATTAGTTTAGCTCACTTGTGAAGGATATTTGAGTTCTGTCACCCAAAACAATGGCCTAAGGTACCCCAATAACTACACCTGTAAGATAAATAGTATTACTATTTTGTCAAATTTGTTTTACTAGTTGATATACGACTTCCCTATTTTGTCGTCAATCGGGTGACCCCCTATTGCGTCAAAGATAAAGATCGACAAAATTTTCAATATATAACTTATTTAGTACGGGTCTTTTTCGAAAGCATTTTTTTTTGGGGATCGAAATATGTGTTTCAGTCTCCTTTCAAATCGATGTCAAATTAGTCTTCGTGTTCCGGATTACAGGATAAACGGTTAACCCTTTCCCAAATCTGTTTATTCTAATTTGATAGCATATCAATTACAGATGTACTTCCTACTTTAACCTCGATTGGATTACCACAACAAGGTCAACGGTCAAGTTCAATCAAGTTTTTAATTTTATAAATCTTTTTAATAACTATTTTTAATAATTATTGTTGCCACTTACTATTACTTAGTCTTATGTGCAAGTTATTATTCATTCAAATTTGGCTAAATTATAATTTGGTTGTGAATATTTTAAGTTTGTATTTAATAATTTGGTGAAATTGTTAAGAACCAGTTTTTAGGTAAATTAATTATTGCTTGCGACTATTTACATATTGTCAAATAAATATATTTATTAAACTACACAGATTTAATGATTTATACATAATTAACAGTTCATATGCGTACTGTACCAAATTTTAACACCAGCTTTCTACCAAAATTATTCACATAGACTTACCATAATTAGAACAGTGAACCGGGACAAACCCAATAGTTAACCCAACAAAATGAAGTAAGTAGGTAAATATTAAAAAAAAATGTTTTTTAAAAATATTTACACTCATTTAGTTATTTATTATAGCAATCCTACTTCTCGCTGGAGTGTACTTTTTTTAACAAAGTATTAATTTCTTAATTTTTGATAAAAATTGATACATGCAATATTGAAATCTAATTTGTTACAATAAAGCAGCGCTCGTACTGTAGACTCTTGCATAAGTCCCCGGTCATTTGACCAATTGTGTTTCATAATGGAAAAAGCACGTTCCAACGCTGCGGAAGTTCCAGGTTGTCACAAAATATACTCGAAAACTTTCATTAAATTCGGTAGTTCGATGTTTCGATCACTTAAATGCCTGTACATTTGAACCCGTTGCTTAACATACCCAATTCCTTGGGTAGTTTTTGAATGCCATTCTTCTTTGAAAAATTTGGAATACTGGAACTGTAGGAGGATGTGTAACAATACAAATATACCCACGCACCACATAAAAATGCTAATGGTAATGCTATGCGACCCATTGTTTCTGGTATTAATGCATATACTTACCTGCTGTCCAAATGGTTATCTAGTAAATTTCATAATATCTCCCACTAATATCTTAACTTTACTCTTTTAAATTAAAGAAAATTTAATTTAATTTAAGAATTTAGTGTTCAGGTATCGATACATATATTCTGTGACAAACACTAGTTTTCCGGAAGGGCACATAGTAAATCAGATGGCCCGTTTTGTTTTACGCATAAGGCGTGAATAAACTCGGATATTTAAGATAGTGAATAGTGTGTCGACCAAAGTACGTAAATATTTGTGGTTGCTTATCATTGACAAGTGTGGATACATATTAAGGATTAATTACAACGAATCAACCCAGTGGACACATTATACCGGATAAAGGACTACGGAACTTATTTATGTAAGAATAATTTTAGATTGTTGAATGGTAAAGTTTGATTATCTTTAGAGATATCATTGTTTACATTGTAAGTGTCATTCCAAGCATTAAGGATAATCAATCTACATTAGCGTTATTGTATGTTTAGATTATATGATTTAGGGATTTTAATCTATAAGAATTAGTTTTATCTGTATGCCGTGCTTCTCGGAAGCAATATCTGCAGTTCCCTTAGTTAACTTCTTTCTCTTTTCATTTGTTTAACTTGTGATTCCTTAGTCTAAAGTTGTAAAGGAGAGCCAATATTACAAGAGTTCAGTGTTTCTTTGAGTAAAATTACATAAATGATTGATCTGAGATTTTGAATCAGATCGATTACAAAATTTACTTACTTTGAATTCGTGCACAGTCATTAAATACATAATTCTGGTAACAAGATATTTATTGAGCAGAAATTGCAGATTTGAATTATCGCAGTTCATTCATCCTGGTGGATGTTTAAATACATTTTAAAGAGAGAGTATTCAAATAGTACTTGATAGAAAATATATGATGCATGAACAACGCACCGATCGTTAAGTCTTTAATTCTTGTTTAAATACAAATTAATGTTTTTGCGGTTAAACATTAATAGACCGAAGCATTATTTTTCTGAATTAGGTGATATTTATTACAAAATTTTCTAGAGACTTATAAATATTAATCTATGTGTACACGAGGGTAAATTATAAAAGTCTCCAGATAACGTTTTATTACATTGATGTTATGAATATACAGGGTGCGATTAATAAGTTTACGACGACTCGCGTACTTCAAAATTTTAATAACGTTTGGATAAATTTATTAGTAATGGTAATTGAACTTAAGAGACGCAATTTAACGTACTCTGTTGAAGTGAAAGTGTTTTTGAATTTGAGATGTGTATGTTTTATTAAGTAGCCTACAATTCTATCTTCCACAGTCAGCCAACTTAATACCTCGCCTAGCACTATTTATTTTAGAAAAATGTAGAGACAATTTTTCCTGGAGTGAATGTTGTTATTTGTTGGTTTTAAGGTAAGTGTAAGGTGTTTGAAACTAAATTTTAATCGTTTTACCCGCCCATGTTCACTGCAGTTGGCTTGGCGACTCGCTTAACGCAGTAGGCCTGCACGATGCCTAGTGTGGTTTGATCATGTAACAAGGATGAGGGTTAAGAATGTACGAGGGCCGTTCGGAACGTAACCTCAAGTTGGTCATAAAAAAAACACCAAAGTAAATAAAAATAATTTATTAAATACATCTTAAAACTACGCCACATTCAAACACTTATCATATCTTTTCACAAGCTTTGAAATTCCTGCAGTATAAAAATCTGCCGTCTGTGCCTTGAGCCAGTCTGTGACCGCGTCTTTCAGTTCCTCATCATCAAAGCGCTAAGATCCAAGCCACTTCTTCATGTGCATGAAGAGGTGATAATCCCTGGGTGCTAAATCTGGGTTGTAACGCGGATGCTTGAATACATCGCATTTGAACTGTGCCAGAATATCCTTGGTTACTTGGGCACAGTGAAGTCGAGCGTTAACGTGCAAAAACACAATACCGGAAGTCAGCAAGCCACGGCGTTTGTTTTGTATGGCCCTTCCAAGGTTTTTTAATGTTTCACAGTACACATCCTTGTTAATCGTCGTACCCCGCTCCATAAATTCCACCAACAACACTCCTTTAGCTTTCCAAAACACAGTTACCATGAGTTTCCTGTCAGAAAAATTTTGCCGGGCTTTTTTTGGTTTGGTAAGCTAATCTTTATGACACCAGACCTTGGACTGTTCTTTTGTCTCAGGATTCACGTACTTAATCCAAGTTTCATCACCGGTTATGATCCTGTTGAGCAATGGTTCTTCTTCATAACGGGTGAGAAAGTTCACTGTAGAGACTATTCGTTGATACTTGTGATGCTCGGAAAGGATTTTGGGCACTCATCAAGCACAGTACTTCCTGTAGCCTAACCTCTCTGACACTACTTCGTATAAAACAGTCCTGGAAATTTGTGGAAATTCTTCGGAAAGCTCCGAGATTGTGAAACGTCGCTTTTCAAGAACTCTTCCATCAATTTTCTGAACCAGGTCATCAGTGACCATTGATGGCCTACCACTCTTCTCTTCGTCATGGATGTTTGTTCGTCCACCTTTAAATGAACGCACCCTTCACTCATCACACTTGGTCCATACACAGCACAAAGTTCCCGATAAATAGCTGCTGCCGAATATTGTTTTGCGCTACCCCCACTACTTCGCGCACAGTGACAAATCGGCGCTTACTTTCCGAACGGCCCTCGTAACTACATTAGGTAATGCTAGAGAACAATTAGAAACAAAGTATGTAAAATTACCAAACTGTCGTACTTATACAAGAGGTCTATGTAAAATCTTTTCTAGAATTAATTTGATAACAATCAGATAATCATTTGCAAACTCTTTTATGCAATCCAAAAGATCGAGTGGATAAGTAGGATAGGTAAAAATTGGGAGCAAATATATGCAGGGCAAACTACTCGACCTATTAAAATTCGGTTTAAAAACATTTAGGTCATGTCAAGTACAAACGTTCGGACAAGTCTGCCGTAGCCCTATATATGTTTGATAAAAATCGTGTAGGAGATAAGATATTTTTAATCAAATATGTTAGTATTAAGTAGAAGTTTGTTATGAAAAAAAAAACAAACCAATTTTAATAAATAATGGCCAAGAAGGACATTTAGGTTACTCAGAACTCATTAAGATTTCATAACTTTCACTTCCACCAGATAAGCAAGGAAGCGTGTGCGTGTGCGTGTGTGTGTGTGTGTGTGTTAGAAATTGATTTAGTTCGTCCCATTCCATGGCAGACGATCATAGCTTAACTATTGAGGCGCGTTCGGTGTTTTTCAATTTTTGTATGGTACGTGGAAGTATTTTGTTTGTTACCATTAATTTTTAGTTGATCATTTGAACCGTGAATCACATTTATAGCTTCAACTGACTATTCGAGTCCGCACCATTTCAGAGAGTGAATTAAACCAATCCAAGAGAAATATCAACTCTACTAAAACTATCTCACCACAATTCAATACAAGAAACACAATGTCCCTAAAAAGCTGTCCCCACTGTCATAAATTTATTAGCATCCTGATGGCTATTTAATTTTTGCAGTAATTGTTTGGCTCCTTGGGGTACAAACTTATCGTTTATTCTTCCTAGAAGATTACTCTTTCTTTCTTGGAGATTAATCTTGAATTTTTGTAACTCCAGAACGATATCTGTGGTTATTGATTGGGTTTTTTTCTATGAGCAACACTGTCTTATTAAAGTTATTTTACTATCCATGAACAAACCAAAAATATAACTAACCCGTTTCAATTCTAAAAATACGTTACAAACGGCAGTTTGTAACGTATGTGCGCAATATGTACCCCACATCCTATACCATCTAACACAAAGCTCTTTTTTAAGTCGATTGTAAATACTATTTTGAGCTTTGCGATTTATTCCTCCAAAATTGGTATTATAGTTATCCCCACAAAATGTCAGAAAGTTTTTGTCAATATCTTGGCGACGACACGACGCAAGGTTAAAATAACATTTTCCGTTAATATTTCAGATGTCTCACACTGTATGGACTAAAAGTATCAGGTTACGACCGGTGTTAATTTGTATTTTATGTTTGAAGTGTCATTGATATCACTTACGAAATGCGTTTCCTGTAAGTCTTCATGCAACTATTTTAGAGACAAGGATGCCAGAACATTTAAAATCGTTACTTCTCATGCTGCACCGAACTGTAGTTAAACAAATTTTGAAATTAATTTTGACGTAGTGTTACTATGTATTGCTGTGTGAAAGGCAAATGTGGCTTCTTTTCCCGCAATAACTAAACCATTTTGAATGGCATCATCGTTATTAAAAGAAGTTATAATGAATGAAGTGCTAGCGACAGCAACTGCGCTAGCCCTATGCTTTGCGCGCTTCAAATGGTCTTTGTCAATGTTGATACTTCACTCTACTGTCATCATGATCACCATAAAATTTTTAAATAAACGGATAATCGTTTTGCAGATAGCGTTGCTTCGATATACTGATAAACGTTGTGGTTATGTATGTTAACACGTCACACGACTGCTACACCTTAACGCCGACTCATCGAGAGGAGCGGATGAGGAATATTGCCCCTACCGGTTATCTGGACCCAGCGAAAGCGTGCTGTTGTACTTATAGGCATTTAATTGGGAATTTCACGTCTTTTACAAGATTTATAACTGAACCCAAACGCTGAACAACACCCGGGACCAAATGCCAAACCGGCTGGGACCTTGGAACGTATATGTGAAACAGGGACAACTACGGTCAAACCGGGACGTATGGTAAGCCTAACTTTACACATCATAGGTACACAAGTTATATTAACTCACACATATTGTGTGAAACTGTGCGAAGGAAAACATTTTAACACATAAATTAAAACACTTGAATCTAATAAATAATCTATTTGTACTCTCATTTTTTTCATTTCATTATTATTATTTTTATTTAATTTTTGTCACATTAGCTGTTAATAACGGCTATGCTACAAAATCTAACGCTTAGTTTTAAGATCCTCATGAATTTGTTTAATGACTGTTTTAAGTTTTGCGATAACATAATTTACATCTTCATCTGTGATTGACCAATGCAGGACAAATCTCACGACAGTTGAAGTGGGAGCACCTGCTAGAATAGATACTTGGACTGTATCTGTATCAGACACATTTGCAAGCTTTTCTAAAAACGTCTTTGCTGTAACAACAGATTTGTCTAGATTTATGAGTAGGATGTTTGTTTGCACCGAAGATAAATCAACACGAATTACATCTGAATCCAAGTCATCAATTGCTAAAATGTTTAACAAGTGTTTTTAAAATAACTATAATTCCAATTTACTAGGTATTACCTTTTCCTATTTGGTATGTATGATCGTGATCAACTTGAAGACGGTCTATCATTTCATCTAAAGCTAGCAAACATGCTGCGGCTAAAATACCAACTTGTCTTACACCTCCACCTAACATTTTCCTCAAACGCCTTGCTCTGTAAAAATAATTGATTGCATAGTTTTATGCTAGATTTACATACTTACTGAGTTACGAAGCTTTTGGTGCCACACAGTACAGAACCCATTGGACAAGCAAGGCTCTTACTAAAACAAAAAAAGACAGAATCCATATCCCTTGCTATACGCTTGGCGGAAACTTTACTTTGAACAACTGCGTTCATTAATCTCGCACCATCCATATGAAGTGGTACATTATAACGGGCAGCAATTTTTGCAAGGTTATCCAACCATTCTAAAGGAAGTACCTTGAATTAGGCTAATCAATTTGATGTTTGAACACAACGTTACAATTGGTTTACCCTTCCACCACACATATTTTGAGTATTTTCTACTATTATAAGAGAAGTTGACGGCTCATGTATATCGATTTCGACTCTGATTTTTCTTTCAAGTTCTTTCAGGCAGAACGTTCCATCTGGTTGATTTGGAATAACCGAACATTGTACACCTGCTAAATGAGATGTTCCACCTAAGGAATAATGGTTTTGATAAATACATTGCAATTATACGACTCGTTGCATACATTTTAACAAAATATAGAAAATTTAAGAAACATTTATATCCTGTATCCGTGTATAACAGATTGTAGTTTTATATTATACATTGTTTTTGATTCTCCGAAAACAAACTAATGCGCAGCTCTCCTTATTAACAGGCTGCATGTATAGCCTTCATCGGCAAAAGTTACGTTAGGCTCTTGGCGAAAAAGTAGCTAATTAATTAATGTGTAAATACACCATAAGGTTTAGACAAGGTTCGACACCGGAAACATGTGACTCAAAAACAAAAAATAACAAAGAGTCACACGTGATGGGAAAGATGGGTAATGCCCTCAGTGAGCAATATATTAACTAAGAATACTGCATGAGTATACCTCTAATAGTTTACGAGTAGGTATTCCCAATACAGGAATGTTTCATATATAGGGTGGGTGTCAACTGCGTGGACGGAGGATTGCTCCTTAACTATTAGAGATATCAAAACCAATTTTTGTTTGGTAATATACATTCATTGCACCTACATTCTAAAAATATTTAGGTGTATACAGGGTGATTGACAAGAATATGCCAATCCAAACCTGCGTTTTTTTTAAATGGAACACCCTGTTTTTTTGCATTTTTGGATTCACTGTTACATTTAGAATAAAAGTATAGAAATCTATATATGTATCACTAACCATTCTGCAGATATCGTCAATTTAGTACCAAAATAGAGTTAACTTTGGAACCACGATGCTAGCGTTGTCACCACGATTTTGTAAATCTGTTTATACCACCGATTATTAATAGTCTACTAACAAACAAACTGGGAAATTTTTCGAAAACATGTAAAACTATACAGAATGATGATTAAAGTACGCGAAATGTAATTTTTCTCAATTTTTTCAAATGCCTGTATATTTTTTCACATTTCGATTCCCGTGGAGAGTAGACACTAATTGATAATAGGTTTCACAGCCATAACACGTTTTTACGTAACAATATTCTAAAATACAAATTTACTATGACAATAGAATTCAACAAAACAAATCAGGTAAAATATTGTTCCATCAGTTTGTGTGTTTTTGGATTGTCGTTTTGTCAATTTTTGTATAAAATGAATTTTTCCAAAGAAGAAATCGTCTATATGATCTTTATTTACGGCGAATCTCAAAGAATTGCTTTGCTGACTACCCGTTTGTACTGTGAACGGTACCCAGAGGGAAGACAGCCGCGGGAAGAATCGTGAATGAATGTAGCTGACAGATTTATAAATTCTGGAAGTGTGTGTTATCCCAAGCGTACAAAAACAAGCCCAAATGAAGAATTTAAGTTTCAAGTTGTGGCATCTCTTATAGAAAATCCCCAAATTAGTACCAGAGAGCTAAGTACACACCTAGACCTAAATAGAAATACAGTTCGCTGCTTTATTAAAAAAAAACAAATCAAGCTTTAAGTGAAATAGATTTTCAAAATCGTGAATCTTTCTCCCAATGGGTAACTACTAAAGTCAATAAAGAACCCAATTTTGTTAATAACATTCTATTTACGGATGAGGCAACTTTTCACAATAATGGCAATACTAATACACATAACTATCGTCATTATTCAGATACTAATCCACACATCTTAAGAGTTGTTGATCACCAGCGTCAGTTAATGTGAGGGGTGGTATAGCAATGTTAATGTGGTTGGTCCTTTTTTCTTTGATGGGAGTCTTACTGGAGAAAGATATTTACAGTTTTTGGAAAATGATTTACCCGAGCTTTTGGAAAATATCGAGGTAGATAATATTCGTACGATGTGGTTTCAACTGGATGGCGCCCCTCCACACTATGGAATCAACGTTAGGCAATATCTCGATAGAAATTATCTGATGAGGTGGATAGGACGAGGTGGTGTGCAAAACTGGTCAGCCAGATCACTGGATATTACGCCCTTTGATTTCTTCCTTTGGAGCTACGTGAAAGAAAAAGTTTACCAACATACCTCCCACGACAAGCGAAGATATGACAAATAGGATTAGAGCTGCGTTTCAATCCATTTCGTATGTAATGTTGTTGCGAGTGAATCTTTCGTTTACCTAGCGAAGTACAACGTGTGTAGCTAGGCGTCGTCAGGATTTTGAACATTTAATTTGAATTTATGGTTTTATTCGTTTATGTTTACTTGTTCAACTTATTTTTAGCTGTGGAGAATTATTTTATTGTTTTGTTATTAATTAGGTTTTCCTATCAGTTAAAGAATTTATTTGCCATTCGTATTTTCTTATTTGCTTTGGATTTTGTTTTATTTGTTCTTCTGTACTTCAATATTTTCAAATAAAGCGTCAATATCTCAAGAAGGACCCGTCTTATGGTTATAAAACCTATTATCAATTAGTATCTACATTTCACGGGGAATCGAAATGTAAAAAAATATACGGGATGTTGCACTTAAAAAAATTGAGAAAAATTACATTTCGCGTAAGTTAATCATTCTGTACAGTTTTACATGTTTTCGAAAAATTTCCCAGTTTGTTTGTTAGTAGACTATTATTCATAGTCTATGGTGTAAACAGATTTACAAAATCATGGTAACAACGCTCGCATCGTGGTTCCAAAGTTAACTCTATTTTGGTACTAAGGTGACGATATTTGCAGAACGGTTAGTGATACAGATACAAATTTCTATACTTTTATTCTAAATGCAACTGTGAATCCAAAAGTGCAAAAATATACAGGATGTTCCATTAAAAAAACACAAGTTTGGGTTGGCATATTTTTGTCAATCACCCTGTATATACCTAAATATTTTTGGAATGTAGGTCTAATGATCGTGTATCACCACATAAAAGTTGGTTTTGATACTGTAATAGTTAAGGAGCAATCCTCCGTCCACGCAGTAGACACCCACCCTGTATATGAAACATTCATGTATCGGAAATACCCACTCGTAAATTATTAGAAGCATACTCATGCAGTATTATTAGCTAATATTTTGCGACTACTGAAGATGTGTAAAGAAAAACTTTTTTTAACTAAAATTTACAAACAGGAATTTACAACAATTAATCGTCTATCTTAATACGACACTGTTGCTACACCTTATTTTTGAATTGTTTTAGAACATTAATAACATACATACACAATATACATTACGTATGCATCGGTGACATGATGCCGTTGGACGCGCTTGGTACACTACACTTTTTAGGTGTTCCCACAAGAAACAATGCAATTTGTAAATCATATACCTGGAGTATCAGAACGTTTCACGTTGTATCGAGTAAGTTCAGGAATGAAGGGATTTTGGAACATCTGTTAATACCGAACTGTATTTACAGTTGCGGGTTTTTCACGTTTGTTATTGCAAAAATACGAGCATATAATCCCCAACGATGACTGCGGTCATTTTCATTTAAATTAATTTTCAATTCAACATAGGTATAAAGGTAAAGATCCATTCGTAAGTTCATGGAACGATGTTGCTCAATAATCCAAGTGTTGCTCTGGCTAAGAGTTAAATGGTATGAACTTCTTACAGCTCGTACAGTTCCACCTCTCCTTCTACTCTTTAAATATTTATACTGACACAGTAATTGCGTATAACAGACGGCATTGGGTGGTTATAATTTGTGCCGTACGAGGCTCGTACGAAATTTGTTTTCACCCATAAGTATTGTTTTCCTGAAAAAATCGAACGCGAGTTCTCGACGCATTTACATGTTTTCAGTATTTTGAAAGCTACCTAAAACATTTTCGATTTGATGTCTGTAATTCAATGTTAGATAAGATTCTCTTATAAAATTTTTTATGCAAAACTAGATAAGCTTTAAAAATTAATTGAAGTAGATCATGTAAGTAGTCCAATCAAAGAGAAAACAGAAATTAAGTTTTAATACGAGGGGTGATTGATGGAAGCATGACGTCTGGTTAGATGGCGTTGATAACAATAACACGAAAACAGGTATAAAAATAAAACAAGTCCCTGTTATTTTGTAAATATGGGATAACGCGAATTTCCTGTCAATTTTCATTATCTTTTACGCGACCAAAAAGTGAAAAACACAGAAAATAAACGCTAAAATATTACGGTGAATCTACCCCATCGCGCGATGGTTTCCAAGTGGTTGCAGTCATTTAAAACTGACCAAATGTGCAACGATTATGGTGAATGCCCTGGGCCTGCATAAATGGCCACCACCAATAATATCTTCAAAAAAGTTTGTGGTGTGGTAAGTGCAGATTGACGTGTGACAGTGCGCGAAGTAGTAGATGGTGTAGACATTATAATCGAATGCATTCACCGTATTTTACACATTTACATATGAAAAATGTATCGGCTAGATTGAAAAGAAGAAACACAATAAAAGTGCAATATTACAGACTTATAGACCAATTTTGATGTAGACTTAAAGAAAAAAAACGAATACATTTGGCATATAAGAAGGGTATCTTTCATCCGACAGGGCTCCACCTCATACGTCTATAATTGCGACGACTAAATTGGCAAAATTACGTTACGAAGTGCTTCTCCCTCCACGCTACTTTAGATTTAGCCGCGACAGACTACTTTAAATTGAATTGGGCATATTGTGCTGAAGTGAATGTCAGGTCAAAGATTATATTATATACAGAGAAAGGTGTATAACGAATAAAAATATCTAGCAATGCAGAATCTATGTAATGTGTATTACTTCTTTACAATGCAACCAATTGCATGCGTGTAACTATTTAATTGTTTTGTACATTTAATATAAGGGGAAATATAGATCAGCTAAGAATACCTGTATTAAGACTTGCGTGTTTGTTAATATACCACAACATAGACATAAGAAGTTATGTTTGGGCCAGATCAGATTTTTACCTTCCAATCTACATATACATATGCAGGTATAGAAGGTTAAAACGATAAATCAACCTACTAGCTCATTTTACGATTGGCCACGATTCGCCAAGACCGATCATGATTTCTGTGGTGTGTGTGTGTGTGTGTGTGTGTGTGTGTGCGTGTGTACGTGTACGTGTACGTGTACGTGTACGTGTACGTGTACGTGTACGTGTACGTGTACGTGTACGTGTACGTGTACGTGTTCGTGTGCGTGTGTGCGTGAGTGTGGGCGTGCGGGCGTGTCGGCGTGCGTGTGCTTGTGCGTGTGCGTGTGCGTGTACGTGTACGTGTACGTGTACGTGTACGTGTACGTGTACGTGTACGTGTACGTACGTGTACGTGTACGTGTACGTGTACGTGTACGGTACGTCGTACGTGTACGTGTACGTACGTGTACGTGTACGTGTACGTGTACGTGTACGTGTACGTGACGTGTACGTGTACGTGTGCGTGTCGTGTACGTGTACGTGTACGTGTACGTGTACGTGTACGTGTACGTGTACGTGTACGTGTACGTCTACGTGTACGTGTACGTGCACGTCTGTGTACGCGTGTGTGCGTGCGTGCGTGAGTATGGGCGTGCGGGCGTGCCGGCGAGCGTGTGCGTGTGCGTGTGCATGTGCGTGTGCGTGCGCGTGTGCGTGTGTGTGCGTGTGCATGTGCGTGTGCGTGTGCGTGTGCGTGTGCGTGTGCGTGTGCGTGTGCGTCTACGTGTACGTGTACGTGCACATGTGTGTGCGCGTGTGTGCGTGCGTGAGTGTGGGCGTGCGGGCGTGACGGCGAGCGTGTGCGTGTGCGTGTGCGTGTGCGTGTGTGTGTGCGTATGCGTGTGCGTGTGCGTGTGCGTGTGAGTGTGCGTGTGCGCGTATGCGTGAGCGCGCGCGCGCGTGTATGTGTGGGTGTGTGGGTGTCTGTGGGGGTATTTATTGGGAGCTGTTTATTTCAGCTGTACATTGCAAAGATATAAGAATAGAAATATGTAGACCTTGATCATATAGACTCAGTGTGTGTGTGTGTGTGTCTGTGTGTGTGTGTGTGTGTGTGTGTGTGTGTGTGCGTGTGTGCGTGCGTGAGTGTGGGCATGCGGGCGTGACGGCGATCGTGTGCGTATGCATGTGCGTGTGCGTGTGCGTGTGGGTGTGCGTGTGCGTGTGCGTGTGCGTGTGCGTGTGCGGTGTGCGTGCGCGCGTGTGTGTGTTGGTGTGTGTGGGAGTGTGTGGGTGTCTGTGGGGGTATTTATTGGGAGCTGTTTATTTCAGCTGCATATTGCATAGATATAAGAATAGACCTTGATCATCTAGACTCAGTTTGTTCTATGCAGTTATTTGATATGACATGTAAATTAACGGCTACAAAATTCTAATGGTAGAATTGAAGTGTTAATTCAATTTTTTTCAACATCTGAATAATGATTAATTTTATACGAAAATGTGTAGACATATTTCTTACATAATTTTATGTTATATAGTTTCTTAATATAAAGCAAAATAAGTGTAAAAATTAAATAAATATGATTGCAAATGGTTAAACTGTATTATCGATATTTGTATAGAACCGGGCGGCATCTAGATGTCTATTAACCTCCGACATGAATTTTTAAACGCATATTCGACATAGATTATTGTTTTGGTTTATACAATATTGCCTATTTTCGTAATGAACTTATAATAAAAGTGGTTGCATATACGGGGTGTCCAGAAACTCTACGGACAAACTCTTCGTAGTGATTCTAGACCCAAACAATAAGAAAAACCCAGGTCCGGAAACGCTTCGTTTAGGACCTACAGGGTGTGAACAAAATTTATTTGCCTCGGTTTTATGGCGATATTTTGCGAATAAATTTGAATATGATTCTGAAATTTAGAGCACGGGGATTTTTGGGGTCGAGAAACTTAAATATTCTATTGATTTTGATGCTGCCTGCAGAGGGCGCCATATACAGTGGTATGCTAAAAGTTAATTGGCCTTAACTTTTTTACCACCCGGTACATTGACGTTCTGTTTGAACTAGTTTGTTCCCTTTTCAGTTTTAAGCAAAAAAGGTATACTTCGTCGATGCCTCTCAAATGAACCGTTTTCGAGATATTGGTTGATCAACAGTTCAATTTAATTCCTGCTCATTATCAAGATGAGTGGGATTATGTATCGAAACAAATGGTCCTCATGTGGAACACCTTTTGTAACATTTATTTTTTTAGTTTTTTATTTATTTTCATTTTCGTTCTTAAATTCAAAGTTAAAATAAAAATGCAAACACGTTACTTTGATTTTTAATCCCAATTAGCTAAGGATTATAGGGAATTAAATTGAACTGTTCATCAACCAATATCTCGAAAACGGTTGATCTGAGAGGCACCGACCAAGTATACCTTTTTTGCTTAGAACTGAAAAGGGAACAGACTAATTCAAACGGAACGTCAATATACCGGGTGGTAAAAAAACCGAGGAAAATAAAATTTTTTCACATCCTGTAGGTCCTAAACGAAGCGTTTCTGGACCTGGGTTTATATGAACTTTTTTTCTTATTTTTGGGTATAGAATCACTACGCAAAGTTTGTCCGTAGAGTTTCTGGACACCCCGTATAACTATCCTTAAAAAATGTTGCATTTCTTTTAATTTTCACTTTATAGGTTGGAAGGTCATGTTTTTCTACAGCATACATTTAAATATATCACTAGCTTTAATGGCTGGTTGAAATCTGTGTGGAAACAGTTCATAGTAGTTCATTCCATGTTTGACATAATTGATCCCTGCGTAATAAAATTGCAAATAACGAAAGATTACTCAAATGATCCTGTCCACTTGATTAATACACCAATTTCATGTCAACAGTATCCCTCGCTTTTTTAAAGATTATTAACTTGATAATAAATCGTCGTACTAACAGTTTAATAATTATAAGTAACATGTACGAATGTAAAGACAAAAAATGTCTCCATGGTTGCGTTTCGAAAAAAAATAAGCGGGTTTAAAAATGTTATTACCATATTTCATATTTGCACAATCCAGAAATAACTGGATTTCGGGAGATGAGGTAAATAATTATTTAAGTCACTTATTGAATGTCATTAATCTTAGCACAATGATAAAAATATGATATGATTAAAATTAAGTAATACCGTTTAATAATTATAAGTAACATGTACGAATGTAAAGACAAAAAATGTCTCCATGGTTGCGTTTCGAAAAAAAATAAGCGGGTTTAAAAATGTTATTACCATATTTCATATTTGCACAATCCAGAAATAACTGGATTTCGGGAGATGAGGTAAATAATTATTTAAGTCACTTATTGAATGTCATTAATCTTAGCACAATGATAAAAATATGATATGATTAAAATTAAGTAATACCCACCTTGCTCATACATGAATGCATGACTTGTGTCCCCGGCTATATACTCAGAACCACGTCTGCTGCAGTGAATCATTACTAAAATATAATAGCAAATTAGTAAATAAAAAAACGACAGAGGACGATTTCACAACCATTTTGTTTTTCGATTTATTGATTTATGGTTTTAAAGCATCTAAGGATTAACAATTACATATTTACCTTTGAACTTATTCGATCATAATATAGCTTATAATAAATATCTAAGGATTATCTATTGAAAACAAAAATATGTACATGAATGAAGTATAGGGGTCAGTGTGCGTGTAAAATGCTATTATTTGATGAGTGCTTGCAGTATTTTTTCCTACCTGCAATTAAATTACACATAGTTCCACTTGGAAGGTAAACTGCATCTTCTTTACCCAATAGTTGGGCACATCTAGTTTCCAGTTCATTTACTGTTGGATCTTCGCCAAAAACACTATCACCCACTTCCGCAACAGCCATCACCTTTCGCATAGCTTGGGTTGGTTTTGTAATGGTGTCGGTTCTCACATCAACAACTCGGACATTACTTTTAGCATTAAAGCTTATTTGTTCATAGGGCATTTTGTCTGAAACTCGGGTCTCTTCTAGTTTAACACTAAATGGTTATTTCTTCCTTAAGTTCATTTATATATGCGTCAATACCCCTACACAAAAAATTAACGCGTTTATTGAGATTGATAATGAAGTTATTATCTGAGCAAGATAAGTCAAGTAAGACATCAAGTTAATTTGATATTGACTCGGTTATTGCATAATACCTTTTGATTAGATATTGAACAAATTTGTTTTATCTTTGGTATTTTAATAATAAATAAAATCGTGTGACATGAAACCGTTCTTTTGTTTTTTCTACTTAATTTTTGCTTTTTCCGTAATAGTATAATTTATTATAATATTATAATTTTTGTAATGCATGAAGCTATTCTATGTATCCTTTTGTTCACATGACCAATTAATTTGGTAGAATATTAATCCATCAAGTACTAAACAGTAAGACAATAAAAGTAAATATAAACATATTGCTAATTCTGAAGAAGATCAAACTGATCCACTTAAATAAATATATATATATATATATATATATATATATATATATATATATATATATATATATATATATATATATATATATATATATATATATACAGGTGTGGCGCGAAGGGTTTTGATTAAAAGTAATGGCGGATACAGTTATGTTAAAAATCTGAAATTACGAAGCTGTAGGTTTTCGATGACGCCGAGTTGAAAAATAATATTGTCCTGAATGTGGCACTTCCGATTATACCGGAAGTAGACGTCAACTTTGTCATTTTAAACGGAACCTAATATTTTTTATTCTATTTTCGAATGCTACATGAAATTCTAGATAAAATTTGAGCACAATGTCCTATACCAAAAATGAAGTATTTTCGAGATATTTCGATTTTTTTAATTTTGAAAAAATCCTAGTCCACATTGAATAACGATATCTCCATTAATAACGAAGCTAGTGACGTGAAATTGTAACCAATAAACAACAAGCGCTTGCCCGTTAACTCCATATATCCATCTCATTTTGTTATTTTTTCATAAGTTATTAATTCTGAAAAGTAACCAATAGCCTGAAAGGATTATTAATTGCGGATATCATTAAAAACGCTGACTAGGTATTTTGTATTAATTTAATCAGATAACTTACAAACAAAAATAACTAAATGTAATATTAAACAAATAAAGTTTTGTAATAAGTGTTCAAAATTAGCACCATCTACTGCTAAACATTTATGAATCCTTTTCATTATGTTATGTCTTGTAATTCTTGAAATATAGTCGGGTGTTAGAGATATAAAAGCAAGTAAGACTCTCTGTCTCATTTGTCGTAACATTTTCCGCTGTATTTTTTTAAGCCAATTCGTTTGGTATCGGTATTCCCTACACCTAAATCCAACCACTTTTGAGATATTTCATTATCTTAGTTAAAACATAACAACACTTAGTTATTTTAACATTAGTAAAGGGTAGGCCATGGCTGTCAAAGATTTGATAGTTAGAACGTTAATTGTTTATGTCGTTTTGACAGTTTTCTTTACCAGTTTGTATTTCCATAGTAAATAATGGAAAATGTAGGATTTACTGATGATGATTTTTTAAACCTTATTATTATTTACGGCGAGTGTAATAGAATTGTTGAACGGACATGCCGTGTTTTTGCAGATATCCAAATCGACCAAATGCAACTGGTGATATTGTAAGAAGATTGCTTAAAAACTGCCGTCAGTTTGGTCAATTTAAGACGAAAATTAATAAAAGTAAACCACTAGTGGCCAGTGACATAAACGAAATTAATGTTTTGGGTTATTTTACGACCTCTCCAAATGCCTGCATTAGAGATTGTGAGAGAGATCTTACTTTGTCGACGAGAACAATTCATCGCATTAAAAAAAAATACAAATCGAACCCATTTTCATGTTATTTGGTGCAACACTTACAATTAGGTGATCTTCCTCGTAGGGTAGAATTCTGTGAATGGTTTTTAATGAAGACCCAAGAGGATGAAAACTTCATAAAAAAAGTTATATGGTGTGATGAAGCAAAGTTTAGAAAAAATGGATTATTTAATCGATATAATTCCCATTTTTCGTCTAATGAAAATCCACATGTTAGTAGAGAACGTTATTTCCAAGATGTTTTTTGTGCATTAAAAGACGATAAAATTTTAGCATTAAGATTTTATGATCAAAATTTAAATGGTACAAGATATTGCCACATTTTAGAAGAAACCATACGACCGGCGTTACATACTTTAAGAAATGGAGAGGCGGCTTCAGCTTGATATCAGCAAGATGGAGCACCTCCTCATAACTTTGGGCCTGTTGCTCAGCATCTTTACGACAGGTTTGATGATAGATGGATTGCCAATCAGGGTTCATTTCGTTGACCAGCGCGCTCTCCTGATTTGGCTCCCCTAGATTTTAGTATTTGAGGTTACATTAAAAATCAGGTATTTTCCAAACATGTTACGACAAAGGAAGATATGATGCAGAGAGTCTTACTTGCTTTTAATTCTCTAACACCCGACCATATTTCCAGAATTACAAGACATAACGTGATGAAAAGGATTCATAAATGTTTAGAAGTAGATGGTGCTAATTTTGAACACTTATTATAAAACTTTATTTTTTTTAATATTACGTTTAGTTATTTTTGTTTGTAAGTTACCTAATTAAATTAATACAAAATACCTAGTCAACGTTTTTAATGATATCCACAATTAATAATCCTTTCAGGCTATTGGTTACTTTTCAGAATTAATAACTTATGAAAAAATAACAAAATATCACCTTAAATAATGGAAATCGTGGCCAAACCCTTTACTAATGTTGAAATAATTAAGTGTTGTTATGTTTTAACTAAGATAATGGAATATCTCAAAAGTGGTTATATTTAGTTATAGGGAATACTGATACCAAACAAATTGGCTTAATAAAATACAGCGGAAAATGTAATAAAATACAGGGTGTTCTACTTAAAGTAAGCAACTCGTAAATGATTTAAATTGTGCATGTTGGCGGCTAAGTTTAAAACACCCTGTATGAAATATCAATGATATGGATATATGGAGTTAACGGGTAAGCGCTTGTTGTTTATTAGTTACAATTTCACGTCACTAGCTAATGGAGATATCGTTATTCAATGTGGACTAGAATTTTTTCAAAATTTAAATCTCGAAAATATTTTATTTTTGGTATAGGACATTGTGCACAAATTTTATCTAGAATTTCATGTAGAACTCGAAAATAAAATAAAACATATTAGGTTCCATTTAAAATAACAAAGTTGACGTCTACTTCCGGTATAACCGGAAGTGCCACATTCAGGATAATATTATATTTGAACTCAGCGTCATCCAAAACCTACAGCATCGTAATTTCAGATTTTTAACATAACTGTATCCGCCATTACTTTTAATCAAATCTCTTCGCGCCACATCCTATATATATATATATATATATATATATATATATATATATATATATATATATACATATATAATGAAATTAATATATACAGGTGCTATAAAAATATTTGAACTTGAGTGCTAGGTGAACTTCCACTTATTATTTTTATGAGATAACTTTTAATCAGCGTTTGACTTTTCTTTTAATGGGTATTCCATCATCATTAGCCTCATAAATTAATGTGCTTAAAATTATTACTGAAAAATATACTACGCAAGCGGAATTTAAATGGTGAACATTGATTACATAAGTTAGTTCTGGTCAATTTCTCCTAAATTGCGAATAACATTTTTATACGTGTAATCTACGTATATACAAGGTGTCCCAGAAAGGTCATTTCAATATTCTTCCACACAGAGTACACCTCAAAATAAGTCGATGTAACTAAACTTACCTTAGTCCAAAAGTTGTTAATAACCGAGCTACAGGATGTTAAAGTTGAACAAATAAATCACATTTTCTTTAATAACTTTTGACTAATTCGAGCTAATTTCGCGAAATTTGGTATACAAGGGTTTCTTGCGACGAGAAATTCAAATTTGTGTACGATTTTCTTGTATCTCGAAGAGGGCGTCACAAGCGACGATTAGGGGACTTTAAAATCACTATAACTTTTTTGTGCCACGGTGTATATCACCTTGGGCTTGATAAATCTTTTTCATTACCTTTACCAGTTACGAAAGGTATACTTTATTGAAGCCGCTAGAAACAACCCTTTCTGAGAAAAATGCATCTGAAGCTGAAGCCGCATGTAATTTGTCAAAGCGAGTCGAAAGCTATTACAAGGTATTGGAATTTTTTGAAGAGTTTGGCAAATGTAAAAGAGTTATCCTTGATTTTAAGGATAAAAAATAAGATAAAAGCAGTTTTAACACAAATATGAAACTGAAAACAAAAATATGTCAGAAAAACTGTTCAAAATGCCCGCCGTTTTCACACATACAAAGATTTACACAACACAGAAAATGAAATTAACCCTTTGCATGATTTCTCCATTATATCGAAGATTATTTGCTGCATCCAGAACACGCTGCCACAATTGGTTTTCATTTTCCATTGGAGTCATGTAAACCACGGACTTAATATATTCCCATAAAAAAATCTAATGGATATAAGTCGGGAGAACGTAATGGCCAATTCACAGGAGCATCAATACCTCTACCTATCCATTTGCTTCGGTACTATCCATTTAAGTAATTTAGAAGAGGTAATGAAAAATGTGGTGCAGCCCTATCGTGAATGAACCACATATCTATCCAAACGTGTAGAGGTAAATCCTCCAGTAAACCTGGCAGCGTATTTTGAAGATGTTGCAAGTAAATTCCACCGGTTAATCTTTGCAGTAAAATGATAGGACCAACAATAGTATTTCCTATTAACCCTGCCCACACATTAATCTTAAATTGATGGTGAAAATGTCTAACTTCGATTGCATGCGGATTTCGTCTGTATAAACGGGGTCGTTATGAAAATTAATTAGCTCTCTCCTTGTGAAACTAAAGAAGTGCTTTTATATTTTAAAAATATTTCTTTGTAACATACGCCGTAAGTCCATGGTACATGTCTACATTCGCCGGTGTAAGTTAAAAATAATGGTATTATATGCCGACAATATTTTAACTTTATTGATGAAAATGATTTTTTGTCTGTCGTTTTGTTCTTAATTTACCTGTTTACGATTGTTTAATATAGATGTACTGGCAAATATAGATGACGCACAATATATATGCAATGTATATACGAAATGGGTTCCACTTTTTCACTGTTCAAAATAATCTACTGTTTTTCTCAGATAAGCGACATTACAATGGAACGTTGATGGGTTACCAACTTCAAAAACAAATATCTCCTTTGTTAGTGATGTTCTATTGTTCTAAGTATTCCAAATTAATGATCCTCCATCGCATTACCTTGGACTTAGTTACAAAGGCGAATGGCCACAACGACTTAGCTGTTATGAGCATAATGCTAATTGCTACACTTTAATGATTACAATCAATGGCAACCTTTCCTTATGGTTATAACGACCGCCCTGACTACAAAAACTACGGATACGTGATAGATTGTATAACCAGTAACGCCAATTACATCAGCTACTTTGAGGATACTGACCAATACAAGCTCTATCCACATTAGGCGTCCCGTAGACTTATTAAAATAAAGGAGTTGCCGATTAAACTTGCCGAAGAAGGTCGTGGGTTTTAGTAGTTTTAGTAGTTGCTTCAAAATTCACACTTACTCTAAAAGAAATCTCAAAATCGATAGTCTATGTCGTAAGGCCATTAAGATTGGAATTTTTCCTTTTGGACATGTTAAAAATCCTGAATGATCGTTCAGAACAAGAAAATTGTACACGCGGTACATTACTAACGTAATTTCACACACAACATTGGTATTATTTACTTTAAAATTTAAGAAATACGTTTAAGACTTATTTGAATAAGATCATTAAATTTGCTTGAATTCAAAATAATGAACAATCGTTAAATAAATTTTGTAAACATAAAAGTTTCTTAACTGGAAAAGATAGGGAAAAATATTTACCAAACCCAAAATATCGTCGCTTGTGACGCCCTCTAGGAGATACAACAAAATCGTTCAAAAATTTAAATTTTTTATCCCCAAATTAGTCGAAAGATATTAAAGAAAATGTGATTTATTTGTTCAACTTTGACACTCTGTAGCTCGGTTGTTATCAACTTTTTGACTAAGCTAAGTTTAGTTAACTCCACTTGAGGTATATTGTATGTGGAAGAGCATATATATATATATATATATATATATATATATATATATATATATAACGGGTGGGGAAGAGAAGGGAAAGAAATAGAAATAAAGAAAAGAAGTAATGTTGTGCGCCACAAACTTTGATTTAGCCCCCAAAGTTTGAAAGAATAAACAAACGAAGGAAAAAAATCCATTATACCACTATAAAATGAAATCAAATTAGTTAAACCATTGGTATTAAAGGATGCGGGAGTTTAACTACCATACTAGAGTGGTATTAATCTAAATACAAAAAAAGAAATGAAAAATTTTCGTAGTCGATACAAGCAAATACGGTGGTAGTGGGGTCGCCAAGTTCGCCCCATAACCCTTAACTTTGTTCTTGTAGGATTCGGCTAAGACAATAGCCCTTACGCCCCTATCCCAACCCCAAACTAAAAAATATAAATAAATGACTTACTAATTAGTTTTGCGAGTCTCTACGCAGCATAATAATCAAATTTCAGTTACTTCACGCCCGACAGAGGTGAGAAATGAAATTATTTTATTTATAATTTTTTTTAGGGTAACTAAGCAACCTCTTTTTTATACGTTCATAACGAAAACAGGCAACATTGTAAAAACAAAAAAAACTAATCTGTTAGTATATATATATATATATATATATATATATATATATATTGTGTGTGTGTGTGTGTGTGTGTGTGTTAACTTAAAAAAAAAAAATCCAAAGCCGCTCGCTTCTATAAGATATCAATACCATTTTTATTCATATTTAATTAATTTTTAGACTTACCTTGCTTTATATTAAGAAACTCTATAAAGAAAAGTTAAGTAAAATAAAATTTTCTTTAAAAAATATGTCTACACTTCTTCTTCTAAAATCAACCGTTACTCAGATATCAAAAAAAAAAAAAATTTGAACCAACACTTAATTGCTACCTTAGGAATTTTTTTTTGCTAAATTGCCGCTGGATTTCTCTCAAAATCTAGTCAGCTCTAAGTCAAATGAAAACAAGCTTAAATACAAAATTTTATGTACGCAGGTAATTTAATTCTGGAGTTATGGTGGATACTAAGATACATCCATCGCACAGATATCCTGACATCATGGCCGATCTTGGCTAATAAGCCGATTTAGTGAAGTGGAAAAAAGTGGATTGCATAACCTTCTATACTTATAAATGTATATGTAGGTTGGAAGTTAAAAATTATAATACTGAAAATTAACCTCAACAAAATAACGTTAATACAATAAACCTCACCTAAGTGTTCTTGCTTGAGACAATAAGGTAATGTCAAATTATAGCATCAATTTGTTTTGTAAAATCTATTAAGGCCATTTAATAGATTCACTTTCTATTGAAGCTCGATCACATGCACGGTGTAAGTAATTATATGACAGCACTGAACTAATGCTAATAATCCGCAGATAACCCCAATCTTAACTTCTAGCTGGAGTAAAAATTAATTGAAATAGTCTCATGTTATAAATGCCATTTGAGATGTCCTCAAGGTACGAGAAGGTCGAATCTTTGGTTAACTGTTGTGATATTACTTATGAGCAGCACACAAGATGTGAAGCAATTTACACGTAATCGTAGATGGAAATTGTACATGACGTTAAACTATCAGTTATCGTTACCACTCGATATGCATTTTTTTCAATCAAGAATGTTGGTGGTTAGCTACCAGAAAATAAACCGTAGAATGTAAGAGTCCTAAAAACGCAGTGTATAATGTAACGATACTTGAGAGGGTCGGTTTAATGAGTATTCCATGTGTGAATCAAGCCGGAGTCTATCCGATTTACAATTTAAGTATCAGGTTATAACTTTAGCAGTACCATTACATTTTCTACCTTCCAACCTACATATACATATGTCGGTATAGATGGTTATGCAATCGACTTTTTTTCACTATCGCTAAATCGACTTAATTAGCTAGTGTGTGTGTGTGCGTGTGTGCGTGTGTGCATGTGTGCGTGTGTGCGTGCGTGTGAGTGTGTGTGCGCGTGTGTGAGTGAGTGCTTGGTGCACGTGGTGCGCGTGGTGCGCGTGGTGCGTGTGTGCGCGGGTGCGCGCATGCGCACGAGTGCGCGTGAGCGTGTGTCTGCATGTCTGCGTGTGTACATGTGTGCGTCTGTGCGTGTGCGCGCGCGCGTGCATGGATGCGTGCATGCGTGTGTGTATGGGTGTAGTAACTCCAGAACGAAAATACATGCGTGCTTAAAATTTTGTATTTAAGCTTGTTTTCATTTTACGGCCAGTTATTGGTTTTAATCAAACATATCGATTAATTATATTCTATGCAATTTTTTGATACGACGCGTAATTTAGCGGTAAAAAAATTCCTAAGGTAGAATTTGATTGTTAATTAAAATCTTTTCATTATCTGAATAACGATTAATTTCATAAAATAACTAGAAACGCGTTTTTTAAAAAAAATATAATTTTACATAAATTTTTTTCATGACGGTTTTTAGTGTAAAACGAAATAGATGGAAAAATGAAATAAATATGATTGAAAATGTTGAAGCTGTTTTATTGATACTTTTATAGAAGCGGGCGGCTTTGGAATTGTTTTTACGTTACATGTATTTATGTCTATGAATCTCTATCTGACATAAGGTTTTAAACGTCATTTTGACATAGATTATTGTTTTTGTTTTAACAATGTTGCCTGTTTTCGTTATGAACGTATAAAAAAGAGGTTGCATAGTTATCCAAAAAAATTGAAATTAAAATTATTTCATTTCTTTTAATTTCCATTTGTAGGTTGGAAGGTCGTGTTGTGTTCCACGCCAGATATTTTAATTGTAGGTAAAACAGAAAATCCAAAAGAAACATGGTACGAGATAAAAACCCAAACATTTTTTTTAGGATAATTATGCAACCGCTTTTATAAGAAGTTCATTACGAAAATAGGCCTCACTGAAAACGCAAAAACAATCATCTATGTCAAACAGACGTTTAAAACTACATGACAGAGGTTAATAGACATCTAGATGCTAACTTATATTAAAAGACATCTAGATCTAGATGCTAACTTAAATTAAAAGAAATGAAATAATTTTAATTCCAATTTTTTTAGGATAACTATGATAACTCCTTTTATACGTTCATAATGAAAATCGGCAACACTGTAAAAACAAAAACAATAATGTGTGCCTTACTAGTTGCGTGTGGGTCTGAGTATAAGTGTGCGCATGCGTGCGCGTGCGTGTGGGTGATTATGGTGTGTAATGCACAGAACTATTTATTGAAGTTAAATACACTGTTTTGAAACATGTAAAACGTATTCACTTGTATATTTTCTAAAACTGTTACCTTAGTAGCATTCTCTTGAATTAAAAAAAAAAGTTGCAAAAGTTATTTATACAGTAATTTACTATTTTATCAAATAATTGGCCATTTTAATTAATTACGATAAGTACTTTTAACAGTGCTCGATCATAATTATTATAAACCAATATTGTTGATTTTCTTTTGCTGGAAGTACGCAACCTTTTATTGCAATTTTGTAAGTTTTACCCACAACGATAAAATGTTTACAAAAAATCAAATTTGCGTTAAACACACTATTTAAATATTATTACCCAATATTTTTCTTAAAGATTGTACGGCGTAACTTCAACCATATTACGTTTAGCTGGTTTACAAATATCCAGTAAACTTAAGTAAAGTGCCTACCATAGAGCTAGTTAATAGATAACAAACTAAATTTAAATTTTCAATATTGAACATTAAAATTAATTAACGATTTTACAGGAAAACTCCATTTGTCATTCTCAACACCTTCCCAGGCGTATTTGTGATGTGGATTGCAATCAAGATCGACTGTTTTACGTGACAAACTGCATATTTGCGAGCGTGGTAATTTTTCATATTTCCCTAGAGCAAAAAGACCCTACTAACCTTTTCGTTACTTAAATCGAAAAAAAGTGGAATTGGCGTTAATTTTAAGAACAATGGAACGTTTTTTGTAGACTCTTTTATTAGACTGACCTTTGTTAAAATGTGTTCTTTGAAAACTCGTTGTTGAAATGTTTATCTATTTTTCTTTGTTCAGAAAAAAGTTTTGTAAGTTTCTTTACAACCGCTATTTGTACATATATTCAATATTTTTTATTGGCAAGTAAATTAAATTATATTGATAATTACCTGGTTCCACTTATAATAAAAATACTGTAGAAGGGTTGAAAAGATTTAAGTAAACTCGAACGAGAATTTTGGTTTGGAAAAGTAGAACTTGAATACAGTAACGGTAATGTATTTACTTTAAGCTCATCACATCGTGAACATTCGTCATAAAATCAATCCAACAATTGCCTAATACATTCATTATTTTATGTGGACAAATTATAAATCAAATTAATTAGTATTTATTTTGTAATAAATTTCCTCGTAAGAGAAACATTCTTTTTGATTTGTTTTTTTTGCGTTTTAATATTTTCTGCAGAGGTTTTTTTTTTGTCATAGATTAGTGTTAAGTTTTGCGTTACGAAATCTCTGTTATTTCAGCTTCTGGACAACAGTCTGAAAATAAACAAACGATAGAAATAAGCCCTAAGCCGCAGTAGCGGAACCCTGTTGGTGTCGTACACAACGCCTGAACGTAAATGAACACTATGACTGAATGTTCATAATACTTAGCTCATCGAGGCAATCTATTGTCCCGCAAACCAAATGAAATTAACGTATGAATATTGAAATTGGTATATAAATTTTGGGTAACATTCGGGTCAAATGCCGAAAAACACCCATGCAGCACACAATTTAGCTCTCGGTCATTGCAAAAACTATTTTGACGCGTCCATAACGGAATTCGTATTTCAACATAGTATTTGGGTCAAATTTAACCTAAATACTGACCAACACTAATAGTTCACAGAATTTAGATCTTGGTCACGAAGCAATCCATTTTGGCACATCAACCAAATCGGTGTATAAATATACACCGTCAAGATTCGACCTAAATGCCAAGAAACACTTATGGATTACCCTTTGCCGCTTCCGAACGGAATTGGTTTATAAATATAGAAAGTATTTATAAATGAATAAATCGGTGCTACTCGAACGAAATATATATATATATATATATATATATATATATATATCTTTTGGACAGCAATAGGCCGAAATACTGACAAACAGTTATGGAGAATATAATTTTGCTCTTGGTTATACAGGGAATCCATTTCGCCGCTTACATTTGGTGTATTAATATAATTTTTGGGCCAAATTCAGCCCAAATGCTGACTAACAATCGTGGGTCAAGGAGACTTTGGTTATAGACAAATTTTGTGGCGGTCTCAGGAAGCTGGTATATTAACATAGTTTTTGTGCCAAATTCGGCCCAAATGTTAACGAACACCCAATTCGCACATAATTTAGCTCTTAGTCATCGAGCGAATCTATTTGGTCGTGACTCTAACAAAATTGGTGTATCACCATAAAAGTTACAATTTTTTGGATTTTTTATTTCTTTTTGGATTTAATGGAAAACCAAGGCTTTAAAGAAAAAAAGGTTGTTTCATAAAGTTTCTTTTATTGGTTGAGTTGATCGGACTAATTCCACAGTTTTTGTTTTTGTAGCGCGACTCTGATTCCGTCATCAGGGATAGTACTGGGAAACACTGATTTCGCATTTGAGTGGAATTCATTTACTTTGATTTCTTTTCAAGCACTTGACTACTCTCCGATTCAAACTTGGTTTATTTACTAGTACGAGACCTTTACCGCAGAGCCACTGAGTAATCCAATATATTTGGGTTTTATAACAACAGAAGAATGTGGCAACCTCTTCACTGGCCCAACATGTGCAGGATACAGCACACAAAATAGACTTTGATAACAGTAAGATGCTAGGGAAGATCTAAATTAGAACAGACCGAATATTTCGGAAAGCCATTGAAATTGAGGAAAGACCGTCCAGCATGAACATACGGGATATTGTACAAACCGCTACTAAAGAAGCACGGAGCATCTACACACGGAACAACGCCCAAAAAGCTAGAAAGGGAACACCAAAGGAGAAAGGAGAGAAAGCAGTGAAATGGGCCATAGTAGAAGTAAGAGCGAAAACTACAGTGACACCTCTACTGCAAACACCATCGGAGAACAACCAATGTACCACTTCGGTTCGAATCACAAGAAGTTGATTACGGATCTCCTAAAGATGGCTGGTGCAATTTAGGCAAAACGTCGTGATGGGGGGATGGTTCTTTAAGTACCAATAAAAGCAGACAATGTGGCCGGTATATCATTGTTATTAAAACACTCAGTTACGTACTTGTTGTGAGTACAGCCTTAGCGATATGCATAACAAAAGTTCACATAGTAACTGTTACCATGTAACATAATATCCTGTTGTTAACAAATTATATACATATTAAGTTTCTATCCAATGGAATTCATAACCCGTGTAGCTCAGTTGGTAGAGAACTCGTCTAATCAAAGAGAGGACATGGATTCGAATCCCATTCGGGGAAATCTTTTATGTATATAAAATTTTATATTTTATAAAAAAAAAACGACGAATTCTTATTCAATAAAGTAAATATATATATATATATATATATATATATATATATATACAGTGTGATCCAAAGTAGAGGGACCATTCAATAACTTCTTTATTTTACGATATATATAAAAAAAGTTAAATTATTTTTTGTTTACGGCCATGTGCTACATTTAATAGGGCTATCATATATTTTTTTTCATTTCCGGTTAAACCGGAAACGAACACAACTATTGTTTTTTAAATGACACTGTATATTTGTTTAGACTATCTGATCCCTCATTATTTTTTCTTTCTGTAAATATAAAATTTTATGGTTATTATATCAGAAAATTTTGTTGTAAATCGCAAAAAAACTGTTTGAAGGAGTACAAGATCACTATTTAAAAAACAAAATAGTTATTGCCATGTAAAACCCACTTTGGACATTAAATACAAACCATCAAACCGTTTGGGGTACTAACGTTTGGTGCGGTTTAATAGGAGACAGATTATTGGGACCTTTTTTTAATGGCGCAACTCTCACTGCAAGAAGATTTCTTCATTCTTTAAGTACTGAGCTTTTGACTATGTTACACTTTCCATTACCATTGCGACGAAGTATGTACTTTCAGTTGGACGGAGCGCCAGCTCATACTAGTAACATTGTTGGTGAATATCTAAACGAAACCTTTAATGAGCGTTTAATTGCCACCCATGGACCAGTGGAAATGCCGCCAAGATCGCCTGATATTACACCTCTGGACTATTTTTTATGGGGCTATCTTAAGACACTAGTCTATGCAGATCCGCCACAAAATGTAGAGGATTTAAAAAACAAAATCCGGTTGGCTTGTATGCAGTTAACTCCCGATGTGATACATAGAACAACACATGAACTGCTAAAGCTGCTTGAGGCATGTGTTGCACAAAATGGTGGTAATTTTTAACAATTTATAAAATAATTTTTCTGCATACCATCTTTGTAGTTAAAAAATACGTGCTTATTACTTGTTGAATTTTGCATTTTGTTTATGTATCCGTTTCCAGATTTCTTACTGTTCTAATAAATACTAATAATAAAAGCAGTTGTTTCCGTTTTCCATGGCAATAGCTATTTTGTTTTTTAAATAGTGGTCTTGTACGCCTTCAAACAGTTTTTTGCGATTTACAACAAAATTTTCTGATATAATACCCATAACACTTTATATTTACAGAAAGAAAAAATAATGAGGAATCAGATAGTGAAAAAAAATATACAGGGTGTCATTTAAAAAACAATAGTTGTGTTCGTTTCCGGTTTAACCGGAAATGAAATTATAATAATATTCAACGTAACCTAAAATAGTTAAATAAGGTTCATAGGCTCACATTATTGTATATTTCCTTTCAGCTGATCAAATTTCCAATTCAGGAGTAATTCAAATTCTGCTGCATCAATATTCGCTTTGTCACGTTTCCAAAAGCACTTTAATTTATTTTATTATATTAATAAATATAATAATTTATTTTTAGGTTATTGTATCCGAAAATACAATAATTTTTTCTGCATTCAAATTATTATGCACTTGGAACTTTTTAATTTTTATTTAAATTAAAATATTAACGCAATGGTAACTTGGTTAAAATAATTTTTAATTTAAACGAAATAATTGAAATAAATCGATTTACATTCACTTGTATACCGACAACACATAACTCGGAGTAACATTTACGTTAACCTTATTTCTATTTACAATGTTAAATTTCAATTTTTTAGTATTATACAATTTTTAGGTTATACGATCTTAAATTTTTATTCATGTACACTTCGAGTGACATGTTCACACTTTGAAAAATTACAAGACAGATATAAAAATTTTTGCCACTTCTTTATATAGCTTCTGGATAAACACTTATCACCCTAGCAAATTTTGTCAATACAAACATAACACTGCTTAATTCTGATTGGCTAATCATTTTTCAGAAATTTGTAAATTATTATTTTTACACATAACTTTGGTCAGATCTTAAAAACACAATTATTTTTTAATTTTACACAAAATTTACTTTCTACATGGCATATTTCCTTTTAAAATTCTTAATCTATCTAAATTTTAACAAATATGTAAATTTTCATATACAAATTTACTTATATGTAACGTATTCTACATCCTACAGGAAAACTATAAACAGAAATGGATTCTACGACCCAGAATACATGGGGCTACACTAGTTTCTAACACTTTCATGGTTTATGTTGAAAAATTCCATCTCAAGCACTGCGTTGAAAATCACCATAACCTGTTTTCTTAACTTTTCTGCTTAAATTATATCCAGAATGTTAATTTAAGTTGTAACACTTCCTAATCACATTATTACATAAGTTTATAACATAATATTTATTTAATTTCACTTTTAAACTTAGTAAGTTATATGAATCTTGTTAAATCTGTTCTGATTTCACACTCTTTAACATGTACTTTGCTCTTATTACGTTGATTGATACAATTTACTTTCCCTTCGTTTTAGAATAGAAGCATGTTGTTACCATACTAGAATATCATCAAGCAAATGGATTACTTGTATTTAATAGAAGAAAATACCTATTTTTTACAATGCCGAAGATGCTCGGAGACTATTATAACGAAGAAATCTATTGTTCAGCTAGGATTACACTTTTATACTTATGAAATCTGATTTAACTAGCTAACAACATGACCTATAATCACATTTGTGCTTAGTATTACGTTAATTTGTTCTTATGCAATTTGCGCTTGTCATATATGCTTATATCTTTCTTACAATGATATTTAGCTTAACAAATATCATATATATATATATATATATATATATATATATATATATATAGTTGTACTACTGAGGATTGGCCGATTAGGATGTTTTATGCTACACAACGCACTTATGCGAGCAGAGCTATTTCCAGTATAAAACCATTTTATCATTTCTACTTTTTCTGACCTTGAGTACATCATGCGAGAACAAATTTTAATGTTATTTTTTAAACTATAAATGCGAAACAGTAATGACAAATTCAAGTCTACCGCCTGTTATAATTCCATATCAATGAGTTTTCTACAGAGGACGTTTCATTTTTCCAATTTATCCGAAATCGTGATAAAATGAAAAGCAGGGGCACATACGGATGCATAATTCTATTCTCTACAAAAAAAATTAATAGAATTTTCCTTCAAAAGAATTTGGGGAGACCATAATTGCACATTCAGAATTTGGAAAAACGTTTCGACTTCAACACGTATTAAACTAGTAGCTTTGACTCTTTTTTTGCCAATGTTTTATGAAAACTTATTGCAGATAAAGGATTATTGTACCGTTGAAGAATAAATAAAGTTTATTGAAAAAGTATTTCTTTGACAATGGTTTCGAAAACTAAACATTTACCTACATGGCATTAATAATACCTACTATAGTAATGAAATGTATTAATAGTAACTAATAATAAATAAAAGTTATTTAATTAAATGTTCAAATAAATCATATGCAGCTCCGCAATATCTGAGGCGATTGCCAAATTCTCTTCGAACGTTTGCCAACATGTGCTGCGAGATTCCTTGGCATCCGGCTATATTTTCTTCTTTTATTTCGGAACGAATGCTCTTTCTTGTAAAATTTGTTTTTTAGGTAACCCTAAAGGAAGAAATCGTTTGGTGCCAAATCAGGTGAGCGCGCCGGCTAGAGAATTGTTCCTCCTCGCCCTACCATTGGCCCGGAAATGTGTTGTTAAAAAAATCGCGCAATCGATCCACTATTGTGAGCGAGACATCCGTCTTGCTGATTCCATATTCCTTCCTCTGGGATTAAATCCGAAACTGCAGGTCTCACTTAGTCCTGAAGCAAACTAAGATAGCGCTTTCCAGATATCATATCGTCGATAAAAAATGGGCCAATCACTCAGTGCCCTAGTAACCCGGCGCACACACTATCCGATGATACTGGCTTCGGGGTTTAGGATACAAATGTTGGTTTTCGGTGCTCCAGTAACGAACTTCGGGGCCCACACGTCGAAAACGAACACTCATCCCTAAACAGCACTCGTTTCAAAAATCATTGTTGCGTATTCACTTTGTCCAACATTGTCTCGCAAAACTGTAACCTACCTAATTTATCCTCTTCGAAGAATTCCTGAAGGTTCCTGTATTTAAACGATTTAAGCTTTTGTTCATTCAAAATTTTGCAGACACTGGTGTGGGAAATTTCTACGATCTGGCCAATCTGTCTCAAATTGCGATTTTTATCTTAACATGCACTAGTGCCTCCAGCTCATGTTTCCCTCCAATGCAGCAACGTGCGGTTTGGCATTTACATTGGTTATTTAAATTTCCTGTTTTCTTAAAATTCTTGGAATCGCTGACGTAGAGGGGAAGAGGGGAAAGACCAGCAAATACATCTTTGATGTTTCTCAACGAATTCCCACGGTAAAGCCGCTTAATAAACTTTACTTCTTCTTCATTGGTGTAATAATCCATTTTCTTCAATAAGTTTTCAGTTTTTATAGTAAAACCTTCGCTTACGAAATTAAATTAGACAAGTTTCATGAAACATTTGCCACAAAAAGCCAAAGCTACTAGGTATTTCAGTACGCGTTAAAGCCTAAAAATGTTCCAAATTTGGCAAAAAACGAAAAAGTGTACAAAAAATGCAAATGTTTCATTATATGCAGAATTTGCTTCTCCAAAAATTTTGCACTTAACATTTTTGACTAAAATAATTAGGAAAGCCAACATGCGAATGTTTAGTTTTACATGGGAATTCCCTATGCCTGCATTCTATCTAAGTTTCCACTATATATATATATATATATATATATATATATATATATATATATATATATATATATACGTAACCTTAATTAGATCGTAAGGGGTACCAAGCATAAAAAAAATTATGCTCTTCTAGGACATGAGAAACAGTAAAAGTGGTGTCATCACCTAGAAGAAACTAGGATAAAAGATTGGCCCTTGGGGGAGCTTGGTAGAGGACCGATTATATCACAACACAACTCCTTGCATAGCCTGGGAGAGTTAACTCGAGGGGGAACAATCCAGATTGCGTGGTTTGTTCTACCTTATGAGTGGAACAGCTCGTAGGACGCGAAATACTACGAACAAAAACGGGAAACGGTTTTCCATATTTTATAGCAATACGATATATGATTATTATGGAACGAATCTTAGAATAAACAGAAAATCTAAAACAGAAGAAGTTTTAGCATTTTTATGTAAGTAGTCTTCAACAAGTCGTAAGAGACATTGATTAGGGACAGAATCAAAACGCGAAACTAATTTAAGATACGTTGGATTGACAACAGGGAGAGTTACGAGTGGCGAAGGAAAACTAGAGTTTGGGAATATGCTATATACTTTAGAGGCAGAACGAGAAAGGGTACAATATGCTTGTTGCCTTTACGGTAAATAATGGTAAAGTTAAATAGTAATCGAATGGCCCAACTTGGTAGGCGACCAGAAGTGTTCTGCAATATGTTAAGTCAAACCAAAGAATGATGTTCAGTGATCACGGTAAAACCTGTCCCTTCGACGTAACCTCTGTAGTTCCTATGTGTTAGCACTGCACCAATACCAGCATTCGGTCCTATCCTTTTGAATAATAAAAGAAAAATAAAAGTCAAGACAAGAAAGTATTGAGCTATAGGCTAAATGTTCTTTAAGCGAAAGAAAAGCACAATTACTCCTATTTTTGGCGAGGAATAGGGGAAAATATGAAAAGTAAAGTTGGGAATAAAACGTCTACACTACGAAGCGATTCCCATGCGTATCAATCACACTGGAGATAACCAGAATATAAAGAATAGACTAGTCTTTCTAAATTAAAATTTAAAAATACATACAGAAAAAGAAGTCCTCGAGTGGGATTTAAATCCACGATCTGTTCTTTGCTAGAGAATTGCGTTACTAACTACGCTATCGAGGGAGCAAATCTCACTCGATTTAAACTTAATTTGTATATACTTTTATTAGTAATGGCAACAAATAACAGAGCGTGGATTTAAATCCCACTCGAGAAATTCTCTTTCTGTGCATATGTTTAATTTTATTTACATTCAACGAACTTTGTTGAAATAAAATATATCGTTCTAAAGTTTTCTGTTAATATTGCTTTCACAAATAAATTTAAAGTTAGTCCTGTACTGCATCATGTGTGAAACATAGGGAATTGTGTGATCACATGACATAAGTACGAAAAGTTGATTGTGACCAGGTTAATAAATAAAAACATTAAGTTTAGATCAGGTGAAATTTGCTCCCTCGATAGCGTAGTTGGTAACGCAATTCTCTAGCAAAGAACAGATCGTGGGTTAAAATCCCACTCGAGGAACTCTTTTTCTGTATGTATTTTAATTTACATACAATTTGTATTATTATCAATGAACTTAAAATAAAATGTTTCTTTCGATAGTTTCCTATTAGTGTTTCGAAAATTTTAGTGTAAACCTCAAGATGGTTTTCAAAAAATTGAGTAACAATAAGTATGTCTTCAAGATGAAAATTTAGCCAACAGGGATTTCCTCAAGATGCTGCTAACAAAGTGTCAATCATTCTTCCTTTTGTAGACGGTTTAATTACGATAATACCTAGTAGCAAATTAAATAACACATTCTAATTAGCTCATTCTTACGAAAGCAATCTTCAGTTTCCTAAGGAATTGGAAAATGAGAATAGATGAGTACATTGATACAGCAGGCATGAAGAGATATTGACTAAATGCTACAGAAAGGATTTAAATTATTATTGTATTTACCCGTAAAGTGTAAGGTAAATCTGGTTACGTATGCCACCTTACACGCAAGCACACCCAAATACTTACTCAATCACTAACACTCCCACCCACGCACTCATTTACTCACGAATTTACCCACTCACACTCAATCTCTTACACGCATCACTGTCGCAATCACTCATCACTTACTCGTTGAGCCGCACATCCTCGCACACGTACAGAAATACGCCCACACCCTCGAACACTCACTGCATGCACACGCCCACGAACATGAATACGAACACGCAAACGCATTTGTGTGCGCTCACACGGGAACGTGCACGCGCACACGCAAGTGCCTCAGCGCACATACACACACGAACACACACGCACGCACACACGCTCATAAACACGCACTCATGTGCGCTCGCATGCGAATGCGCACGGGCACAACCACACGCACGCGCATACTCACGCGCGCAGTCGCCCACACTCACAGATACATACACATACGCACAAGAAACAGGCGTATATATATATTCGCACACGCACGTGAAATCACACACCCAGACGCTCTTGCACACGAGCGCACATGCATACGCTCTAGCACTCGCACGTCCACACCAACACTTACATGCAGATGCACACGCATACGCACATGTACACGCTCTCGCACGCGCATACTCGCACTCGCACACCCACACGCATACGCACGCGCAGACCAAAGCACACACCTATACACACGCAGTCGCACACGCACTTGCACTTGAACTCCCACTTGCACACGCACATACATACACGCACAAGCACACGCTCGCGCACTTGCAGTCCCACGCGCACGCGTGCACCCACAAGCACTTGCACATGCACACGGAAACACGCGCACACGCACTTACACGCGCACATGAACACGCACACACCCACACGCACCCCGACATCCACACTCACCCACGAATTTGCATCCGTTCGCCATCACCGTCGCGCACATGCACACGTACATGCACGTACGCACACGCACACGAATACTCACCTGCACGCGTACTCGCACGCTATCGTGCACACGTACACGCACGCGCTAACAAATAAAAATATGTTTAATTTGTTTTTATTTCCACTTTGTTAGTTGGCGCGTCGAGTGGTGTTTCAAATTAGATATTTTTTGAAACAAAGAAGAGTTATTAACAGCTTCGCGTATTCTTTTCATTGTAATTATTGTGATAACACATTATTATTATTATTATAAAGCTATACCTTCAATTAGCGCGTTAGATAACATACAAGTGCTGGTTGAATTTAAGATCTACTCTAGACTTGCGACGAGCAGAGGAAACCGCACTCTTCTTTAAAATTGATCGTTTTGGTGGTTTATGGTTTTGTTTGTATTATTGGTATAAATATGTTGATCCCGTTTACTTATGCGAATTTGTTTTTTCTTCAAACGTAAATTACAGTTGTGTTGATGTGTACTAAGTTAATCCTTGTGTTCCACTAGCCTTTATCTCCCTTTCCTGGGCAGATTTTAGAAAATTCAGAATGGCCAATAAATACTAACTTGCTACACATCCGATTGTTCATATCCTATCTTTTTGAGGTTCTCCGCCTGGTACGCTGCGTACAGTTGCCAAAGGTTAAAACTTCACTATCAATCAAGTAAGTAGCATTTACAACATGTCGCTCTAGGGAAGTAGGTTATATTTACACAACCTTTTCAAGTTGGCATGACAACAGGGATATAATATTATTTCCCTACGGAATAACTGTATGACAAACGGTTACTACAGTACCAATGCAAAGACCACTACTTAATTTTGCTACAATGACATAAGATTCTCCTATTGAATTATTGTAATAAATCATAGAATAATTGTTAATAGACGATATATCCTGTTCATAGTGAAAAAAATAATTTACTTTACACAGGAAGTAAGGATTTACTTACTCTACCTCGCCTTATTAAATGAGATAATGCTCGGTAGAGTAAATCCTACTTACTTCTCTTGTATTTTTTGCAATGTGTAATTTATACATAGCCATACATTTATACATAAAAAGCTTCGATCAGAAGGGTTGTATATAATATTATAGATTCAGTTAAGGACATTTATAATCTTCTTTTCACTTTAAATTTCAGCTAAAAATTAATCCATATAATTCACAGGCACATAATTGCGCTTACATTAAACGTATGATTAATCAATAGCTTACTGCTTTACGGCCAATTTAATATCTATAGAAACGGTATTTATCAAGATTATAGGCGACTTACCGAAATCTCGGGAAATTCTAAAGCAAACACGAGCATTATCCCAATACATACGGTCGAATCGATTAAGGTACTTTAAAGGCTGAAGAGAGTGTCTGGCGCGTCTATAGGCACTTTTTTCTTTGATTTCGATTGTTTTTGTTTGTTATGTCAAAGAAGTTATTATCAAGACTATTCGATTACCTTTTTTAAATAAAATTAGGTTATCGTGATTTTCTTATATTGAAAGCCAAGCATAATTAAGGGCTAAGGTTACTTGTAAAGAGTAATTAGTTTTGTAAATTGCTAAATTTATATAAGTACGCAAACTTTATACATAAATGTTGTGCAAAATGCATGTAAGGAATGTGACTTATAATGAAGGCACATTATGTATTTTGTTGGTAGGAAATAAATAGCTCATCTACTGTAATGAACATTAAGTTTATTCAGTGGATGGACGAAAAGAAGAATTTTTTCTTCAACAACCTAAATAAGACGCTATATTGTGACACAAAAGTGGCTAATTTCGAAGTTCCTTGGTGTCGCCGTGGCAACTATACAAAAAGTAATTTGACATTGAGCAAACATCAGTTACGCTTCACTAACGTTCATGGGATGTCAATACTTCTAACACACACAATTTCAACATTTTTGCATGTTCATCATAAACGTTTTCAGTCATAAGTAAGTATTGACATTCAATATAATTTGGCTTTTTATTTTCATTTTAAGCAAGTGTAGGGCTATTTAAATGTTTTGAGTGATTATATTTGTAATGGAGGCATTAGAAATTCGAATTTCGCACCGTTGTGTGACATTAATGGTTATTGGTTATTTGTATTTGAACATAATTAGTATTAAGATAAAAATCTTGAGCTTGTTTCCATGAGTAGTTGCATAGTGAATTGGAAAGCTTTTAAATACATTTGCGGGTATGACCGTTTTGTAAAAGGGAGCAAGTAGAGACGCTGTCATATTGACGTTGTTGTGTGTCAGTCGCGTTGACTAAGAGATCAGAAATAGTCGCATGAAGTAAGCGAGGAGAAGGAGCCGACCTAAGTAAGCGATCAGAGTTGGTTGAATTGAAAGTAACCAAACGGTTGAAAGCGATAACTGCAGTTTAAGTTATGCTGCTATTTAAATTGTGAAATTATAACGAAAATTCATATAGTGGTAAAGAAATATAAGTGATATTTTCCTTACTAATGCGAGGGAAAGCTAAAAGGAATCAAAAGTGCAAATGTTGTCAAGTTGGGGATAATAAAAAGATTGCATAATAGTTTACGATAGCGTTTTAAGTGCGTATTGAAAGTGTTCCAAGTCGATGTTTTGATAGCGAGTGATAAATATACAATAAGACAATCGACCCAGTTAATAGATCGATATAGAAAATATAATAAACAAAAACATTGATGATTAAAAGCATAGCTGTTCGTAGTTCGCTTGCATTTTGTTGCACAAGTTATTTGTAGTTAAAACTGAACAATTAAGTAAACACTGGACAGTGTAAATATATCCAGCAATTATTTAAAAAAAATCATTAAATTGTGGGAAGAAAATTAAAAGCGTATTCATCCATAACAAAGGTATAAGAAAAGATAAGGAGAACAAAGGAGAACGGTTCCAGAGTGACGACAAAGTGACATCATCGGAGGGTGAGCCATCATCCTAAACGAAGCCTCTTCACCGATTCAAGGAACGTCGAGTTACATCATCCGCTATCAACGAAAATAACAAGTAAGAACCTTTTGATTGTGTGAATAAATAAAACATTTATGTGTGTCATTTTCTAAAAACTTTAGGATTTGATGTAATTGAATATTATCACATTTGATTAATTTTTATTATTGACCGTTACAAATATTAAAACCAAGTTCAATTAATTGCAAAGTACAGGTAATTAATAACCTCAGATTGAGGATAATTTTGATGAATGATAACAATAACCATTTATCTCATTATTAAGCTAGCTGGAGCGTCTCGATAAAAGGAAAAAGGAATTTGTTGAGTAATTATTGAAGTTTATTTACACGAACAGAAATGTGATAACAAAGAAAGTAAAGTTTAGTTAACGAATGTTATCTTTATAAATTAAAATCACTTAGTTAACGTTGAACTATTTCACATTTTCATAAAAAACAATATAAAATTTTTACTCAATAATTTTGAAAGATTGAGATGAAAGATTGAAAAAGAACCCAAATATTATTCTTTGTAGCCAGGTGTATGCAAGTAAGGTAATAATCGCAGGTAACACGCCCGTTACAAAACAATTCCCAACGTGAGGCCCATTACAATATGGCCCCCTACAGTAGGGCGAACAAAAAGAACTATTACAAAATGGTGCCCAACGTGCGAACTATTACATATTCATCAACATAATTTTTATCGACATTTGCCATCGCAGGTAGCGCCATCTGTATTCACGTTATTTTACCATATGTCACATTTGAATCAATTTTATGGAAGTAAAATGCAATGAATATTAATGAAAAACTACACTGTAAGTTTTTATTTCACTTTAGAGTAGAATAATACCTATTTTGTATAAAATATGTTCTTCAAACGTCAGTGAACATAACATTTAGTGACGCAATAGGTTTTGTTGTTGTCATTCTCGATCGGTGATAAAACTTTAGCGCCGCTCACCAGCGGCTGTAAAGTGACAGAGGCCCCGTTCGCAGCAAACGGACTGATATCAAAACAATGCCGCCCATGTTCCGCTCACACATGCGTCAATAAAAGTCTTTAATTTAAACATAAGTGGATATTTTTATTTTGTTAAATGAAAACGAAGATTACAATATTAGCTTTTTCAAAATTGAAACCGCTGCTGGAAGTCACTAATGAACTAATATCCGTATTTACAGATCCTTCATTTTGTTTCGAATATTTACAAATATCTATTCCATGCTTTATATTCAACAACGATTTTATCATGAAATATCTAGGCCAATGTGTTGGATTCTTTAAATTCTCTGCAGTTACCATTTCCGAAAAATAGGCCAGCAGAGCACTTTCGGAGTAGATTTTTACGTACTTATTATCACACCATTTAACAAAGGCTTCATATTTGGTTGTATAAATGCCGCACGGCTTGGTTGGGAGCAGATCGGGGAGCATTTCTTTGGCTGCTGCACTGATTTCTGGAGGTGTATAAGGCATTTCGGAACGCTTCCAGTTTCTCCTGTCAACCTCTTTAATTTAGATTAGTGTTTTATTTTGCGGAATCCATAGCTACGCACGTCTAACATTTTGTAAAGCAACCTATACAAATCCAGATTAATGGTAGATCCTCGCTTCGCGAACAACAATTTGTCTTAAAAATAATTGGGCCCTTGAAGGAAAAATAGCATATTTTATGTTGAGCTAAAGTGACTTTTTTCCCGCTAACCCTTTCCTCGACTATCAAACTTAGAGATTCGACAAAAAAAGTATCACTTTAGCTCCGTATAAAATAATATACTTATTCGTTTTTGAAAATTGACATTTTTTGTGCTAATGGAACAAAATGACTATTTTCTCCAACCACCTAAATTAAATGTTATATTGTGACTGATTAAAGAATTCTTCGGTGTCTTCATTGCGACAAGAAGTGTTTTGACCTTGATCATACATTAACTTTGTCATGCGTTCATGATTTTATCAAGATTTGCCGATAATTTTCGAAATTATAAATTATTTGTTAGTACCGTACATCTTAAATGTAGTATAAACTCGCACCAGTGAAAGTAATAATGGATGAATATTTGGCAAGTTTTTTTTAATTGTGACGTTTTATATTGTTTTTTCGTATTTGAAGAATATGTGAAATAGTTTTATTAACAGTAGTCGTAGTTAGAATCCCCGTTTGGAAAATGAAATAAAGTTTTTGTTTTATTTAGCAAGCTTCGATAGGAGTTGAATTAAAATTTGGTTTAGATTATTGTATCAATAGATAGTGGAATTCCCTCTTTACTAAATTAGTGTGAAAAGATATTGATTAGTCTTTGTGTACAGGATGTTTCAAACTCGATGCCTACGAAAACCCAAGGAAAAATTACATTAAAACATCTGAAGCGGGGAATCAATATCCGAATAAGTAAGCTCCATTTTTCTGTAAAAGTAAATTTTTAACAGTTACGGAAAGATAAGTAATGACGTCCTCAAATAAAATTTTTCCCGAAAAGTACCTATATTTTTCGGTTTTAAATAAACCCTATGTTTTTCTTGATATTTTTTGTTTAAACATTTTTTCTCTATCTATTACAGTTTAAAAGATATAAGCCCAAATGTTAAAAAATAATAATCTAAAAATCACATTAGCTTGGCAAGATCTATACGAGATTTTCCCAGTCGCTATCAATTTAATCAAGTAATGAAAAAAACAAGCACATCCAAATACAAAATAACATCAATTATATTTAAAAATATTAAACGTGTTGAATAAATAATAAACATTTACAATAGGTTTTCAATGTGATTACTAGCTACTATTGAACATAAATCTAATCTATGGGAACCTCTCGTTCGGTAGCTCTCCTTATCATATCACGAGTAATATTGTTACATGCAATATTGATTTTTTCTTAATAATGTAACAAATGGTTATTTTTATCATTCATCAAAATTATTCTCTTATATTGATTACCTGTATTTTGTAATTAATTGAACTTGCTTTCTGCAGTATTTACATATTCAGTATTTGTATAAGCTTTTTACGCTTTGTAACTGTCAATAATAAAAAATGAATCAAAACTGATGGCATTTAATTAAACTAAATTCTATATGCAGACTGTTTTGTTTACAGCATTATATAAAAATGATTCTAATTCTATGTTAGTATTTCTCTTAATAAGCAAAGCACTGCTTTACAAATGATCAACGAAATATATTTTCCTTCAGCATTTGTATCTAAACATAAATTTTAAAATAAATAAAACACACCAATTTTCGTTTATTTACACTATCAAAAGGTTCTTACTTGTTAGCACTTCATTCGAACTGGTGACGTAATGTTCGCGTTCCTTGGACCGGTAAAGAGGCCTTAAATAGGTTATAGACTGCTGGTGCCTTGCTCTTTTTGTTCTTTTTAATATCTTCTTGGGATCTATGTTAGGGATGAATACGATTCTAACTTTCTTTCATCAGTTAATGATTTTAGTAAATAATCACTCGATATATTTACACTATATAGTTTTTACTTAATTGTTCAGTTTTAATTACAAAGGGTCAAAAATGAAGGAGATACGAAACCATGCTTTTAATTATCAATATTTTTTAGTTATTATACTTTATATATCGATCTGTTACACTGGATCGATTGTCTGATTTTATATTTATCACTCGCTATCGAAACATCACCTTGGAACACTTTCAATACGCACTTCAAACGCGATTGTAAGTTATTGGACAATTCTTTATTACCACCGACTTGATATCATTTACAATTTTATTAGTTTTAGATTTTCTTTCTCACTGATAAGGAAAACACCACTTATGTTCTTTTAACACAATACTAACTGAATTATTGTTATAATTTCACAATTTTAAGTGCAGCATAACTTAAGCTGTAGCAATCGCTTTTCAACCAACTCGGATCGTTTACTTAACGCAACTCTTTCTGATCGCTTATTTCATACGACTGACTCACAAACACGTCATTATGACAGCGTCTCTACTTGCCCCCTTTTACAAAACAGTCATACCCGCCAATTGCCGCGTATATTTAAAAGCTTTCCAATTTAATATGTCGTCGAAACAAGCTCAAGCTTTTCATCTTAACATTAATTGTATGTATACACAAACAATCAATAATCATTTAATGTCATTTAACAGCGCGAAATTCGAATTTCTAATGCTTCCATTACAGTACCCCCTACTCGTTGTTGTATCAACTATTTTAGTTGGTACAAGAACGATATAACTCGACAAAAAAAACAAAAGGAATTTGCTCAGCGATATACAAAAAAATTTTTTACTTTCTCACACAAAACAAAACATATCACCTAACTCTAAATACTACAGAAAAACTTATAAATATTTGGCGATTCAAATCCGTTCTCAACAGGATCCGATAGATTCCTGTCCTTTTTATTTCTCCTTTTCTACTCAAACGGTACTATTACGATGGGATTTACATACGGCGATTGCAAACTTGTAATTATCGTATCCGCCCGTCTCCTATCAATTTTTCTTTCTATTGCTTCCCTCTGCGTAAACGGTACCTCATTTTTGATTTTTAGTTACAACCAAAATTGTTTACTAATCCTGGTTTTTCATAAATTATTTCTTCATTTTCTTTAATTAACTCGTCGATCACTTCCCTTTCTTCGCTAGTTTTCTTTTCAATATTGTACACTTCAATGTTCGGCGACATCCCGGTCGTCTGTTCTTCTATGAGCTTGGCTTGATTTTCAAAAAATGTTTCTTCAATTCGATCTATTAATCCTTCGACCACTTCTTGTTCTTCCTTTTCCTCATATTGTTCATCGCCTTTATTCATTGGTTCTATTGGTGTAGTTTTTTCGGGACTTCCTGTGTCTACCAGTATGTCTTCCACTACCCCCTCCATCCTTCCTACGACTATTGGACGACATGCCAATTCTTCTTCTTCCTCTTCTTTTTCTTCTGTTTCTCAATCTTGCTCGGCGTTTTTCTTCATTTGCGCTACATGTGGTTTTTTTAAATTGTCTAATAAAACTAATTAAATGTTGTTGTTCTTCTGTACGTGTAGTACTCAAGACCAGCGGAGCTTCTCGCCTCGACGGATTTAGTTTTCCGGCGGTTGGGAGGAGGCTCTTGGGCCCCCTTCCTCATCATCGTTGATTCTGTCGTACCTATAGCAGTTTTCTTGATCTCTCCGGTATTCATACATTCTTCGACTTAGTCCTCTATGTGGTCCAAAATTATCTCTACATCTCCTGTGATATGTTGTATTAACGTTCCTTCTTTGTGGCCATCTGTCTCTTTGTTGATTGTTGCTTTACCATCCCTTTCTCTTTCTCTTTGGGTGGATTCCACGCTGTTGTTTCACTGACGTTTGCCGCTTGTATCCTTCCTAATGCATTTATTAATTGTTTTTGCCGCCTGAGCCAATTAATGTGTTTTCCATTTGACTCGGAAAATGTCTGGTTAATGCCTTCACCATTTGCTTTTCTTCTATTGGTGGTTGTACGTGCATCGTCTTGTTCACCCAGAACCATACGTGGTCTACATATTTTCTATGGTGTTGATTATATTGTCTTGGTGTGTACAATCTTGAGCCTATTTCGCTTTGGACATCTTCAGACCAAAATTACTCCAAAAAATCTTCTTTCATTTCTTCTAAGTTGGACCACCTTTTACGATGCAATTCAGCCCATGACCTTGAATTGCCTTCCAATAACTCTATCATATTATCGATCTTCCTTTGATCTTCCATGTCGAAATTCTCTAAATATGCTTCAACGGTCCTCATAAAATTCACTGGATGTATGGTCCTTAAGTTTCCATCAAACTTTCTTGGCGTTTGTGTTAGTTAACCTTCATTTTTTCGTCACACTTTTCTTCATTTTTAGTAATTTTCTGTTCGCATTCTAGTACCTTTTCTTCATTTTCTTCTATTTTAACTCCTATCTCGCCTATTTGAGCTCTAGAATACTCATTTCTTTCTTCAATTTGTGTCATTTTTATATTCTGTATGTAAAATTGCTGATCTGTGTCGTCTTTTTGTCCCTTGATTTCTTCCTTCATTATTTCCTTATTGCTTTGTCTTAAATTCTCTTCCATTCGTTCTATTTGACGTCCCTTTTTTTGTTTGAAAATTACTTCAATTCTTCTTGAGTTCTCGATTAACCTTTTGACTTACTTCTATTCTTTTTTCTATTTCCTCTTGGCCTTCTCCCATCTTGGCTAATAACATGTTCATCATATTCATCATCATTGATCCTTCAGTTTTCTCCTGAATTGGTACTCCCGCTATTGTCTATGTCTATGTCTATTTTTGGTGATTTATGTTCTTCTGAAATGTTGATTATATCATGGCTTTCTTGGCTGAAATGAAATCTTCGCTTTCCCTTGTTTTCCTTATTTCCGATAATTACCTACCTGACTTTTTAAAACCTGACCTTAATTCCATAAAACACTAAAAATAAACCTAGTTTTGTAATCTCCTATGTAAAATTAAAAATAAAAATTCTAATTCGAATTTCTAATGCCTCCATTACATAATGACTCACCTCCGTGAAAAATTGACCCAATCTACGTCTCAACGAAAATGTATTGAATGCGCGCGCAGTCAATCCAGTGTAAAAGGTCGTTTCTAAATAATCATAGGATTGTGTTATTTAACTAATCGTAGAATGGTATTCAATATAGTTATTATATAAGGTTATATATTTAAACCAGTTATTTATTTTATATTTTATATATTATAAAATTTAAACACGTAACAGCTCTTAACACAATCTCGATCAATTCAAGAAAATCTTCATCTTCTGTTAATTCCTCTCTACCTTCAACATACACCCAAGCCATATGTAAATAATTATAATACTCTTACTACACAATTTTTATTACAAACACAAAAACCAGCAATTGACAGGTGAAGAAAAAGTAAGGTTAGAAATACTTAACCCTGGAAGAAAAGGAAAAGGCCACGTATTTCATTCCCTCTCCAAGGGGGAAGGCGGGCTGCTCGAGCTTTCCGAGCTCCTTCAGCCACAATCATGGATTCCCAGCATACATGCATACATTATGTATATATGCATGGTGGGGTTAATATGGGTGTGGTCAGGATAGGATCGGAAGGAACGGAGTTAGGGTTCTGAGGGGGAAAATACTACCCCAGCATTCGCTTAAGTAGCCGCACATGGTGTGCATATACGCAGTGACCATGCCGCTACATGTGTATGAGAAAAAACCCCTGAAAAAACCTCATGCAAGGTAGAAGGTAACGGGAATCGAACCCATTACCTCCCGAATGCTAAGCAGGTCGTGTCACCACTACGCTACCAGCTCTGTATTAACCCTGGGCTAATCCGCACTATTTGGCTGTATTATGTAACCCCGGGTTACCTCTAACGTAATCGTAGATTTACTTTTACACAATGCATTTTTTCTACATAATTCGAGGTTAGCAGTAATTCTACGTTATCTCGAGATGGTACAACGCAGCCTAAATGTCACCTACTGCAAAAAAATTAATATGAATTGCTGTAAAATTAAAATGTTTAATTAAGTTAAATTAAACAAGAAAAGAACTTAGAAATTTTCGACGATGTTGGAAAGGGAATAAAACAGTTTTCTACTGAAATATTATTTCAAAACGATTTTAATTTTTATGCAACATTAAGTATGAAATGCTTTGTTCACAATAACAAAAAATGAGTCATTTTTAGTATACTACAACTAACATTTTACGTTGCGTTTAAGAATAGTCTAATTAGTTTAACCTAGTGTAATTTGTGAGCGATATTACATTATACTTGAAAAAGAGGTCCAGGTACGTCGAAATGCCCAAAAATAATAGATTGTTTATCGATCAAAAGTTTTCGTTAATCTAGAAGCAGCTTTTCTAATTAATAGATCAAGATTTTATAATTGAATCTTAAAACTAATTAAGAATATGGTTTTGAAATATGACGGTGTAACGCCTATCTTTCAAATAATTATCAATTATTCGTGATAAAAAGTTGCGATACAGAAACAAGCAAAGGGCGAGATATTTATTTATGTAATATTTTAATACTGCAAAATTGTAATTTGGATTAAATTGATATGTGAAAGATAAATCTACTCTAAGATATCTAAAATATGGTGGGAAAGGGTGGAAACGTCAAGCAAAGCCCAGGCGTCTCGACGCCTCTCAGTGCGCATTCGTTTCTGCACCAGAACGGACGTTTGTGCTTTTTAGGAAATTACGTACGGACATTTTCCATGTATAGAAAATAGGGGAAATCTATTTGGGTGAGCCTTTAATTTGTTTACATTTGTTTGAAATGCGACAAAGTATGGAAGTGTGTAATTAGTTTTTAAAAATAAGATATTTTAAATTTTAAACGTAAAAACTGGGTATAAACAGAACTACAGCTCAGATTTTTAAATACTGGTCATCCTATAAGGGAGTGCACATTCTATTTTTGGTCTGGTTCAATACACTGCCTGATAAGAATTTTTCTGATCGAGTGAAAGGGTATGTAAGATTATTTCAAAATACTTCTTTTTTGTGTATTAAGTGTAGGAGAGTCAATTCCACAATAAAAGAGAAAACGAGGAAGCGTGTCTTAATTAAGATTTACTATCGTAAAGTAGAAGAACTGTAAATTTTCTTAGTTGACTAGTTTAATTAGAATCATGACTGTATTTCAGCAAAGCTGTGGTCACTGTTGTGTACCTTGAATTCCATTAATCTCATAATCTCCTGTAAAGTGATCTGTGTAAGCTGAATTACACTCTAAATTAGTTGGATGCGTTTTACCACAGAACTTTATTTTTGAAGCTCAGTAAATTTTATGTTTAAAACAGAGTTTCGTGTAAAATAGTTCGGTCTGTTACGGTTTTCCTAAAAGAATTTGCGTCAGTTGACTCGATAGACGTTCAGCTTCGATTATTTGAGTCAATTTAATCCAAGATTTCTGGACTTTCACAAATAGGTCTTTACGTATTCAATTTCCGTAAATCAATTCGTTAAAGGTGACGTTTGATTAAGATGTCCGTAGATATTTAAGGAACGAAGTAAATTCCTTTCAATCATCAGGCAACTTAAGTGTAAGATTTAGAAGAACATAAACTACATTTTCATTACTCGAAAATCACGTCATTGTTCCCTAAAGTGTCACGTTGTGGAGAGTTTATGTACATTAAAAATTGACTGAAAAATCTTAAAGCATAAAGTGCATACTTTTGTTGTTCAGAGAATGAATTAATAGCGTACAAGCAAGATTGTATCTTTTAATGTCAAAGAAGGGGAAGTAAGATTGCAAGGTTGTCAAGCAAATTTATGAAACATGAAAACGCAAATGTAAGCTTGCTATTAATGTATCACTTTGGTAAACATGTTTAAAAGCCAATCTAATTTTATTTTAGTACATAGTTAAATTAAATATTATTAAACTGCCTTAAAGGTAACAAACCATAACACCCTCTAACGCAGGAAGGCTTTCAATTAAATATGTCATAATTAAAGAACAAAGTTGCAAACTTCTGAAAAACTTTAATCCATAAATAGTAACTTAACATACCAGTCAAAGGTCTTGTCGAGATCTAGTCGAATCTAATAAACAGTTTTCCGTTATTAATAATTGTAATTGTTATTATACACAGAAAAGACAATACACACATTTATATAATTTTAATTTTAAGGTTGTTTGGTTCTGTACGTAGCGGACCGCGAAAATTTTATTATTGCAACAAACATTTTTTAAATCGCAATTGTTACCGCGATAGAAAAGTTAATTAACGGTGTTTGATATATTTTATTATATATTAAGTCGTAATTTGATAATGTTTTCTGGATATTTTACGTAATTGATATTTGAGTAAGGGTTGAAAAAAAAAACATGTTAGGATAGAAACAGATGTTCGCTCGAACTGCCTTTATCGAGGTGGTATAACGAATCTTTGGAAGTCGGTGTATGCACATTCTTGTGGTAAAAACTTCACAAATGTAATAATAAATCGTGTCGGTACCCACCGCGACCAAAAGATATCTTTGTTGATACTTGGAAATTCGAGATCTAAATGTAGGGTTTGTTACGGACGAATGCATGTTTTTAAAATTAAGATGTCGTGCAATAATTAATATGAAACTGTTCCAACGTAAGTTAATGTTTCCTGTTTTTTTATTACTTTTGAAAGACGGGGGTTGATTTTCGGTAGTAGGGATAGTTAGTTTTTGGAAATCGAAGGGGAAGATAGTTGCTGTTGAAATTTTGATTGAGCCGGACGTTTTGATTTGTTTTAATTAGAAACACCTATTGTAAACCGTTCGGTCTATAAATATTTTTTGCATGTACATTGCCTTTTGAATTTCTTTCGGGTGTTTAAAGTTAAGCCGCGTATGTTAACGATTGGTGTCTGATCAATTAAAGGAATGCTATAATTTTTTACGCACTTTAACCTGATTTAATGGTGTTTTGTTATATATTTAACCCTATCATTGGCTTTTTTGTGTTATTTGATTTATTAATGTACCTGTGCAAATACTCATTTATGAATAAAGTGGGTTTTATTGATGGTTCATCCAGCCTATCTAATTCAGATAGCGCAACCTACCACTAGACCGCCACTTCGTTTGATCAGATGTGAGTTTTGTGAGTAATTAAATATCAGACTTGTAAAGAAATTCTATTGTCATTAAAGTCAAGATAAATCACTTAGCGATTGTTTTGTTCTTGAATTTGCATCATTCCAAATTAGTTCAAATTACACTTTTCAAGATAGGGTACCTGCGGGACGCTACAGTACGTTCACTGAAAGTATCAATTCTGTTAGATGTCGTTACTATTGGAAATTGCTGTCATTGGAATATTTTAAACATAATATTACAAGTAAACACGCCTTCTTTACCTTCTTAATCCCTTCTTTGGGTATTTTCTCATATTTCTCCGTATGTAAAACCCTTAAAGGCATATTCTACTGGACAATGCATATAGTTACTGAAGCAAATAAGTATTGTAGGTTTGTGTAGTAAATAATTCATTTCTAATTACCTATTATCATGTGTGATGTTTTATGTGCCCGTTCGTATACACAATGGGAAAATCAATACAATTTCCATCAAAAATCCATAAAAAAACGTGGAGTTCTGGTATGATGAAAATGTTAAATCGTGTGAGGTAAATTCACAAAACAGTATATATTCAAATCATATTTTATTAATTTATTTTAGGCGGGCGACCAATACATCAAAAATTAAAAACAATGTGAATTTTGATTCCAATTCAATGTAAGCTTAATTTTAAGTTATAACAGCAAATATAATAATTTTTTTTAGAAACGAACATTTTGAAAACTTGCCTGATTTGGAATTTGAGCAAGACGAATTTTACAAGAAACCTTGGGAGTTATTGTCGCAGGATTGTTGATATTGAACATTTACTACAACAATATCACAAAACTGTACAGCACTCTCAAAAATGTACCATGGGAAGAATGGATTTTAAACGAGAAGTTAGATCCGGCATAAATTCCAAACTATGCTTCCAATGTAACACGTGTTAAAAAAGAATGTATTGCGACAAATTCACCACTAACAACTTACAAAAGAAATTTGAATGATACTGAAGTTTGGGGAAGTATGTCCATCGGAACAGGGCATAGCCAATGCGAATAACTATTCGCTGTACAGGACATCCCATTTATGCACCAAAAACATTTGAAAAATTTACAGCAAGTATTAAAATGTAATTGTTAGTTTGCCTGGATTAATTAATTAAAACAGTATTTATTTTACTTCTTATTGCAGTTGTGGGAAGATTACACCATCAATCAGATTAAAAAAAAGCGGGAAAGTTGAAAAACAACTTCCTATTGAAAACGGCAGTGTAAACCCCTTACATCCGTGTCATATGCGATTATGGCTGGTGTAAAAGGTCGTATGGTCACGGTTATAGCTCTGCTTCTGGTGTAGTAAGTTCATGAGTTTAAAATTCAACATTTTCGTAAAGGAGTCAAACCATTTGTAGGCTGTGATAATAGGTGCAGAAACCAAAAAAGTTCCTTCTGTTGGTGTCCGAAATAAGGTATGCTCAACATGTTCTTGTGCAAAGCGCAATAACGTAATTGTAAGAAAACACGTATGCGTATTGAATTTTAATGGTCCCTCGACAAGCATGGAACAAGATATTATTGTTGACGGATTCTGTCAAAGTTTTAGTCAACATGGCATAATGTATAAATACTTAATTGGTGAGTGACGTTGTATGTTTTATAGCAAAACCTACAGCAACTATTTTTTGCTGATTCCAGTGTTTAAGCAAGAATTGTGGAAAAAGTGCCGTACGGACGTCAGGTAGTTAAATTAGAGTGCGCGAATCACATGACCCGGTGCCTTAGTACAAAGTTGTATAGACTGACACAGAACACTGCATATCCTTTGCAATCGAGAAGAGTACTGACTTCAAAACAAGATCAAGGCACTAGGTTGGAGCGTCTTGTAAAGGGTGTAAGAACAGCAATAAAAAAAAAACATACATCAACCCGAACTTCTCAGAGAATAATTTGACAAATACACCATACCATGTTTTTGGAAACCATCATAAATGCAGGTACTACCTATATTATCTTCAGTTTTCATTATCTATCAATAACTAATGATATATGTGTTTCAGAAATGATTTTTGCACAAGAAACACAGCAGACGAAGAGGACCTAACGGTTTTACATCAACCGCTATTTTTAGAAATAAAGAAAGTATTACAGCCCCTAATAAATAAGGCAGATTGCCTGTCTTACAATTCAACAACCAATCAAGCTGGACGGTAAGTCTGTTCATGAATAGGAAGTTTCTCTATTATAATGTAGTTGTATAATTTTTCAGGTTTATGTCTTTAGTAGAAAAATGCGTTGGAGGAAAAAGAATAGGCTTTACTCGGGGATCCTTATATACCGCTAGTATTTCCCACATGCACGGTCCTGGATGGCACACATATGCATTGTCTGGAAAAGGACATGTTATTCAGAATACTAGTTCGAGAAATGAAAAATCGAATGCTTTACGACGAGTTAATACTTCAAAAAAGCCGCGGAAAAAACTTTTTATAGGTTCAGCAGCAGATTTAGATTATCGCCCAGAAGCTGCTGCACCGGGTTTATTTGAAGAGGAAATGACCAGTAAAACTTCTGAATTTTTAATGAAACTGCAGAACAGAGTTTCATCACAAGAAAAAATGCAGAATATTTATTTAAAAACACTGGACCAGCATGACAACAAATACTGGCGGGAGTTGAGGTTGGATTATTTGACACCTTCAAACTTCGGTCAAGTAATTGCAAAGAGGGATACAACAAATTGCCATAATATGGTCAAACGTATGTTGTATTCCACGAAAGAATTAAAAAGTAGGTGTGTCTGTCCAAAAAATTGGTTTATTTATAGACAAGGACGATCCATATTTGGTAGCACCACCTGATGGTCTGGTTGACAAAAATGCCATCGTAGAGGTAAAATGCCTCTTTTCGGTAAAAAATTCTGTTGTAGTTGACTGCAAATCGGTATCATGCTATCAACTGTATACGAACAAATAAGGTTAGCAGATTATATTGCACAGTAGTGATAGAAATACCAATAGATACATAATTTTACAGGATCAAGAGACATCTTCCCTACTATTATCAAGTACAGGGCCACTTGAACATAACACGCAGGGGAAGTGTTACTCTGTATTGTTCAGCGAAACAGATTTTCACGTGGGGGTAATACAACGCGACGAAGATTTATGGAACAATGTCATACTTCCAAAATTACGCTTATTTTATTACAATTGTATTTTACACGAATTAACAGATCCGCGAGTTCCTCGGTGCATGGCAATTGGAAACAGCAGTTAACGTGTAGTCAAAAATATTGATGCTTATGACAACAATAACCAGAAATTATACTGTAAATACTTGTATTTATGCAATAACACAATATAAAATATTTTCAATAATAGTCGTTTCATATTCAATCACAAAGAAAGTAATGTGAAAGACTTGACCGACTTTCAAATATTATTGGTTACTCTAAATCAGTTAAGACCAAGACGGGATGGCCAGTTTGAGAGGCGTGCCGCTTACTTCTAATTCCACTCTAATTATTATTCTACGAATCGTTTACTAAATCTTCGTTGAAATTGAATTATCAAAATGCGCACTAATTTTACGAATTCAATTTTTATAAAAACGATTAAAAAGCAATTGATTTTTTCGCGAGAAGCTTCACGTAACTCTTTAGATATTATCCACAAAAACACATTAATATTAATGTTATATTAATTTTTAAGTAGAAGGAGAATTAAGATCACATTGAGTACATATTGAGCTACGAAGGTGCCAAACAGCCTTAACCACATATATTAGATTATTGTAATGCTGGGGTAACTTAACATATTTAATTGATAAACCATTTACTTCAAGGTCTAGGAAAAAAAACAGGAAAAAACCTAGACTTAATAAAATTTAAAATTAAAACGTATTATGCCTTTATTTTTTCTAGATTTATATGATTAGGATTTTTTCTTAAATGTTGAAGTTAGCTTCACGTTGTAAACGAACATAGTAATGTGTTCGTCTTGACAATATTTCTATATTATCAAATTGAACGCCATGACTTGAAATATTTAAAGCAAGCTCAGCTACTACAGGTTTCTCCGGTTCACCCAATCTATTTTTGATATTAGCCCAACCAGATTTTTATAAGATTATATAAGATTTTGTGGATTGGGTAAACCAGAAAAGTCTGCTGTAGCTAAGCATGCTTCTAATAATTTAAAATGTGTTTGTCAAGACAAACTTATTATGTTCGTTTAGAACGTGAAATTATCAAGATATATAAACATCCTAGTAACTAAATAGGCAAGAAGAAAATCTCCTTTTCAATAGGTTTTGGCATCTTATAATTTAAAAACGGGTTGAATGGTACGTCTTTTGAACTTTAGGTATATCTAGCTGTGTCTTTTCCCAGACGTTAAAGTACGTGCTTTACTAATTAAATATGTGAGGTTACCACAGCATTACAATAATTTTATACATGTAGTTAAAAGTAAAATCGGATTAAACATTTACATTGTGTTGCAGTGTATAATAACAATTACAATTATTAATAAAGGAAAACTAATTCTTTGTTATACTTGACTAGATATTTTTCACAGTTAGCTTTGGTTAATTAGAAAGTAGTCTGATTTTTCTTCTTCAAAGAAGTTTAAAATATTTAATTTATTAGAGACATTATCAAACTTTCTGTTAATAGCAGGATTATGCTTGCGTTTTCATATTTTGTAAATAACTCAATTAATATCATTTACTAAAAACGATAACTGTACTTGTTATCGATACGTTTAAATTTGTACAAAAAATAAATAAGATTTTAAGTGGGTGGCTAGTTTTTCAATGCAACGTGAAAGAAGAATTCCCTATTCTTAATCACAGAAAACGGCGGAATTCTCTTAGGAACAAAAAAATGAACATTGCGCACCAAACTGGTGGAGTTCTTGAGCTCTTTCATAACTTCAATACCTACAATTTTGTTTGTTTACATAGCCAGAGAGATGAGAATGCCGCTCTTCGATCATCCAGAGCGTATGGACACGTTCCTCGTTTTCTTCAATAATTTCCAAGAACGTTTGACAATACCGCCGTTGAGAGCAGCGAAATCGTTTTCATTCATAGCCTGAACCAGTCGAATTTTATATGGGTGATAGTGTAAATCTAACCTCAAGATCTTTGTAACAGTCTTGTCGGAAATTCCAAACGCAGCAATCTGTCGAAGCCATGATCTCCGAGGGTTTATGGTCACAGCGATTCTTAGGCGTTCAACATTCTCGAAAGTTCGCACTGGTCTCGCATTGTGACTTCTTCTGGTTCTCGACTTGTCGATGTTTTGAAGTTTTGTACCCATAAATTTATTGAGTTCACAGAAAGCACAGGCCGATTACGATCAATCTGGAAATGTGTCCGGAAGCGGCGTTTAGCAGTTGTGATACAATGCTTTCACGGCGAACGACCATTTTTTATTGAACCACCGTTCCATAGCTACTGAAACGCTTTGAAGGGGGAACGCAATGGTAACCTTGCCAACTCGCCCCGCCACTTTCTTGGCTCTCAAGGTGTTTTCAAACATGCAGGTTTGACTGCTACACTCTTTACAAGCAATTAAGCAATTATTAAGAAAAATTAAATTAAAGTGGTATGTAGTAATGATATCTACGTTAGTATATTTATTTAAATAAGATAAAATTTGTGAAATCATGAAATAATCCAATTTAATAGATGGAATGACGAGATAATTTGATAAAAAGTTGTAAGCTGAGAAAAAGATGCTGAATAATCAAAATAAAAATGTGAACGGGAAGCAACAAAAAGTTGAATTTGAGCAGCAATAAAAAACATAGTGGAACACAAAGTAGAAAAGTGGTGTGTGAAATTGTTGAAATTTTTGTGTTTTATTTATTAATATGTAATAATTATGTGAATTATATAATAAATTTTACATTATTAAATATCTTTTAAAAAATATTCGTTACAATCAACAAAGATTAGAAAAAATCATTTACTTTATTTTTTAATAGCAAAAAGGTGCTCACGATAAATACAAAAATCGTTTAATGTAGAATTAATAAGAAAGACAGGAAATATAATTTTATTCACAGAATAATCTATTTGTCAAACCCGTAGTTTGTTAGAATAAGTAATAGTTAGTGGATAAAATGTTTGATTTAAAAACTACAGGTAGTTTATTACTATATATGACTGGAACGAAGAAATTACGAAGCAACTGCTCAATTCAATTTAACTGTACGCAAGCTTATTAAACGGAAATAGTAATAAAATTTGAAAACTGGATTATATGAAAATAAAATGCAAGGAAAATTAGGTTAGATAAATTATACGAAACTTTAGAAGATTTGGTTGAGGATATAAAGTTAAGGAGCGGTAAAGAGCGCAGTAGTTTATACAAATAATATACATAATGTAAAACAATAAGTGACTTGAGAAGTTTGGTGAAAATATAGAACATTTACTGACAAATCTAACTCTAGCTCAGATAGAAGAAAACCAGAATTCAATTCCAATGTAAAAAATAGTGAACCAAAAATAGCCATAAATTCATTTTGCAAGGGGTTAAATTATTCCGAAATTAGAACAATTGTCCAATTGCGTAACTGAAATTAAAAAGAAGCAATTAGTTTGCCGAAACTTCAATTATCAAAATAAATTTTAAATAATAATTTTAATTTAATAATTTTAGGTATAGTAATAATCTAAGTAATAAGCAAACGTTCAACAAACCGTGAAATAGATAAAATTTCCAAACACCTTTATAACAAAATTTCAATAAAAATTTACGGAAGTATGCAGTGTTACAATAAATAATTTTCCATGAGGCGACAAAAAAAATGAGGTAGAAACTCATGTAAATAACCAAGAATAATCGATAGCTGTAGGAAATCGTAATGACATAAAGGCGTACGCTCAGTTTTTTCGTTAAAAGGTAAAAACATAATTTTAGATTGAAATCAGCTAAATTATTTAGAAGTACTATACAATAATCAAAATCTAGTGTTGTTAGATACAGGGGCTTCAATTAATATAATTTGTAAAAATTCTTTAATAGGAAATGAAGTAATTAATGTAAATAAGGAAGTTAATATAAGTGGAATTAGAGGGGAAATAATTTCGCAGGGTTCAGAAAATCTAAACTTAAGCGTATATAAAATAAAATATAGATTGGATGTTAAGGACTGATATTTGTGAAAGTTGCTAAGCATTAATTAATTATAGATTTTCAATGCGATGAGAATGTTGTACAGTATATAGTTTCATTACATTCACAGTATAATGTTTCAAAAATAGGTCAAAAGTCATTTTCAAGGGTCATGACAGTTGGAAAGCCAGGTTTTCATACTTAGACATTATTGTTAGGAAAGTAAATTTAAAATTAAGTCCGCTAAAATGAGAACTTTTGAAGAAAAAAATTTTATATTTAAGACATCTTATAACGGAAAACCGTATGTTTCCTGATCTAAATAGAAAAATGTATTTAAAAATGATCCAAGACTGACCACGAAAATGAAACGAAAGTTTTATTGCATTTATTAACTACTATAGAAAGTTTATTGACATTAACGCGCAAAGACACAATGTTTGAATGGAATGAACCATGTCACGATAACTCAAAAATGAAAATAGGCACGTACTGCAAATTTTATGCTTAAGCCTGTTTTCATTTCTCATAGAGCTGGCCAAGTTTTGAGAAAAACTCGGCGGCGGAGAGGGGAGATTTATGCGGAACAGTTTTTTGTTTTTATCAAATATTTATGAAAAATCAGTATAATTAAAAGATGTAAAAATACCAACATATCGATTAATTATGTTTTATTAAATTTTTTGGTACGACGCGACGTAAAAAAAATTCCTAAGGTAGAATTTAAGTGTTCCAATTTTTTAAATATCTTAATGATTTATTTTATAAAAAAAACGTATAGAGATGTTTTTTAAAGGAAATTTAATTTTATACAGCTGTTATTTATAAAGTTTCTTAACATAAAACAAACTAAGTCTAAAGACCAACTAAATAGAATTGAAGATGTTTAAATTTTCAGCATTTTATAGAATCGGGCGCTTTTGAAATTTTTTTTAATTCAACACCTATAGGTTTATTAACGCCTGTCTGACATTATGTTTTAAACGTCCATCTCACATAGATTATTGTCTTTTTTTCTACAGTGTTGTCCATTTTCGTTATGAATGTATTAAAATATCTGGTGTGGACCAACACACGACCTTTGAAACGGGAATTAAAAGAAATGAAGTAATTTCAAAACAGAAACAATAATCTATGTCAAGCAGACGTTTAAAACTTCATGTCAGATAGAGTGTAATAGACCTCTAGATGCTAACTTAAAAAAAATCCTAAGCTTCGGCGTCTATAGAAATATTCATAATACAGTTCATGCATTTGAAATCATATTTATTTAATTTTTACACTTATTTCGCTTTATGTTGAGAAACTTTATGAAGAAACGTTATGTAAAATTAAATTTTCTTTTAAAAATATGGCTACACTTTTTCTTATAAAATTGAATTGAAAAAAATTCTAAATTCTACTGTAGGAATCTTTTGACCGCCAAATTACTCTTGTACCAAAAATTGCATAGAACATAATCAATCTATATGATTAAGGTCTATACATTGGTATTTTTATATCTGTGAAATATACAGCTGTTTCAGAAATATTTGATAAAAATCAAAAACAGCTCCTAATGAACTCCCCTCTCTGAGGCCAAATTTCTCCCAAACTGTAATCAGCTCCAGGAGAAATGAAAACAAGTTTAAGTACAAAATTTTAAGTACGTACGTGTTTTCGTTCGGAAGTTATCGTGAGTAGTAACATAAATCCACACACACATGAACACACGCGCGCGCACACACTCACACACTCACACACACACACACACACACACACACACCACACCCACACCCACACCCCACCCCCACCCTCACTCACCTCTTGATACGACGGGAAATAGTTAAGAAACCTGTTACATTCGTATTAAACGAAACTAGTATATTTAATTAGCAACAATATTGCAGTGTAAATCTTGAGTATTTGAAATCTAGCGTAACTGTATTAATAATTGTCCACGTTGTAGAAATTAGAGAGACAAAAAAGATGTCTGGTTTCCTGCTCAAAAATGCGTGTCAGTTTCTAAAAATGGCGTTTCTACTTAAAACGCACGTGAGAGGAAAAAAGGTCACCTGATTCCCTTGCTCGAATAAAAATTGTTCTTATTCATCAAAAATTCGAATGGTTTTTAAAATTGAAATATCACGCGCAACGTTATCAGATTTCTAATCTGTACCTAGCACCAGTTGTGTTGTAATCACTATACAGTGCGGTGAGAAAGTAACCCATTAATTCATTGTTTTCGAAATCGTTAATTTGTGGTCAAAATCCTGCGACACGTCGATTTTTTTATTGATATTGCTGTGTCGCACATATAGATGGTGCTGCGCACTTTCCGGATATGACGTCAAAGTTCATATTTTTAAATGGCAACCCTGTATGTTCGAAGCAACTGCTTCTCCTGAGTTTAAAAATTTATTGGGATTATTTGAAACAATATGCGCAATATTAATCATTAAATGTGTCATAATTCGAAAAGTGATGCGGTGTCAGTGCTGTCAATGTTTGCGTTAAATTAACAATCTGGGTACTAAACAGTGCACAACATTTATTAAAATAAACATATTCTAAACGAAACATAAAAACATAAAATAAGACTTAAACGTAATAAATGTAAACAAAAACCTCACATTTATGTATCGTTATAGGTATTTTTGTCACCGGAAGACAAAAACCCTTTCAAGTCTTATTTTATGTTTGTTTTCGTTGAGTTTATGTTTATTTTAATACATGTTGTGCAATGTTTAGTACCCAGATTCTTAATTTAACGCAAACATTGACAACATTAACAGCGCATCACTTTTCGAATTATGCCACATTTAATAATTAATATCGCGCATACTATTTCAAATAATCCCAATAAATAGGGCATTTTGGAACTCAGGAGAAATCGTTGCATCGATTTCCGCGAAGAACATACAGGGCTGCCGTTTAAAAATATGAACTATTGATGTCATATCTGGAAAGTGCGCAGCGCCATCTATATGTCCGACACAGCATAAAGTCCGGAATCACAATAAAAAATCGATGTGTCGCAGGATTTTGATCACAAATTAATAATTTCGAAAATAATGAATTTATCCGTTACTTTCTGAGCGCACTGTATATAAAATGCGATTTTAAACCCCTAAAAATGAATATCCATAATATCGTTCCTTTTCACTGTTAATTCAGATTACATAATAAAAAATAATGAAACACAGTATCTGTTGCTGTTCATCAAGGCTAAATACACCGTAGGTTCTGTACCAGATCAGCGATCCCCTGTCGACGATGTTAATAGCGTTCGGCTACTTTTTTGTCGAATTAACGCAGTTTTCATTCACAAGTAGATATGAAATTCACAGAATTCATATATACACTTCCAACAACGTTATGCAAATTGTTTCCTTTTTCTTTACCACCACAAAGCGGTTAACCACTAGAGTGGTGTTATAACGACGAAAGCCACTTGATATCAACGACGAAAGCGAAATTAATGTTTATTCACAATATTGTTGTTGAGGTATCTCTTTTATTTGTGCACTTCACTGGAATTGTTTTACCAGCACTCTATTTCGTCGCACTTATACAAACACGAATCTACCTCCACTAAGTAGATAAATTATTGCTATCACACTAAAGCTCACTAACCTCCTCTTTATTAACAAACTTGGTCCCTAATTGCATAGGATCTTTAACAAAATTAAATTTTTTTAATTTCCGCTTTATTAAAATAATTTGGTACGGAGTCGCATAGGACCTTCCTTTACAAGTATTTAACCTCGGCTGGGTTATTATTACATACATTCGTTCAACTCAATGTCAAATATAAATGCTTATCCTACAAAATGTGCAAGTGTCCGTAGATAAGGTCCAACTTACCATGTAATTCGCTTTATATGTTTCACAAAGTCACCTCCTTTAGTTTAAGATAAACCTATACAACCCCTACAATAACATTTCAACTTATATCACTTTTTTTTTCTTTTAATTACAAAATTAAAAATTTTTTTATTCTTGATTTGAAATAAATAACGCTCGTTACAGGTCACGTGTAGTAAAAAAAAAACATTTTCTATTAGTATTAAGATAAATTAGATACTTTCAAATTTAATTCTAGAGCAAGTATCTATTAAGAGAAATTTACTTAATTAATTTAAGCTATTTTACCTCATATTCTTCAATAATATTCGATATTTACGCAATACAGCAGAAAGAACGAAAGAAAGATGACGGAAAGCTTCCGCGACCTACATATATAACGCCGGTTCGGTCGCGGTGGGGCCTGTTGGAAATTACAATTCTTCCTATGATCAGGTGGGAGCGTCGGAAGTTATTTTAATCAACATTACGTTAATTACTGATTCTTTAATTACCACTTCCTACATAAAAAACAGTTATTTACATAACGGCTTAATGGCTAATGACGGATAATTCTATCAACCAAGAATTCAAAATTACCTACTTTTCACATGTGTTAGCGGTTGAATGTAATTTGTTTTGTTATACTTTATAAAAATTATTCAACATTTGAATTAAACATTTAATATTTGAAATCATTAAATGATACTTATTTTGTTTGCAACTACAATATTATCAAATTTATACTTAAATGGTAGTCGCAAACGGCAGCAGGTATGTTAATATATTTGATATTGGCATGTGTTTATCTGCTTTTAAATAAAATTTAATCATCAAGGTGCTTTTCATGGTCAACCTCTATTACAGAGAATACAAATTTTAAGATATACATTAATTCATTTACAGGGATAGTGCTAGTTTTAATGATTTCACTAATTAAGTATTTACTAATTGTACGGGACCTAGATTTTATTACTTGAATGCTAACGTTTTTCTATTTCTACATTCAATTAATTTAAAAGGCTTATTTGTAACTTTTCCATTCCAGATGAGCATTATAATACAAAATAGGTTATCATTTGTCAAAGTTTAATTGCAAAATTTAAAAAGAAAATTGGTATTTACAGTTAACGGTGTAATCTTTTAAATCTTTTAAGTATTGTTTATCATGAAAACAATTTTATTACAAACACACAAAATATTTGAGATCACTTCTCCTTCGAAGCCAATTACTGGATACCTGGATAACCGAAAAAAAAACAATATGTCTTCTAGCGAGCTTTCATTCATATATCAATCAGAAAAATAATGTCACTCCTTCATCTACTCAACCCTTTCGGATATTCAACCTGATTTCATCTTAATTAACTGCAATTGTACTTAATCGTTTAGACCTAGAGTTCATGTTTTGTCTGGAAGTGAAATCTAATCACTGTATTTTCCCCTGTTGCCATTTTCCCATAACTAATCCGTCTTGCTTAGTACAAGCACGTAAGTAAATATAGATCAATAATTTGCGTTTTCTGTGTTTAAAAGATTTGCTATATATCGTTACAATAAATATTAGCTGTTTTATAATCTTGTTTGGCTAGGTAAAAGAACTAAGTTCATCATAAATTTTAAGTTTTATGTTACTTTAAACCGTTTGATCTCCGAGATAACAAATTTTAATCGAGCTTAGTGTAAACGGCTTACGCGGATCGATTCCCAAACGATTTATGCATTGCTTACGAAAATTGCATAGACGCTAACAAAATACTAAATACATGTTATTTAAAACTTGACCGGAATTAAAATGTAGTAAGAGCAATCAATATTGATTCTTACTTAGCAAAAGTAAATCGTTCAGTTTAAAGTGCAAAATTAATAAAAGGCGCAATGTACATAAACGAAGTCGCCATTCTCTCTTGTCCGTTAGTGAATAATGTTATCCTTATCACAAAAATCTGTATCACACTCCTTCAACCCAAATAGTAACACATCGACAAGTAGCGCCTTTAATATATCGTCTTAAATTAAATTTTACCAATGAAATGAATTTAGATTATGTTAACTCACCGCTTCGTTAAAAGATAACAAAGTTGCTCCGTTATCTTGGTATGCAGCTTACAAAATGTATATCAAAATAATTTTCAATGCATAAAAGTTATACAATTAAAATTATGTATCTTGTATCGATTTCTCTTGTGATTTACAAGGGCCGCTCCCAAACAAAAGCAAAGTTTTAGAATTATTCATGATAATAACTGATTATCAAAATTCATTAATTGCTGACAAAGATAACTGTAATAGTTTTGAAACATCTAAAGGTAGTAGAAACTAACTAATTAGACGGTTTATAACTCAAAATTGTACGCCGTAGCATCAGAGTTGATGAGAAAGTCCCGTGTAAAGAGAATGCTATGGCGGGATGCAGATAGCGCTAATTTTTGGCTTTTAGGCATTAAGAAGATTCACTTTTCCGAAACCCCGCCGAAATTGTCGTACAAAAATATACATTCAAAGCAACATACAGTTTTGACAAGCACTCATGCGGAGAAAATGCAACTCTAGGTCATCGAAAAATTCATTTTATCGCAATCTCAACGAAATTGGTGTATAAATGTATGTTTTGGGCAAAATTAGGCCCAAATGCTGACCAACCCACGTGGGCCACAGAATTTGGCTCTTGGTCATCGGAAATTGGTGTATAGATGTAAATTTGGGCAACATTCGGCCCATTCAGTCCAAAATTTAGCTCTTGGACATTGAAGAAATCCATTCCGCCGCAACCCCAACTAAAGTGGTGTACGAGAATATTTTGTGAAAAATCCGACCATAACGCTGACCAGTATTCACAGAATACAACATTTGGCTGTTTGCCACCAAAGGAATCAAGTTTGCCGAGACCCCAACAAAACTGGTGTATAAATATAGATTTTGGGGAATACTCAACCCGAACCCTGACCAACATTCATGGGCCACAGAATCTGTTTTTTTCATAATCATTTTGTTGTGACTCCAATGAAAGTGGTGTGTAAATATAGATTTTTAGCAAAATTCACTCCAAATTTTGACATTTATGTGGCACAAAATTTATCTCTTCGTCGTCGAATGAATCCATTTTACAGCGAACTAAACGAAATTGGTGTACATACCTACACATACAGAATAGTTGTTTTTTTAGATTTTTTCATTTCCTTCGGTTATATGCTACATACCCTCTCTTTTTCTAAAAGTTTTTTCGTATCTCGTATTGCTACCAATATACTGACCAGCTTGTTTAGAGACCTTTTGCCGGTATCTTGGAAGTTTATCGAGGGATCTAGTGTAATAGGAAATACACTGTGCAATATAGTCGAAATTCTGACAAGATCAACATTATTTTATTTTTTACTTGTTTAGCTTATAGATTAAAGTAATATCTCTGCCGGTATTCGCACCATCTTGCACCAGAAGATCACTAGTTGAAAAATAACATGAAGTCGTGGAAGTTGGCACTTGTCTGAGTATTCCACGCTGTTAACATGCCGCAAAATTTGCAGAGACTGCCACCATCACCTGCGCTTTGCCTGCACCACTGACCTTGAAATCTTAATACGAAATAATAGCAAACACCATCATACTTGCCGAAATAAGTACGATAACTAAAATAACGTTATTCATTATACATTGGTGCTGTAACTTTTTGTTATATTAATTGAAATAAAACTAACTTTAAATGTAGTATTATAAGTTTTTGTTATGAACGAATAAGTTCAAAGGTAAATATGTAATTAAAATTATTATTAATTTTGTTAAATACATAAACAAAAAGTTTACCTCAGTAGGATTTGAACCTACGCCTGTACTTTGCTAGTACCGCGCTAACCAACTGCCATCAGGTTCAAGCCAATCGATGTAAATTTTGTCTTTATGTATGTAGAATATAAAGACAAAATTTACATCGATTGGGGCTTGAACCTTGATGGCGCAGTTGGTTAGCGCGGTACTCTAGCAAAGTACAGGTCGTAGGTTCAAATCCTACTCGAGGTAAACTTTTTATTTATGTATTTAATTTTTTTTACTCAACGTGTTACAATCTGTCCATGTTGGACAATAAATAATTGTTATACCTAGTATCTAATATGTACAACAATGGCTTGCAGGAGATGCTTCCAGTGAAACCCTCCTTCTATATATATATATATATATATATATATATATATCTCAAACTGGATATGATATGACAGCGTGATATTATCTTAATCTAGATTTTTACTAATACTAAATAAACAGTTCAGTTAGGTCATTTGGTTTAAATCGTTTTAGACGACGCACTTCACCAATGTCTTCAAACAAATTTCTTGCGAGCACATTTGGATGTATTTGAGTTCTGACACTATATTTCTCACTGAACTGTTTGATTACTTCCTTGACTGAAGGTATTTGTAAGTCTTTTGTAATTGTGGTGTTGGGAACATACCATAGGGCATTAACTATTATTCTAAGAACTTTGTTTTGAAAACGTTGCAATATTTCCAGATTGGAGTTGCTTGCTGTACCCCATAGTTGTATGCCGTATGTCCATACCGGCTTAAGAATTGACTTGTACAGAAGTAATTTATTTTCCAACGTTAATTCAGATTGCCTACCGATTAAGTTTGTATTCCTAAATACTTTATGTCATCTGTTTGGTTGAGTTGTCTGCCGTTTAGTGTAACGGGTGAACAGGTATCTCTGTTTAGTGTGAATGTAATATGCACTGATTTTGTTTCATTTGCTTTGATCTTCCATGAGGTTAGCCAATTTTGCAGCAAATTTAAATTCCCCTGAAGGTGTTCTGATGCAACTGTTGGGTTAGAATGTACTGCTACTATTGCAGTGTCATCTGCATATGTGGCCACTACGGTTTTATCGGTTGTTGGTAGATCCGCTGTGTATAAAGGTTATAAGGTAGGTCCTAATACACTACCTTGCGGCACTCCTGATTTAATTGGCAATAAGTCTGTATATTCATCCTGGTACTTTACAAGGAAGTGTCTTTCCATTAAATAGGACTTAAAGATAATGAAGAAGTTGTGTGGCAACTTTTGTTTGAGCTTGTACTGTAGGCCTTCGTGCCAGACCTTATCAAAGGCCTGACTGATATCCAAAAATGCTGTTGCACAGTACATTTTTTCCTCAAATGCTTTGTTGATTATGTTAACTATACGGTGTACTTGTTCTACGGTACCATGTTGGCTCCTGCAGCCAATTTGGTGATCAGGAATAAGTTCATTGGTCTCCAAAAAGGGTTTAAGCCGTTCCAGAAATATTTATTCAAACACCTTTGAAAGAGTTGGCAGTAAACTTATCGGGCGATAGGAGGCTGTTTCATTTGGGTTTTTTCCATGTTTTAACAGCATGATAATTTGTGATACTTTCCACTGTCTGGGGAAGTACCCAAGTCTAATTACTGCGTTAAAGATTTGCTGTACGGCTTTAAATCCTTTATTTGGTAGTTCCTGTAGCAGTTTTCCAGTTATAAGGTCAAACCCTGGTGGTTTCTTAGGATTTGTGTGCTGTAGAATTGTTTTTGTAACTTCATTAAGACTAATGTTTTGTAATGGAAGATCCAATTGGTATGGTCAAGAAACTCTAGTATTTCTTGTTCATTTTCTGCGGCATCTATGTAATGAGGTTCAAATACTTGAGCTAGGTGATTTGCAAATACTGTGGCTTTTTCTTTGTTGCTTCTGGCCCATTCACCATTGTGGTCTCTTATCGGTGGGAAGGATTCCTTGGCTCTTTTCAGTTTTCTTGTCGCTTTCCACAGTGAATAGTCCGTCGCTTCTGACGCTGACAAGTTGCTTAGGTACTCCTGGATAGCTTGATTTTTTATTTGCGATAACATTCGTTTTAATTCTTTTGCAGCCTTATTAAAATGTCTTTTGTCGTCTTCATTTCTTGTGATTTGCCACTTTTTTTGAAGTTTCCTTTTTTCGTGAATTTTTTGCTTAACCATAATATGGCACTTTTCTACAATGGTAGTATGATTATAGTTTGGTGTTGCTGACCATGCTGCATTCTGTATTACTTTTGTAAAGTCGGTTAGTGCTAGGTCGAGTTCTTCTGGTGTTTTTAATGATGTATTTAAATTTATTTCATGGTCTAAAATTGTTCTGTGCACTTCCCAATTCGTGTTTTTGCTGTACAGTGTGGGCTTTTTTTGTTTTTCATGTACATAGGAATGTAATGTGACTAAAACTGGCGTATGGTCAGATGAAAGGTCCCAGCAGGACTCTGTCTTCAGTTGCCTTGCATTTAATTCTTTTATAATTCCAAAATCTAATAAATCTGGGATTTTTTTCTTATCCGTAGGTGGGTTCTCCTGTTGATATCGCAGTTAAGTTATTTGCCTTGAGAGCAGCATAAAGTTCTCTGCCTTTTGTTATTGTTATCCTGGAACCCCAATACTGATGTTTTGCATTCCAATCCCCTCCAGCGAGGAATTTATTTCCTAGGGTACTAAAGTAATCTTCGTAATCCTGTTTTTGTTATTGTATTTTGGTGGGGCTGATATATTTAGGTTTCCCTATGATCTTCTATCGCCAACGTTGTTGCTTTAGATGTTCCGCTTTATTAAAATAATGTGGTCCGGAGTCGCATAGCACCTTCCTTTACAAGTATTTAATCTCGGCTGGCTTATTATTACATACATTCGGTCAACTCACTGTCAAATATAAATAAATGCTTATCCTACAAAATGTGCAAGTGTTTGTCGATAAGGTCCAAGTTATAATGTGGTGGTTCAAAAAATTTAATGATAAATAAATAGGTTGTAAATGTTCTCAAAACAAATCGTTAAAATAATCAGAATTCCAAACCACTCAATATAAGATAATGCCGTCGTCCCAGTCGGTAAATTAAAGTAGGCCGGTTCAATCTTTTGATTTGCTTAATTACCATAAATTTCTGCTTGGTTATTTCCACTTAACATCAATATAGTAACTGCAATGTAACAATAATAAAAATTATCTCGGACGTTAAGTTATTTTTTGATTATGCTTGGAATAAATAAGCCGAGTATACAATAAAAAATTCACCACAATGTCAAAATAAAAAAATATACAAGCTATGTTTATTAAATATTTAAATTTAGAATTATGTAAAATGTGTCTTAAAAACTAGTTATAGCCTTAAATTACTAAATTATTAGAATATATATACCTGTTCGAAACTTTTTTGTACATAACTTTTTAATAACATCTGGTATCTAAACAAATATGGAAATGCAAACCAAAGGTGATGTAATATTTGCACCAATATTGCGCAATATCTCGTAATAACAATACTGTACATTGCAAACCATACCAAAGTTGAATTTTACTTCTTATAAATTTATCTTCCTGAAATTTGAATAATCCAATATTTATTGCATTCTCTCGAAAGGTCAAATAAAAAAATGGGATCTAAATTTAGATCTGCATTAAATAAAACGCAATCATAAAATGAAAGCGTGCGTAAAAGTAGAATTAAATGTGCAATTATTAAAGTAGTAAAAGTTCTAAAAGTGTAAAAGTAGTAAAAGTGAAAGTAAAAATGCCTGCAAAAAGCAAATGTTTTAAATTTTAATCTAATGCGAGTTAAATGTACCTTACCATTAAATCAATGGCACTTTTCACAAAATTTAGGTGTAAACCCAAAATGGCTTCCTGTATACACAGAATACATCAAGAAAATGGAGAAAAGGACGCTTAGGATGTCAGATGATATAGCGGTGCGGGAAAAAATGTGCACAAAAAGTAAGTCAAAGATATGGAGTATAAACCCCTAAGAAGATATCACTTAAGTTACACCAAAATGCAAATTAAGTTGCCTACCACATACTTATAATTCATTAATAATTAAAAACTTTATTTTCTTATATTTGCAACTAAATGAACGAAGAACGTAAATTACGGTATATTTTAATACAACTCAAAATGGGTTGTTACAAACTTATAATATGACCCCCTTTATATGTTTCACAAAGTCACCTCCTTTAGTTTAAAATAAACCTACACAACCTTTACAACAACATTTCTTTCAATTACAAAATTAAAAAAAAAATTTATTCTTGATTTGAAATAAATAACGCCCGTTACAGGTCACCTGTAGCAAAAAAAACGTTTTCTATTAGTATTAAGGTAAATTAGATACTTTCAAATTTAATTCTAGAGCAAGTATCTATTAAGATACATTTAATTAATTAATTTAAGCTATTTTACCTCATACTCTTCAATAATACTCGATATTTAAGCAATACAGCAGAAAGAACGAAAGAAAGATGACGGAAAGCTTCCGCGACCTACATATATAACGCCGGTTCGATCACGGTGGGGCCTCTTGGAAATTACAATTCTTCCTGTGATCAGGTGAGAACGTCGAAAGTTATTTTAATCAACATTAGTTTAATTACTCATTCTTTAATTATCACTTCCTACATAAAAAAGTTATTTACATAAAGGCTTAATCGCTAATGACGGATAATTCTGTCAACCAAGGATTAAAAATTACCTACTTTTCACATGTGTTAGCGGTTGAATGTAATTTTTTATGTCATACTTTATAAAAATTATTCAACCTTTGAATTAGACATTTAATATTTGAAATCATTAAATGATACTTATTTTGTTTGTAACTACAAAATTATCAAATTTATACTTAAATGGTAGTCGCAAACGGCAGCAGGTATGTTAATATATTTGATATTGACATGTGTTTACCTGCTTTTAAATAAAATTCAATCATCGAGGTGCTTTTCATGGTCAACCTCTATTACAGAGAATACAACTTTAAGATACACATTAATTAATTTACAGGTACAGTGCTAGTTTTAATGATTTCACTAATTAAGTATTTACTAATTGTACGGGACCTGGATTTTATTACTTGAATGCTGACGTTTTTCTATTTCTACATTCAATTAATATAAAAGGCTTATTTGTAAGTTTTCCATTCCAGATGTGCATTATAATACAAAATAAGTTTAATTGCGAAATTTAAAAAGAAAATTGGTATTTACAGTTAACGGTGTAATCTTTTAAATCTTTTAAGTATTGTTTATCATGAAAACAATTTTATTACAAACACACAAAATATTTGAGAATCACTTCTCTTCGAAGTCCAATTACTGGATACCTGGATAACCGAAAAAAACAATATGTCTTCTAGCGAGCTTTCATTCATATATCAATCAGAAAATAATGTCTTCATCTACTCATTTCGGATATTCAACCTGATTTCATCTTAATTAACTGCAATTGTACTTAATCGTTTAGACCTAGAGTTCATGTTTTGTCTGGAAGTGAAATCTAATCACTGTATTTTCCCTGTTGCCATTTTCCCATAACTAATCCGTCTTGCTTAGTACAAGCACGTAAGTAAATATAGATCAATAATTTGCGTTTTCTGTATAAAAGATTTTAGATATCGTTACAATAATATTAGCTGTTTTATAATCTTGTTTGCTAGGTAAAAGAACTAAGTTCATATAAATTTTAAGGTTACTTTAAACCGTTTGATCTACGAGATAACAAATTTTAATCGAGCTTAGTGTAAACGGCTTACGCGAACCGATTCCCAAACGATTTAGGTATTGCTTACGAAAATTGCATAGACGCTAACAAAATACTAAATACATGTTATTTAAACTTGACCGGAATTAAAATGTAGTAAGAGCAATCAATATTGATTCTTACTTAGCAAATAAATCGTTCAGTTTAAAGTGCAAAATTAATAAAGGCGCAATGTACATAAACGAAGTCGCCATTCTCCCCCCCCCCCCCCCCCCCCCCCCCCCCCCCCCCCCCCCCCCCCCCCCCCCCCCCCCCCCCCCCCCCCCCCCCCCCCCCCCCCCCCCCCCCCCCCCCCCCCCCCCCCCCCCCCCCCCCCCCCCCCCCCCCCCCCCCCCCCCCCCCCCCCCCCCCCCCCCCCCCCCCCCCCCCCCCCCCCCCCCCCCCCCCCCCCCCCCCCCCCCCCCCCCCCCCCCCCCCCCCCCCCCCCCCCCCCCCCCCCCCCCCCCCCCCCCCCCCCCCCCCCCCCCCCCCCCCCCCCCCCCCCCCCCCCCCCCCCCCCCCCCCCCCCCCCCCCCCCCCCCCCCCCCCCCCCCCCCCCCCCCCCCCCCCCCCCCCCCCCCCCCCCCCCCCCCCCCCCCCCCCCCCCCCCCCCCCCCCCCCCCCCCCCCCCCCCCCCCCCCCCCCCCCCCCCCCCCCCCCCCCCCCCCCCCCCCCCCCAAGAAACTCTAGTATTTCTTGTTCATTTTCTGCGGCATCTATGTAATGAGGTTCAAATACTTGAGCTAGGTGATTTGCAAATACTGTGGCTTTTTCTTTGTTGCTTCTGGCCCATTCACCATTGTGGTCTCTTATCGGTGGGAAGGATTCCTTGGCTCTTTTCAGTTTTCTTGTCGCTTTCCACAGTGAATAGTCCGTCGCTTCTGACGCTGACAAGTTGCTTAGGTACTCCTGGATAGCTTGATTTTTTATTTGCGATAACATTCGTTTTAATTCTTTTGCAGCCTTATTAAAATGTCTTTTGTCGTCTTCATTTCTTGTGATTTGCCACTTTTTTTGAAGTTTCCTTTTTTCGTGAATTTTTTGCTTAACCATAATATGGCACTTTTCTACAATGGTAGTATGATTATAGTTTGGTGTTGCTGACCATGCTGCATTCTGTATTACTTTTGTAAAGTCGGTTAGTGCTAGGTCGAGTTCTTCTGGTGTTTTTAATGATGTATTTAAATTTATTTCATGGTCTAAAATTGTTCTGTGCACTTCCCAATTCGTGTTTTGCTGTACAGTGTGGGCTTTTTTGTTTTCATGTACATAGGAATGTAATGTGACTAAAACTGGCGTATGGTCAGATGAAAGGTCCCAGCAGGACTCTGTCTTCAGTTGCCTTGCATTTAATCTTTTATAATTCCAAAATCTAATAAATCTGGGATTTTTTCTTATCCGTAGGCCAGTAGGTGGGTTCTCCTGTTGATATCGCAGTTAAGTTATTTGCCTTGAGCAGCATAAAGTTCTCTGCCTTTTGTTATTGTTATCCTGGAACCCCAATACTGATGTTTTGCATTCCAATCCCCTCCAGCGAGGAATTTATTTCCTAGGGTACTAAAGTAATCTTCGTAATCCTGTTTTTTGTTATTGTATTTTGGTGGGCAGTATATTGCTGATATATTTAGGTTTCCCGTATGATCTTCTATCGCCAACGTTGTTGCTTGTAGATGTTCCGTGGTATAGCTTTCTAGCTCGTGATGTTTGATGCCTTCTCTTATAATGATTGCTGACCCTGCATGACGGCCACTATCAGGATGTATAGTGTTGTATATTTGATATCTAGGGATACGGATATAGCTTTGTATAGTAAAGCGTGTTTCTGATACTAACATTATGTCTATATTATTATTTTGTAAAAACAGTTTCACTTCTTGTGCATGTTGGCACAAGCTGTTGGCATTCCATATGGCTATTTTTAACAATTGGGCCATTAAGACATTTTTACTTATCTTTTTTGGGATTTTTTAATGGTGTACTTTAAATTATACAATCTAAACGTTTCGATAACACTTACAGTTATCTTCGTCAGTAGTAACGTTTCTTAAAAATTGTTAAAGATGTAGTAAACAATTTTGTCAAATTTGAAAAATTCAAACTATAAACATAAGCCTGCTATTAATATAACAGTTTGAAAACGTATAAGCCAACTAATAAAATTGTAGTAAAGAATAACTAGGTCATTAAAATTAAATATTGTTAAACTGCCTCAAAGATGACAAACCAGAACACTCTCTACGACGAAAGCTAACAATGAAATTTGCCAGCCAAAACACATTTAACAAAATTTAATCGAGTTATGATGTAAGTGTAAAGTTGTGAAAACTTCAATTTTAAAATGATAGAAGCATTCACAAATCCAAACATTACATCAAAAATAACCCAGTTAAATCTAACAAAGAGATATCTTTATCAATAATTGGAAGTGTTATTAACAATGAAAAGCACAATGCAGAACGTTCTTTGTAATTTTTAATTTCAATTTAATTTTCAACATTATGTTAAATTATAGTGCTGTGGAAATTTAACATATAATTGGTAAACATTTGCTTCAAGGTCTAGGACAAAACACAGCAAAAACCTAGACATACCAAAAGTTGAAAACAAATTAAAATCAAGGCTGTATCATTATGCTCTTTTTAATTATAAGATGCCAAAACCTATTTAAACGGAGATTTTCTTCTTGTCTATTAAAATATTCGGGTGTTTATATATTTCAATAGCTTCACGTTGCAAACGAACATAATAATGGGTTTGTCTTGACAAACTATTTTCATATTGTTCAAATTGAATGCATGATTTAGATTATTCAGGGCATGGTCAACAGCAGACCTCTCTGGTATGACCAATCTACAAAATCTCATATGTTCTAATTGCGTCTTGTATCAAAGCTACGTTTTGTAGATTGGGTCAACCAGAGAGGTCTATGGATGACCATGCCTGAATAATCTAAATATGACATTCAATTTGATATGAAAATATTGTAACAAACATTATTATGTTCGTTTTGCAACGTGAAGCTATTGAAATATATAAAACCGAATAATTTTAATTACACAGAAGAAAATCTCCGTTTAAATAGGTTTTGGCATCTAAATTAAATTAAAAATACATAAGATACGCTTTCAATTTGCTTTTCAATTTTGTTAATAACACTTCAATTATTAGATTAAAGATATCTACTTTGTTAATTTAAACGTTATTTTGTTGAATGTAATGTTTGGATTTGTGAATGCTTCTTCATTTTAAAATTGAAGTTTTTACAACTTTAATTTTTACATCTAACTGATTAAATTTTGTTAAATGTGTTTTTGGCTGGCAACATTTCATTGTGTATCTAAGTTTCATGTTTTAGACTAGTATTCTGGTTATTCATTTAGTTAGCTTTTCAAACGTATGAGATGTGTTCATTTGACATTTATACATCTTTACATTTTAAGAAACATTTCTGACGATATTCTGTAGTTGAACTAATTTTATAGTTGCCTTAATCAAAGTTTTATTAATGTTAAGGTATTTATTTTATATAGCATTATTGTTTACTAACGTGGAGATGAGATTCATCATGATACCCATTTGACTGATAAGTTCCTTCATCATGTGTTTAAGTTCTGTCATATCGCTATTTTGTTGTGTGACTATCGCTGTATTCATTGTGTTAAGGTGGTTTGTTTGTTGTGAGTTTAGTTGTGCACTTTGTGCATAGGTTACATTGGGCTGAACATATTGAGTTGTGAAGGTTTTACGTTGTTCTGCTTTGTTCCTTAACTGCGGATATAATTTTTGTTGAAGCTGTTTGTGAACAATGCATCCCATGTAATTGGCTGGGTGGTTTTCACTGCAATTAATACATTGAACTGCTTCATTTCTTGTTTTTCTAGGGCATTCTGATGTTAGATGACTACCTATGCACTTGACGCAGCGAGGAGTTTTTCTACAGAAATTTATTGTATGGCCATATTGCTGGCAGCGCATGCACTGCGGTTTGGTTCTCTTTGCATGTGGTGCTTCAAATACCACACGTGTTCACTAATAGTTTTACTTTATATATTTCTTTGTTATTGTCTTTCTGCTTTAGGTCTACGAAAAACATGGGCAGACGTACATTGCTGCGTGGTCGTTTTATGTTCCACACATTTGTTACTTCGTGTCCCAATGCTTGTCTACTCTCCTTTATTTCATTAACACCTGTGGAGTAATGTACATTTTTTAGAACAACTCTGAAACTTTTATCATTTTTGGGTTTATAAGTATGGTATTCGGTTTTTTTGTCATTTAACATTTTTACAATTTTTGTATAAGTTGCACCGTCTTTTGGCTCTATTTTCACTTGCTCGTTACTGAGTGCTTTGGTTTGATACTTTCCTACTGCTACCTTGTTTAATTCTTCGATTAATGGTTTAATGGTTTGTACACCAGCGATAAAAATAGGTGGTGGTTTCGGTTCTTTCTTTTCCCCTTCCTTACGTGTGTTTGTATCCATTTCCTCTTGATCATTAAGGGGACTGTATCTATTGTTGCTTAGCCAATATTCTTTAGGTTTGCTTTGACCCGAGTGCCCTTCTTCTTCTAATATTAGTTTTTTACTGCTTCTACCAATTTGCCAGTCATTATTATGTGACGGTGGTAGCGGTACTGCTTGATTTGGCATTTGAACGCTTGCTTGTTGTTGGCTATAAAATGTAGGGTGTTGCTGTGATTGCTGTGTTATTATCGGTTGAGAGTAACACATGTTTGGGGCTGACATGTATTGTGGTTGCACATTTGGATTGTGCATTATTGGATTAGCTTGCACGTACTGCGTGTTATTGTAATAAGGGTTATTGGACATTTTGGCCGCACCCTGTAGTTATGTATTTGTAGCAATTTATAATGTGATATTAAATTAAAACAAAAACGAAAACAAAATATTTAAATGTAAATAAAATTAATAATAATTTTTAACTTTAAATGTGTCAATAACTTCACAAATGAGGTAATTACGATATTACCACTATTTATTATAGACGGCATTAAAATATTTTTAATTGTAATGTAACAAGAGAATACATTTAGGTTATTTTAACTTGTGGTATTACTTCCACCACATTTTAATCGATGCATGTGGCAATCGACTGACTTAAGTAGCACGAAGTCATAAAATGAAGCAGAAAGTCGAATTCACAATTCTGTGTTAAATAAATTTTCAACTGCCGATACAATTTGGTGCATAAAATATATTGAAAAACAGTGTGTCAACCTTAAAATCCATAGATGTATCTAAGCCCTAGTCTAAGACTTAAGCTACTTACTTCAGTGTTAAAAAGCATAGTCCATTATTGTAAACCGAAAAATTTTTCAATAAATTTCAAGTTTGAAATATAAAAATATATACCACCTTTAAATTACAGTTTGTGGTACATTTATATTTATTATTAGGTACGTGTATAAAACGTTCAAAGATCATAAGAATCCTAATGAGTGATAGTTATGTATTACTCATACGTCACTGTTTTTCTACTCTATAGGAGTAGAAAAAGCATAGTACACAAGTCGGGTGGTAATTCCTATTACGCACTCGTGTAAATTACGACACCGTGCGTAATAGGCTACTTGCCACCCTTATTATGTAATATATCATAAACTTACTGTTTCAAGAAAACATAAAATATCAAAGTGAATATCGCAATTATAAGCGTAGCAATTTGCATTATGGCACATAGTGAAAATTGGTGACCTTCGCAAACTGTTCTGGTAGTACTTATGTAAGAAGTTGAGGTTTGTTTAGTGTAACTCCTGCGAACTGTAAAGTTTAAGTACTGCAGGAGAACAGGACAGTCAAGTCTATTGTTGATAAATTTATGAAGAACTGAGTATTCTTCGGAACAGTAAATCTATCAATGAGAATCTATACAAAAGAATATTATTATCAGCATTTTGAACTGGATACTGACCATCTAATTTAAGCGCCAGGAATTTCGTAAATCTACTCCGAACACCTTCGACGGTCTTTTGATGGCATGTATAGTATGGGAGCCAAATTACAGAGGCATACTCCAAACGCAATCGCACCAGCGATAAGCATAGTATAGATAGTAATGATGAGATATTTTTGAATTTAGATGTATGTCTAATAGTTAGTAAATTACGGTCATTATTTTGCTCTAACTATTGATGGAATAAACTATAGAAATTAAAGTATGCCTCATGTTCTTGGGTATTCTAATAGCATCTACACTAACTTTTTATAATATATATTTATATTTTGGAGTAGTATACCTACCAATTTAATAGCTGTCGGATTTAATTAACTTCAATTGCTAATGCTTGGTATTCTAATAAATTTGTTTACAAAATAGAAAAATTGCTTCATTATGTGGAGGAACATGGAACAGATATGTTTATCACTTACCTCTTCTGTCTCACGTTCTAAATTAGTTGCATCCAGAATTTCTTTTGTCGTGTATCTAACCTTGGTAGTTATTGTAATATGTCTTTAAGATGATGCAGCAAAAACAGAGCTAAGTTCATAGTAGCATCACATGTTATTTAGTTAGAATGACCCCAAAAGCCTATAGACCGTAAATATATAAAACTATTTCAAATTAAATAAGCGAACATTACAATTTTTTTTGCACGGTGTTGTCATTTGAAGACGTCAGAATGATTTTAAACTTACGGATGATATACTGTAAAAATATATTTAGAAACAGTGATGTAATGGCAAAGTAGCTAACTAAATTTATATACAATCGTATTTTAGGATTTAGGCGTCTCTTTTTCAAAATTCTCAACCTAGAAGTTGATCTGGAAATCATATTCAAAAGCAATCGACTGCTATCAACAGTGTTTCTCTAACATTCATACTAAGAATATTCCTTTGTATAAATGCGACAAAAATTACGAAGCCAATATTCATAGAGGCGCGTTTGAAAATGAAAATATTACTAATGTATTAACGCAGTTGTTGAACACTCTGGAATAATTTTTCGAGAAATTACGAACAAGTTTGGAATGCATAATATAGCCGCATAAAAAATTTTTGAAAAAGAATTACTGGACCATTGAGGAAAATCTAAGCGCGGGTAAATTTTTGAATTTGCTGCAAGAACAAATTTTACCAGCTCTAGCAGAAGTAGCTCCCGAGGTAGAAGAAATTTGGTTTTAGACGGATGGTTTTCCTACTCACAACAACCGAGAAGTTGCAGACTTTATAAGGAATTGTTTTAATAACTGTGCAATAGGACCAAATTGTGCAATTAAGTGGCCTCCAAAATCTGGAGATCTTGTCCCAAATGAATATTATCTCTGGGGATTTTTAAAATCACAAATTTTCACTTTTGAAAGGTTTGCAGCTTTACGGGCATTAAAGACTCGCATCAGCGAAGAATGCTCGAAAATAACGCCTCGCATTCTGGCCAATGTTAGAAAACAATTTTATGATTAGGAGCAAAATAATGACTTATTTGAGCATTTCCTATAATTTTTGTAATTTGTAATTGTTAACTATTATTGATAATAATTTGTCACAATTACACAAAGGAAGCAACGTTCCACTATTCATCAAATTTGATAGTAATTCTTCCCATAAATGATTTTGATTAATTTTTTAGACAATTAAATCTACTTTATTTATTAGCGTAAGCTGTAAAATATTCTTACTAGTTTCATATGATAGAGAATTCAATTCTTAAAAAAAAGTTTCTGTAGAGTTTTTTTTATGCGCAAAAACTTCGGGGGGTTATTCTACTCGATAAATTAACGCCACTGCTATAACGTTTTTTTTTTAAAACTCAAAAACAACAGAGTAATAGGCCTCAAAATTTGACTTTTTAAATATTACATTTATAATAATCATTTTATTACTGGATCGATTCTCTTGAATCGATCGCACACATTTTTAATATTTTATTACGTTATTGTACCAAATTTTATGCAAATATTTCAATTCCAAAAGACCTATTCTGCACTTAACCTATGCATTATGATCCATACCCTTTTATTTGAATATATTTTTTAAATTTTCTTTGCATTCCTTTAAAGAGAAATAAAATATTCTTTAAAAAATTCCCTTGATTCATCACGATAAAATGAATCGTTTTCGAAAAAAAATACGTCTTTAAAAATTCCATCAAGAAAGGTGTGATAAATTTATGATTACATTTAAAAAGAGTGTCATGTATAAATACATTTAACGAAGCGTGCCATGGATGAAACGCGAGTTGTTTCTGAAATTTACAACTTTTGTTATTAAATTGCATATTTTATAATAAGCTTTCAAAGTGGTGCCCTTCCGTTCCAATGCACAAATTAATCCTTCTTAAGAAATCTTGACGAACTATTGAAAAACTTCCTTCATTTTGTCTAACTTCATCAAAAGTAGTTACAATTTTGTTCCTCAATTCTTTAACGTTCTACACCGGAGTCTTGTACACAGGGATTTTAAGTAGCTCCAAAAGGAAAAAAATATATTGAATTTAAGTCCGCTGCACAAAAGCTGCATTTAAAAATTCTCTTAGTGGAAAAAAATGTGGCCCAATTAAATGGTCACTTACAATGCCAGCCCACATATTCACAGAGAACTTATTTTGGAAATCACGTTCCATCACTAAATGAGGATTTTCTTCAGACCAGTAATGCTCATTATGAATATTAATTAATCAGCTACGCCCAAATCCAGCTTCATCGGTGAAAAGAATACATGAAGTGAACTTTTGATTGCCATTATGGAGATTTTTGATCGTATTGCATAGGTTCAAACGAGCCAAATGCGCCAATTTGGAATTTTCCCGAAACCATCGCCCGAACGTCCAATACAACAAGCACTAGAAAATGAAGAAAACATACCTCGAGAAATTTATAATAATCCCAGCACCTCTGTTCGTCGAATAACTGCGAATGTTGACGTATCTCTAATGCCATTTTATATCCAGCCTGCTCAAGTTCTCTTGCCTTCAGATTTCCCCAAACCAAACCAAATCCACATGAAACCACACAGTTAGATCATCATAGATTTTAAGTGAATGTTTGGCGTGGATTATTGATAACATGGTCATTGGCACATTCGTTTTTGACAATCATTTAACCGCAGAATGATATTTAATTTTTCTAGGAAATATGATGCAAAGTCGTCAACACCTTGGTAACAATACGAGATACGAAAAAACTTTATTACAAAAGTTGTAGATGAGAACGAAATAACAACCACTTAATAAATACCCTTTTCTTTAAAGCTTCCGTGTTCGTAAACAAAACAAAAAGGAGAGAAACATCGAAAAAACTTTCTTATCTATGGGGATATTTATATACGAATTTTGTTGGAGTCGCGGCAAAATTGGTTTCCTAGATGGCGCAGAATTTTGTGACCCATAAGTGTCGGTCAGTATTTGCGTAAAATCTATATTTAGACACCAATATTGTTAAAATCGCGGCAAAGTTAATTTCCTTCATGTCCAAGAGCCAAATTTTGAGTTCCATCAGCATTTACGCCGAATTTTGCTCAAAACATATATTTAGATATCAATTTCCTTGGGACCACGTCAAAAGGGATCCACTCAATGATCCAGAGCTGAGTTTTGCGTATGAGTGTTTGACAAAACTTGGGCTGAATGTTGTTTAAAATATTTCGGTATCAACTTCATTGGAGTTTCGGAAAAGCTGATTGCCTTGATGACCAAAATCTAAAAATAAGTACTATAAGCATCCAACCCTAGCGTTTGCTTTACACACGAGCTGTGTAACTCTGTCACAACATAAGGCTTTTAGAATTATGTTTTATGTTTCGTCGCCTGTAAAAGTTCTGAAATGGACTTACAAATAAAGTATTACAAAACGTAAGATATTACTCGACGCTTTATTTAAATTTAAATATTTTGTTTCAAACTAAATTATTTTAACTTTCAGAAGCTTTTATGTTACGAGCAATAGCACAAAATGAAAATTTTTGCAATTTGCAAAATGTAGGAGAAAACCATTTCCTCTAATAAGGTACAGTTAATACATTGAGACATTTCACTGACTACAATAATATAAAGGAAAACTGAAACTATATATTTTCGTATTATTTGAACTAAAGAATGTAATCAGTTGATATACTAGAAAAACTTTAACATTTTAACGATCAATTTATGCCCGCTTTATAAGGATTCTAAGCACACAAAACGCAAAAGGTGGCTTTCATAAACTCTTTTGTTTTCAACCACATTCTAATGCTTGCATTCTACGGTTTTGGACAAATTATTTCTACTTGTCTAACCGTTACAATACAATTAACGTCTTTCGTAATTTTCCTTTAGTGCAAAACTTAACACGGTGTGAGATCCAAAATATGCGGATTGAGATTATTGATTACAACGTTACCAATTAACGAACCTTGAAGGTAACAAGATTACAGTGTCGCCAAAGGTACTCGCTTGTGTAACTATATATTACTATACTTCAACGACTAGTTTTGCTAATTAGTCCTTAAATTGAATTTTTTTGCTGAAATACAAGTGAAAAATAATGAGTACAGTGCACGCTACTATAAAATTGACAAAATGGGCAAAATATACCAAATGAAATATACCTCTACAAAATCGAATACTTATTAAAATGCAATTTGTTTAACATAAACTGGAACACCTAAAACTACGTAACGTTAAACAATATTAATATATCTCTCTGCAATTTTTGATCACACGCTGACGAACACACACACACGCACAACACCACGCACACGCACACGCCCACGCACAACGCACACGACACACGCACACAGCACACACGACGCACACGCACACCACACAGCACACGCACACAGCACACGCACACGCACACCACACGCACACACGCACACGACACGCACCACAGCACACACACACACACACCACGCACACGCACACTCACACACACGCACACGCACACACGCACACGCACACACACACACGACACACACGCACACTGCACACCACACACCACACACACACGCACACACGCACCACCACCACACACGCACACACCAACACACCCGCACTCACCACGCACGCACCCATCACCACGCCACACGCACACGCACCACGCACACGCACACCACGCACGCACACGCACACGTCACGCTGCACGCACACGCACACACGCACACACACACACGCACACACACACACACACAGCACCACACGCAACCACTCCACTCAACACACCACACCACAGCACACACACACAGCACGCACACACACACACACATACACCCAATCACATCCAAATACACCACATTCACATGCACTGCTAAACGCACTTCACCGCATACATCACACACGCACGCCACCACACTCACAACACACGCACAGTCACGCACGCGCACGCACGCACACACACACGCACACACACACACACACACGCACGCACACACGCACACACACACCACACGCACCACCACACACACACACACGTACACACACGCACTCACCCACGAACACACGCACACATGCACACACGCGCACAGGTACACACGCACACACACACGCACACACTCACATTCATACTCACACTCACACTCACACTCACACTCAAACTCACACTCACACTCACACTCACACTCACACTCACGGTCACACTCACACTCACACCTACACTCACACTCACACTAACACTCACACTCATACTCATACTCATATTGATACTCATACTCACACTCACCCACGCACACACACGAACCTTCCCATCCACCCAAATGCATGCGCATACATACACATATATACACGTACACAGAACGCGGTTTCATGTTGAAAATTTGCAATACAAATTTGACGTAACATTGTACCGTAACATTAATAGTTGTGATCAAGAATTGAAGGATACTGAAAAACAAAAGCGCCTAGTGTACTGTAGATGGTTTCTATCTTAACCGTAGTTTTCTTTAGTGGTGAGGCGTGGTTTAGCTTAGTAGATATGGTCAACCGAAAATCCTCACGTCTTAAATGATAAACGTTTTCACAGTCAGAAAATTGGAGTTTGGAGTAGTTAAATCATCAATGTTGGGCAGTAGTGATATTTGTGCAGTATGTGTAAATCATGTGTATGAGATATTATTATTATTATTACATGTACGCTCACTTTAGGGTCTCGGAAGCATTTAAATCAGTTATTAGAAAATACTTTGGTATACATGCGTATCTACACTATAGAAGTAATTTTTAATACCTAATTGACTAACCAAATTACTTATTGACACTGGTAGCCTAAGGCATCTAGAATGTAATGTTATTTAGTATACAAATACTTTGTGCTACTTCTAAAATTACGAAAAAATTTTAATTTGGTAAAATCATCTTGACATAAAATAATGTGTAATTTAAACGCTTCAAAAGGATTTCTAATGTAAATAATAAAAGGATAATATGACAAAGTGACTGTGATCCAAATGTTCACAATTGGTGGTACAAGTGTGAACAAAATAATCAAATGCTTCAAGCAATAATACTAGTTAAGTAATTATAATTACGTAATTTAAAACACCTTTCTCTTATTATGCAAATGCATTTTTTTATGAAAATGGGCAATTAATATCTGTATTTAATACAAAAGTATTATTATTGCCAACATACACTTCGATTTTCAAATAAACTAAAAAACTCCGGTAAATATATTGTGTCATAATTTATTCAAGCGGCGAAACCTTTTACTTCATTTACGAACCTGAAAAAATCCCTTGAATAGTCTTAACTGAATATGAACCTCCAAAGTCGTCATTAAGACACATAAAAAGATTGGTCTTACTTTCAATAGACAGAAGGAGGTTATGTAATCCGTTAATGTTGTTATCCAAAGCGTGTCACTGACTTCGCTTTAGGCACATTAAACGTACAACGTGTGTTACACGATCAAATCGAGCTGGCGTCGTAGCTCTTATAAAAATAAGTAGGGGCCAAATAACTACAATGGAGTTGGGCAGATTCGAGAGAATACGTAAAATGGCTGTAATTTGACTTTAAATACTTGCCCTAAAAGAACGCTCAAAATCGGGGAAAAATGTTCTACGAGCGCCACCACGACCAAAACTTACTTTGAAAACTGTATTTAGCTGAGTTGTTGATTCTGAACGTTCGTAGACCGCAAGATATTAGCTCTGAACTGCCTGTAGGAACCTAATATAATTCACTTTGAATGCAGTTAATTGCTTTAAGTACTTTTGAAAGTCCATAAGGTTAACAATCCTAACTGAACGATTTGTTTCACTCTCGTATATGACTTATAATAATAACCGACAACCATTCAAAGCATACAAATAACATCCAATTCGGCAAAATAATGGTTAAATCTATAGATTTTTCAATGAATTTATCATGGTGTAATCCTAAACGGAGTATATTTAAAACGTCAGCAACCGTACTATTACGAAATAATAGATACGAAATCACTGATTTCTATCCTAAAATAAGACAGTAGTAACGATTGGTGCGTAATTTGGAAGCTATGCTCCATCCAACTATAATTTGAAATTTTAATGTCAACGTTTTAGACGTTTGGAACTATAATTCACCTTAATTAAAATTTTAACTATTATTTTCATAACTATAAATGAGTAAATAATGGTGAGAGACGTGATCACATGGAAAAGATCAGCTTTGTATGTCAATTCAATCAAACTTTTGTAATCGGTGTATCTCTATCAAGCGAACAATCACAACTACTGACTGTTTCAATTAGGTAACGCACTCAATAAAATTATCTTGACTAATTTTTCCCTACCAAGATTTATACTATTCTCTTAAATAAGCACTAAGGTAGTGATGAGAATCGATTGTCATTGTGGCCTAATCAAAATATGCCGAAGTGAAAAATTGGCTTATACGGTATATAGACCAGTCAAAAAATGTTAGAATCGCCAGAACCAAGTACACATTTGAGAAGGGATATGAAACAAATTGGAATGAGGAAGTTTTTCCAATTAGTGAAGTGATAAAAGAAGATCACCAGTTTACAGAATAATCGATCTTAATAACGACCCTGTTGTGGGTACCTTTTATGAGGCGGAATTGCAAGTTATTATGGTAGATAAAAACACCATATTCAAAGTCAATAAGATTTTAGCAGCGAAGGGTCGTGACCGACATAAAGAATATTTGGTCAAGTGGCGTGGATACAGCGACAAATTTAATAGTTCGGTGTTAGTTTCGCAGGTGAGGAATGTGCAGTGTCTCAAATATAGTAGGATAGTATGGGTATCATTCGTATTACTAAAGATAGAGTTACTTTCTTCGATGAGGCACACTTAAAAAAATGATGTCAAAATAAAATGCAAGATGGCGGTTTCAAAGATATTAATAGCAACTGTCTTATTTTAAATGGGCGCCATATTGGATTTTTACACAATTAAATGGGATTTTTTTTTCTGTTTTCAAGGATGTACGAATAAAGAATTATGAGAAATATTAATTGTTTTCATTTTAAATCGAGTAGCCATGATTAACAATAAAACAAAATTTATTGTAATACGACTAACCGTCAAGTTGTATTAGTTTATTGATTGTGTAAATAATTAGTGTTGCTGTATTGTATTATTCAGTGATAAATTGACAATAATTGTTTTTTATTTAAGTATTTCTAATGGCGACCTTTCCATCAAATGAATAATATGACATGTTTTGTACATACATAAAGTGCTACAAAAACCCCGTCTTGCTGCTCAAGAATATCTAACAAATTTTCCAGAGCGTAGGCAACCGGACATGAAAATATTTGCAAGATTAGATTCAAATATGCAACATTATGGATGTCTTAAAAAGCCCGATCATCGAGAATTTAACACAATATACACGCACATAAATTACACATTGTGCAGACTTTGCGACCAAATAATAATATCCGCAGGACAGAATCTAGTAGATGGTTTTTAAATAAAACCGCAGAAAATGGTGATTTTATAAATCAAGTTTAATGGACTTCCTACTTCTCCAATTGTGGATTATTTAATCGCCATAATGAGCACCATTGGGCATAGGAAAATCCACACTTAGTGGTTCCACGGCGCAATAAGGTTCGTTTCGGCTTTAATGTTTTTGTGGGATATTGGGAAATCGTTTAGTCAGTACTATAATTTTTGATGGAACCTTAACAGCGCAGCGTTACAGGGAAATTCTGCAAACATATATTGAAGATTTATTCGATGACCTACTTTTGGCACAAAATGTACAAATGTGGTATCAGCAGGATGGCGCTCTCGCACATAATGCTGCCAATGTTATCCGATATTTAAATGACCGTTTTGATAATAGTGTAATTTCCACCAATACACCTAATCAGTGGCCAGCCAGATCCGTAGATTTGACGCCTCTGAACTTTTAAAAAATGGCACATTTCCCATTTAACCAAATCTCTATCTTTAATAATAACAAAGATACCCATACTATCCTACTCTATTTGGGGCACCTTGTATATATATATATATATATATATATATATATATATATATATATATACCGGGTGGTCGTAAAGTAAGGAATAAATTCAATATCTCGTAAAGCACAATTTTATTCAAAAATCGCTCGGACCCGTCGATTTTATATTTTTACGGGGCATAGTTTGCGAAAAAAAAATTTTATACAGGGTGTCAAAAAAGATTTGCTAAAAAAATTTTTTTTTTCAAACTGCAACCCATTTTTTTTATTGCATTTTTGATTTCCCTTACAATTCTAAACATTTGTCATGCAGCATGTGTTATACCTAAGTCCAAGCGTTTTGGAGTTATTCGCATTCAAAATTTAAAAATTGAAAAAAGGTCATGAAGAAAACGAGATGTTCTATACGGATTTGCCACACCACAACATCTGGTTCCAACAAAATGGTGCTCCCCCCATTTTGCTGTGGTAGTTTGAACTTATTTGCACGACACTTTCCCAAACAGGTGGATTGGAAGGAGCGGTGTTATTGAGTGGCCACCAAGATCACCCGATCTAACACCACTAGACTTTTTTTTATGGGGATACCTTAAAGGCGAGGTATTTAAAAGCCAACCGGCAAATCTAGATGATTTAAAACAACGCATCCGTCAAGAAAGACATCGAATAACGCCCGAAATGGTTCGAAATGTGCAGCAGGAATTTGTAGATCGATTAGGCTATTGTCAGTTGACTAACGGAGGGCATTTCGAACATTTGCTGAAATAAAATTATTTTTAAGTTTACGAATCTTTGTTTTCGATACAATAAAACGTTATAAAAATTATTTTATTTTTCGTTTTCTTCATGACCTTTTTTTAATTTTTACATTTTGAATGCGAATAATTCCAAAACGCTTGGACTTAGGTATAGCACATGCTGCATGACAAATGTTTAGAATTGTAAGCGCAATCCAAAAATGCAATAAAAAAATTGGGTTGCAATTTGAAAAAAAAAAATTTTTTTTAGCAAATCTTTTTTGAGACACCCTGTATAAAATTTTTTTTCGCAAAATATGCCCCGAAAAAATATAAAATCGACGGGTCTGAGCGATTTTTGAAAAAAATTGTGTCCGCAACGCCTTCGTTTAAAAGATATAGGGTGTTGAATTTTAATTATTTTTTCGTTTTTTTTTAATATCTTTTTACAATGATGTAATAAGCGGACGAAATTTTGTATACTGGGGCTTTTTATCACGAAAAATTCAAATATGAGTTTTTTTATTACTGATAGAGGGCGCCACAAACAGGTTTCCATCTTTGAATCGGTCCTAACTTTTTTGCCTTACACTGTATGTCATTTTCGAATGGAAAAATTTGTTTTCCCATCTTTTCTGCTTCAGAAAGGTGTATCTTACTGAAGTCGCTAGGACCAACGGTTTACGAGAAAAATGCATCCGATGTATGCAAATTATCCAAAAGCGCAAAGTAGCTTATTTGCGAAAACAATGACATAACACTTCAACAATTAAATTTGTCTTGTCTGAAATATTCCCGGGATTCCATAATTCTTATCCATAGTTGCTCTTCAGTATGTATTTCTACAGAATAAACATTAATCATTAATTCCCAAAATGAAAAATCGAGGGGATTAAGGTCGGGACTACGAGCTGGCCAGGGTACAGGTCCCCCTCGACCAATCCACGTATTTCCAAATCTCCTATCCAAAAATTCCCTTGCCAATCGAGAAAAGTGAGCTGGCGCGTCATCATGCATGTAACGCATTCTACCAATAATAGCTAATGGAACATCCTCTAATAACGTATTTAGTTCATTCTCCACGAAATTTCGATACAGTTCACCTGTCAATCGATTGGGCAATTGAAATGGGCCAATTAAGTAATTGTCAATTATACCTGCCCACACATTAATATAAAACCCATATTGGTGACTTCTAATCACGATATTGCAAATTAGTTACTTTGGTGCTTTTGGATAATTTGCATGCATCGGATGCATTTTTTTCGTAACCGTTGGTCCTAGCGACTTCAATAAGGTATACCTTTCTGAAGCAGAAAAGATGGGAAAACAAATTTTTCCAGTCGAAAATGACATACAGTGTACGGAAAAAGGTTAAGACCGATTGAAATAAGATGGAAACCTGTATGTGACGCCCTCTATCAGTAATAAAAGAACTAAGATAATATTTGAATTCTGCGTGATAAAAATCCCCTGTATACAAAATTTCCTCCGCTTATTACATCATTGTAAAAAGATATTAAAAAAAAAAACAAAAAAATAATTAAACTTCAACACCCTATATCTTTTAAACGAAGGCGTTGCGGACCTAAGTTCATAGGAACTCTTTTCTTATTTTAGTGTCCTCTATCGAGTGGCACTATGCATGGCACTTTCTTCTTTATCACCCTGTATATATATATATATATATATATATATATATATATATATATATATATATGACGTATTTTAGTGGTAATATGACGTCAAGGTTTATTACGAATAAGATCCACGGGCTGATGGGTTGTAGGCTTATCTGAAATTCTGTATCCTCGTTCATTGCCGCTGTAAGCGCGACAGATAATTTATTATAGAACTGAGCCACCTACAGCAGAAGAGGACGTGCTAGAAACATCATATTTTTAGCACGACAGCGAGAAAATCGGTTATATTGAGGACGGTGGTATGTGTTACGTTCTACTTCGGGAAATTATGCCAGCATAAAAGAAATTACCAATGAGCTAAATAATGAAGAACTAATAAGTAGATTGTTAACAATTGGATATCATAATCTAACTAAGCGTGTCACCACGAAATTAAAAACAGCGCTCCTGTAATTCGGATTCTCACAGCGTTTAGCATTACAGTTGGGATATCGTCCATATCAAAGAATAGTATGGAACCAATCCCACCGCACCCCGCTGGTATATGAATAGGTTTACGAACGCAAATGTTCATTTATTGCGACATCGTTGAACTGCAAATTGTGGGTAATGTTTTATATCCACTTATTCGTATAATAAACATTACTTCAGAAAACTGCTTACGGAAGTCATAAAGATGTGTTTTATTGCCTACACACTACATGCCAGTGACGACACGGGAATTTGAAAACATTGAAGCTACACTTGAAGAAAGTACAATAATGTAGTTAAATCAGAAGATGTTGTCACAACCAAACAACATCTATGCCTACCGCTCATATATCGAGACAATGCTAAACTATGGACAGGAAGCCAAGACTTCACATCTAGGTTGTACCTTATGGCATAATGATAAAGCCGGGCAGATGAACACCATGGGACACGCAAATAACGGTTTCTCAACACTTCAAGCACTTACAGCGACCAGCAAACAGGTTGAGATGACTGGCTACGTGCACTCGGATTTGTTTATTATTAAGAATAGTTTCTTATAAGTGGTGTTGCGCTAAATGCTAAATTTGTACAATAAAGAGATATCTTTAGTCTAATGTCGGCACACGGTTCAAATTACAAGACGAAAATTATGGACGCTAGTTTACTGGTGAGACGTATGAGGATTAATCCCACCATTCTAGTTGCGCAGGTTAAAGCTTTAGGAACAACTGAAGCAAAAAACCCTGTTACAAGGGCAGACGTAAAAGTACATCATAGGGTTTGTAGCAAATAAAGCCTTCAACGCCTCAAATCCGTTCAATTTTCATCACAACAATATTAACTACATGTCGCTATATATTGACGGCCAGCAAATTCCTTCGAAGGCCTTACGACCACACTATACAGCTAATGGTTTATGTGTAAGAGCGTATCACACCTTATTCTTCGGTACACCGTAATTTAGTTAGAAACGGTTCTCGGCGCCTGCAAGTCGGCTTTGAAGAAGCTCTCGCGGAAACCGTTAACTGTTTGGTGTACGCCGAATTCGATAACGTAATCGAGATCGATAAACATCGGAATGTCGTCGTAGATTTTACCTATTAGAAGGGGTAAATCTACATCAAAAGCTTCAGTCTACAGCAACAGCTGAAAGAAGAAGTAGGCACACTTGGACGTACAAGGGTTTAGAGGTGTTAATAACGAATTCATACCGAAAGAAATTGTCGTAGTTACAGATCGTGGTGATTTATTGCTGATGTTGGTAAAACCACCTCGAGATTATTGTATATCGAAACCCATGTCAAACCGGATAAGATATTTAAGATAAATGGCGGTCGGGGTATGTACCCTACAACGATTTTCAGGAGTTGATAAGAGCATTGCTGCCTTTTATCAAAATTCACGTTAAGGGTAGTGAAAAACAACAGTCCGTCGACTAAAGAAATTAAAATATCTGGCGTAGAACACCTTCCAACCTACAAAATGGAAATTAAAAGAAATGAAATAATTTTAATATCAATTTTTTAGGCTAATTATGCAGCCTCTTTTATGATAAGTGCATTACGAAAATAGGCAACACTGTAAAAATAAAAACAATAATCTATGCCAAACAGTCGTTTAAAACTTCATGTCAGGCAGAGGTTAATTATAGATATCTAGATGCTAACTTAAAAAAAAATTCCGGAACCGCCTGCCTCTGTTAATATATCGATAATACCATTTAAGCATTTTCAATGATATTTACTTAATTTTTACATTCATTTCCTTTTACATTAAAAAACGTTATAAAGAAAAGGAATGTATAATTACATTTTCTACACATTTTCTTATAACATTCAGATATTGAAAAAAATTAAATTCTATCTTAGGAATTTTTTTGCCGCTGAATTACGCGTTATATCAAAACAATCCATAGAAAATAATTAATATATATGATTAAGATCTATATATTGATATTTTTATATCTTTGAAATATACAGCTGTTTCAGAAATATTTGATAAAAATAAAAACGCCGCTGAATTTCTAATCGGCTGCAAGCGAAATGAAAACAAGTTTGAATAGAAAATTTTAAGTGCGTATGTGTTTTCATTCTGGAGTTATTGTCTATACTAACATACACCTATACATACATCCTCACAGGTATCATGGCCTATCTTGGCGAAGCTTGGCCAAACGTTGATTTAGCGATAGTGAAGAAAAGTTCATTGCATAACCTTCTATACCTTGATATGTATATGTAGATTGGAAGGTAAATAAGCAGCAAAAGTATATAGTTGTTAAACCATAACATCGAGATACCTATGTGTGCTCTGGAAAACGCATTACTATTGCAGGACTGGACGCATACCAACTCCAAATATGTATGAAATACAAGTGTTGGGATGTTTTTAATTGATCCCCAGCCACAAGAATGTGTTTCGACTTGTACGTGCTTCTAATCGGTTACAGTGGCATGCACCTAGAGAGTGTGGAATTATTGTGAACACGGATTCAGCAAGCAAACCAGGCCAACTATCTACATTGATAAGAATGGTAACAGGGAGTATTTTGAATCCTTTGGACGACCTCCACTAGGATACCATTTACGCTTCCTTCTAGATGGTTCTATTACAACAAAACGACACTACAGGATTACTATTCGGATGTGTGTAGACTGTACGATAAGGTTTTTGAATTTTAGATTAAATAATTTACCAATGGTTGCTCTTGAAAATAAGTTTTTCACTACATGTTTAGTTATAAGTTATGAAAGATTCAAGTTATTATACAATGCTTGTTTTTGTTCATTTTTACTCTGATAATTACAAGGAATTTTAGTACTTCAGTGTTTATAGTGACGACTAAGGGTGACTGTAACGTATGATTCTAGGTTGAAACTTGTTTCAGCTAGATCAATCTAGACACAGGAAATCCCTAATGGTGTCTTATGAGTTGGTATTCCATACTAGTATTACAACGCTGTTTCAAACTTCAAGTTTTCGCACCATAACAATTACAGAAATCTACATCTACTTGGGCGGAGCGACGCGCACAAACAAACAAGGGGGCCTAACGGTCTTATGAGACAGTATTAGGTCCCCATTATTAGAATACTATTTCAAATTCTCCGCCATAACAGTTAAATACACCTTTAAAAATATGCTACAGGTGGAGCCACGATCAACCTCTATTACAGAAAATTATTCATTAGTTTTAAAACTACAGCAGTATACGGCGTCATAATCAAGGGACCAAGAAGGGGCAAAGACCCAAGACAAGTTTCGTAGGATTATAGCTGCCTTATGAGATAGTACGGGGACCCCATTATTAGAATACTATTTCAAATTTTTATTTTCCCCGCCATAATAAACAAGGGGGCCAGACAAGGGCGAAAACCGAAGAACAAGTTCCGGAGTCCTATAGCTGTCTTACGAGGTGGAATCGGGTCCCCATTGTTAGAGTTTTCCTGCCATAATAATTACATGGACCTACATCAACGTTTAAAAATGCCACTAGATGGAGCCACGATCAACATCTATTACATAAAACATTCATTAGTTTTAAAAATATACCATTAGAAGGCGGATCAAACAAACAAAAGCAACCAATCACAATATAACGCTTTAGGTCTCCAATTAGAGCACAGGAATTTTACTAAAATATTATTTCTCATTAAAATGTAGTTATTCCAACTCATCATCTCTGTATATAACATTTAACTATCATTTTACATAACATTAATCGCTCTACTCAGAATTCCAGAGGCGTAACAAGAACACCAAACTTGCAGTTATACTTAAAAAAAGTTTCTGCGTAAAACACACGTTCTTACGATATCAGAAATGCGTGGTACACACAATATAACACTAAACATACCCAGTACGTCAAAATTAATCTCACACGTGATGTAAAATAGCCTGGTGTACTTTATTCGTCCAATAATCATATTAATCGCAAATTCATCTACGTGATTAATTATATTTACATCAATCTATAGTTATGTTTCAACTCGAACTATTTTAACGGCAAGCAACCACAAATTACAGCACGTGAATAATTCGATTACTGCGGAATACTACATTAGTCGTAGCCAAATTCAACAATGTCTTTCACTAAGATTTAACAGCGTGTTCGATAGCAGATTTAAAATTACGACGCGAGTTTCTAAAATATTTAAGTTGTAACTAATGTTCTAAGCTATCTGTATTTTACCTGAGAATATTTATATTCACCAAATAAATTGGAATTTATACGCCAATAAACCATTTCTCTACCAGTATTTAAGCACATATACAAGATGCTTTGTTCAAAATCAACTTCTGTCTGCTCTCTTCCGAAATATACGTAAACCTCTTATTCGACTGACTGTAAAACGAAGCCCCTTCTAGGTAAGACTTCAAATAGAACAGTGAATGGACCCAGATTATGTAAAACTGTAACGCAAGAAGTTGTTACAGGAAAATAAATGCTGATCAAACATAATTTTAGGTTAACGTGGATGGACACTAAAATTGGTGGAATAATTGTTTGCTCCAGAATACTAATAGTGGTCAAATTTCAACAACTTTTGTTCACTTGTTCGGAAACATTAAAAAATCATCTCCAAAATATTTAAGTTGTATTCTTGTTCCTAACTTCTATTCCTGAGTAATTTTAACTCAAGTGGAAAAGTGTAATTTTTACCAAAAGCAATATGGTGCGTCTCTATCAGTACCAAGGTTGTAAAAATGTTTGCTCGATAGATTAAGTTCTTTCGATATGTATACATTGAGAGGACACACTATCATGTGAACCAGTCATAAAACGTAAATAAATGTGAAAAAACGGTGGATTAAAAATTCCTATGAAAATACAATTTTTATGTTTCACATATAAAAATTGTACAACCACCACGCGCTGACGTACTGAGAGACAGATGGACAAAATGTTTATATAGTGAATATCTTTAATTCGCCAAAAATAATCTTAGAGGTGACAATTTTGAGAGTTTTTCTATACAGGCTAGATTACATCAAAATCTCCCCTGAAAACAATGCTAAGTTGTATTTGTTAAAGCCGTTGTGATTATAGAAATGTAAATGGTGAGGTAGCCGTCACAGGACTAAATGGCCATTATGATCATAACGAGGGATCGTAGTGAATACAAGGAAAGTGGCTGTCACGGATATCATTCGTTATATAGTAGAATTTGGAAATCGCAGTCGTCGTTGTGATTACGGACATTAAAGTGTTAAAGATTGTTTGCAGTTGTGATTATAGTGGTCGCAGTAGTCAAGACTGTTGGTTCATCATTGTGATAATTGACTGTTGTGATGTATGTAGTCACAATCACAGTCAACTGTTATTTCTACTACGCTACAACAGTTAGTTTTAAGTGCAATTTAAACTTATTTTAAGTATATAGAGATGTATTGTTTAATTTTTTTTCATTGTTTTGGGTAACAAAGCATTTTCTTTACTTTGATATCTGGGAGTACAAGAAAAACAGGCATTTTGTAATAAACTAATAGCTTTATTAAAATAAATAATGATTTGGATAATATTTTATTTATAATAGGAAAAATGTAATTTACTAGTTTTTTAACGCACAATACCCACGTCAATGCCGATTTCTCTTGTATCGTAACTGTTAACATTTTAATATTGAAGTAAAGTATGGTTGTTATTAGTTTTTTATTCCTTTTACATTTATAAATGATTTAATTTTTAAAATACCCGAATTTCAACTTTTTTACAATCCCGTATCTTGTACGAAGTATAGTAAAGGAATGTATTGCGATCATGACAAAAATTCGACCTCGAGATTTTGACGGATCTTCACGTTTTCACGGCCCTTAAATCCATTTCGACCACGTTTGGCATGTCGTTTGTGTGTGTCTGTCTGTTGTAAACACGATAGCGTCAGATCGCTTGAGCTGAAATTTGGCATACGGATATTGTGGCAAAATCGCATATCTGTAGATCTTTTGGGCATGTAGAACTACCGGAAGTACCTGTTAACGAACGCAGTGTTACATTCCTTACCTACGCTGCACGATTTAGTCAATTTTTGACCTGTTAAAATCTCTGGATTATTACTTTTTGCAAGTATTTTATTGAAGATACTATTTTTATGAAAGTAGCTGCATTTCTATAATTTCGTCTCTCTGTAGTTTCTTGAAAATATTACTTTTATCAAGTAAATAAATTTCGGTATTAAATTGTTAAAATTATTGATGGTCACCCATATGTTGCATTCAACCTCATTTTTGGAGGCACTGGTTCACAGCGGATTGACATCCGGGTGATAAGTGAATTGCACGTTCTCTTCCTGTTTTGGTTGTTGGCGAAGCAGACGTTTTGTATTTTTCTAAAGAAAAATGAAGTTTTTGGACTTATTTAGCCTATCAAGTTATATCGGTTTTAAAATCATTTTTCTAAATATGTACTGACATTCTGCAACCGTTTAGTACATACGATTCTATCGGATTAATAGGAAATACATGCTACACCATCAACATATTTGGGATTCGATAATTAACTAAAAAGAGATCAATAAATTTATTAACTAAAGGTGTTATACATAACCTTACCAGGTTTTCTATAAGGACACATTAGTTTTGTAACATAAATCGTAAGGGGATAATCATATACTATGTTGTTTTTCGAAACAGACACCAGCTGTTCTCGAACTTGTACTTTGGTTAAACTCATTTCTTAAAGGTTGTATAATCATTCTCCGATTAACTACCTCATTGAAGAAGTACGTTGTATATACTGGGTTGTACCTTGTCTTATACGCTGTAAGTAGGAAGGGGGCACTTGCGCCGCCAACTTGGATTTTTGGGGAAAATCTTTTTTATATGCCCACGTGGGAACGTATTTTTTCACCCCTATGGTTTCTTTTCGGAGGACTTTCTCAACCCCTTGATGGAATTTTCACCCTAATTAGGACCCTTTTGGTTGTATTAAGTTAAGCCCCTGGAGGGTAGGTAAATGCGTGCGCATGCAATGTTCTGAGAATAAAAAAGATTTAATCTGTTATTAATTAAGGTTATTTTTATCAAAGGAGATTGCATAATTATTATTATATTTCGTTTAACCCATCTACAAATTGTGCCCTAATTTATTTATGCATTGGGGGTTGTATTTTATAAGGGACCGTAGTCTGGTAAGAGGGAATCTGTTCGCGGGCTTCTTAATATGTGTTTATTATTATTAAACAGTTATACGGCTTCATTTATATTATTTGAAAGTAGTAATCAGTCGTCGACATCGCGTTAATTAATGTGTTTACAAATATTTAAAAAATTTGCTGCTGCAAAAAAAAACATTAAGGTCTAAATTAAATATTACATGAAATAATGATAATCATTTCTACCCTGATGCAATAGCGCTTTTTATAAGCCCGCGTGGGGATCGTATTTTGGTTTATATTGTAAAGAAACAATTGGATTATTTTTGATATTAAAGAAGCGAATCTAGATAAAGATAACATATACAGTTGATTTTTAAATACGGTGTTACATATTACATATAATGATAATAAAGCAGTTAATGGGTATTGCGTAATCAGTTAATTAACTTGTTGTTATCAAAAGTCAATGTACGATTTCGCAATTGGACGTAAACAATAATAATAACATCGTGCATATTTTACGTACATGCATATATCTGGGCTTTATCTATCGCAGGCTAGATTAGTTAGAGAGATGTGTAAACAGTCAACAGCCAAAACCAAATATATATTTGTGCAAACAGGTTATTTAATATTGTGATGTATGCAGCCAATTTCTCATCAGAAATACCTCTGTAAAAAAACGGTTTTAGATTTTATAATCAGGTTAAGCATGCATGCTGACCGTTTATTAAAGTACTATTTTAAATTTTCGAGTTTTGCCGATAATGGGCTTGTCATACCATCACATACGAAATACCCCTGTCAAAAAGGAACTTAGACTAATAAACAGGCCCCTAGGGAGGATATTAGAGCGCAGTTACAGAAACAAATAGCGTACACCTGTAATGAGAAATTTACTCGATACTGGTACATTGCGGGTAACCTTTTCTTTGAGTTATGACAGGCGGGGTTTTTGCGATATGAGTAATCTAATTAAATGACTGTTATAATTATATACTGACGGTTATCGATGTATTTAGCAGGATAACCTGACACGAGTTCTGAAGCTGAAAAACTACATGTTTTATAATCGGTTATTTTCAAAGATGCGAAAAGATACCTCAAAGTATACAGATGGATAAGGACAAGGACTTTATTGCGAAAAGTGTCCAGCAATTCTTTAACAAACGTCAAATCTAATCATATAGGCAAAATTTAACGATACGATGCTTTTATATAGGTAAGAATCACACTAACGGGTTACAGTGAATGCGAAAGTCAATAACTTTTACACATTATTTCTCCAAGACTTTATTTACGGTAAAACCTTCGATGCAGCGTTTAGGTAACTGACCCAGGCAGACATTATCGAATGATTTTCGCTGTATGCCCACAGGTATAGTTAGCACTATTACTTCGGTCCTTGTAACAGAGTATTTTGCTGCAGTTGTTTCTAAGGCTTTAGCGCGCGCAATTAGAATGGTGGGATTGATTCGCATACGTCTTACCAGTAAACTAGCGTCCATAATTCGCGTCTTGTAATTTGAACCGTGCGCCGCCATTAGACTAAAGGTATTTCGTTGATCGTACAAATTTAACCTTTAACTCAACACCACTTATGAGAAACTTTTCCTGATTAAATAAATCCTAGTGCACCTGACCAATCATCTCAATCTATTTGCTGGTCGCTGTAAGTGCTTGACGTTTCGAGAAACCGTTATAGGTAAAATATTGCGACGCGAGGCTTTCGGTGAAGGCTGTTTTGGCGATCCCACTCCAACCCTCCCCGAACATAACCGAGTTTGTAAGACAGGTGTAGGGTGTCGCGACTTGTTCTCGGATCTTCGCCCCTTGTGATCGCAACTTGTTTGTGGGCCGTCGTGTATTGTCGTGGTATCCTTGGCGGAAAATTTTAATCTGTATTATAATAAGGGCCTAATGCTAACTTGTAAGACAGATGTAGGGTTGCGCAACTTGCTCTCGAGATTTGTCCCCTGGTCCTTTGGCGGAAAATTTGAATTTGTATTTAAGTCTCTGCAGGTTATGGCCGTAAATATGAATTTTTATTGTAATAAGGTATAATGCTAATTTCTAATACAGATGTAGGGCTTAGCAACTTACTCTCAGGCCCACACCCCTCGGCCAAAAATTTGAATTTATTTGCGGTGCCATCTATGAGGGAAATTTGAACTTCTATTATAATAAGGGGGCCTAATGATAACTTATAAGACAGACATAGGGCTTTGCAACTTGTTTTCTAGTCCGTTGGCGGGAAATTTGAATTTGATATATGTTGATTGAATTGATAAACAGTTAATTGTATACTTCACTAACTATTAACATTAATTTGTTTATTGTGTGTTGGGGTCAATGGCTACAATGACGATTTATATCTCATGTATTTAAACTGTAGAAAGAGTAATACTGTAAAACTGAGTGCATTCGGCTTTGTGGTTGGTAAATGTTATTAGTGTTTAATTGTAAATTGCATATTTTTTTAAAGCAATGTGCTATTGACTGCGTTGCATAAAAGATTGTATGTATACTAGAATATTTGAGTATTTAAGGGCACAAATATTTAGTGTGCAAGCTTTGGGTTAACGTTTCGTGTATAACAAAATTTAAATATTTATTTGCAGAATTATCGGGATATAGTTTATATATTATATATATATATATATATATCATATATATATATATATATATATATATATATATATATATATATACTACATTTATATATATTTAAAAGCTATATACTGCGTTTATGTGATATTGGCATATAATATATTACTTATGTTTTGGGACATTCTATTTGAAACTTTTAGGTACCACCTGCGTCACTGTAGAACCCCTTCTCTACTGTGACTGAGCTTTCCGGCAGCCCTAAGGCTATCTTCTCTGTTACGGTAAGTTAGTGGACAAAGTACAAATTGCACGTAACAACAGTTTACATATTTTTCTAAGTAAACTAGTCATAAAAATGGCGCCATTAATTTGAAACTTCTTATACGCATGAAAGACACTGAAAAACTATTAGATATGAAATTTAAAACTGATTAGAGCACTAGGAATGGTATTTAGATCAAAACTGTTATTATATAAAATGAGACTTTTAACTAAGATTTTCGATCAATAAAAATCGTGATAAACGTGTATATACGTAGTTTCAGCTTGATTATCGAACTAAAAATGAACAAAAATGGTAAAAATTAAAAATGTGTATCATTTTAATAATTTGCTAACCATACACTTTAATCACAAAACTACCTAACAGCCTGGTAATGTAAAGAAAGAGAGTTCTAATCCCCGACCAAAAAAATTTTTTTTGTTAAAATCGATTTTAAATTATTTTTAATATGCATTTCCATTTTAAATTTTTTTGTTTTAACTACAAGGCGTTGGACATTACCTACATTAATATTTGAAAGTGCATCCTAAACACTATTAAAATGTGTATTAACAGTGCCGGATTTAGGTGTTTTCCGCTTTACGCATCAAATTATACACGCCTTTCAATTAGAGTATTTATGATTATAACCTAGCACCTACTATACGTCAACGTTATACCTAGGAATCTAATTTTTACGCTAAACGCAAGGGTATAGATTGTAGAGCAAGATAATTTATTATTTATAAAACTACATTTTAAAATAATAAAACTAAGAATTTCACAATTTTCTTCGACGTCATTTTTTTGCTGCAAAGTCTGTAATCAGTTTATCATAATTTAAACTTTCAGCTAAATCACTTTCTATAGTCAAAATCGTCAATGAATTTAAGCGATTTTCTTCCATATTTGACCGTAGATAAGTTTTAAGTCGCTTTAAAGTAGAAAATTACCCTTTAGCATTCACTGCCATTGACACAAACACTGTAGACTTTGGGATCGAATTAAATATAATAAGTCGGATATTTTCTTTTTTTCTGAAGTCTCTTCGTTTAAAAATTCACAAAGGTGCAAAAATTCCGTTGAAAAGGAATTTTCCAAATCATCATTGCAAATTTCTTGGAGATAATCGCATTTATGAATAACGATTGTTGTGAACATTCATTTAAAAAGAAGAGAAATGAAATTTTCAGAAAAACATTTTCATATGCTGCAGCTCTTTTCTCTACTTCCATTACAACTCGATCCAAAATAGCATAAAATGTCTCAGTTCTTAATTTTTCCTTTCCAGTTAGAGTAATTTCAACATCTGAAAAGAGTTTTCGGTTTTCGACTTCTTACTGTTCATCTTCATATGATTCTTCTGCAAGCTTTTTTCCTTATTAATAAAAGTTGTAAACATGTCTTCAGATCTTAAGGACTTTACAAACCGAATTAAAGAGGAAAAGAACTGCGTTATATCGCCGGTATTGATAGCAACGGATTGAAGACTTTTATTGGTTTTGTGAAAACGTGCTAATAACACTTTCCAAAATACATTCATAAAGATGCATTCGAAACGGTGCAATTGTCGTTTTATTCCAGTTGCTTCTACACTCGTGGTTGGCTTTTCAGATAAATTTTCCATGATTTCTGTAAAAGTTTGCAAATATTCATTCCAATTTTCACACAAACGAATTACGGCATAAGGTGTGAAGGCCAACGTGTTCCATCAACTCGTTTTGGAATTTTAGCATTATTTTTTATTTGATTTTAAAGCTCCCCATCGACGACTAGAAGCTGACAAAAAAGTATATAAATGTTGCAAAGCGTCGAAAAATGTAACAGCTTCTTTAACATATTTCGCTGCACACACCCCTACTAAATTCAAAGAGCGCGCTGTGCAAGGAAGATAGTGAGCAAGTGGATTATGTTTCATAATGCGAGCTTGCAAACTGGTAAAATTGACCACGACAATTTATTACTTCTATGTTAAGATCCTCCAATTCTGATTATGACGCATTTCTATTTGTTCTGATTAATGACCCACATTCGGCAAAAATCCAATGAACCGCTCCACAGGTTTTCCATTTCTGGAACATATCGTATAATGATGGATAATTGGTCGAATGTGGTCAATGTCAGGTGTAGAGTCGACAATAATGCAGTAATATTGTATTATGAATTTCTCGAATTATGTAATTTAAAATTCTCGTGACATCGATTCAATAAATTCATTACAGATTGTTGACGATAAGTAAGACGTTTTCGAGTGCCAGGGTTCCACATTCTGATATGTGTTTTGCTAAAAAGAGGCCGAACTGTGAGATAAGTTCATCATTTCCATTTTTCGAGCCCCCTACTTTTCTACGCTTCCCTTAAAAGCTAAACCTACAGATGACAAGTTTTTTACACAACAACCACCCTTTGCAACACATTTTTCCAATACTCAATTTTAATTTGTTCACAATGTAATGAGTCTATTCTGTCCGTACCAGAACTATTTTTTCTGTGTAATAATAGAATTTGATATTTGGAGTGTTCAAGTGAACCCAGGGTACCTCGTCACCACATCGTCGAGATGTCGATACTGTATTGTCTCAATGCAAACTTGCGGTAGTCTCCAGTCGGTTGTTTGATCGGACGCTTTTCACATCTGAAACCAAACCCAAACAAAAAAAAACAGCTCAAACATTTTAGTTGGTAATGAATACATTCATAACAAAATCAAGGTAATTTTCCTTTTACAGTAGAATTAATGTGTTGAAGGACATGTATAACATGAAATCAAAAAATTTAAGTTTCTTTTTGCGTGTACCTAGGTTTTATTATGTGATTATATTAATTCGCTAGTACTTTACATACATACATATACCAAATTTTTCAAACCAGGTTAACGTTGTTTATTTGCTACGAGTAATATTTTTATTAAATTGTAAAGCAACACTTGAAAAAAAGAATACACCCTGTCAAAAATAAAATTTCCTATCTCATAAAACAATACATGTAATAGTAGATTATATTACAAGTGAGGAAAAAAAAAGGAAAAGGTCACGTATTTCATTCCCTCCCCAAGGTGGAGGGCGGGCTGCTCGAGATTTCCTAGCTCCTGGAGCCACAATCAGGCATTCCCAGCATACATACATACATTACGTATATATGCATGGTGGGATTAAGGATGGGTGTGGTCAGGATAGGATCGGAAGGAACGGAGTTAGGGCTCTGAGAAAAATAAGCCATTATAAGCAAGTGAGATTTTTGATGCACGAGCGCTTGCGCGAGTGCGACAAATTCTCACGTGTTTACAATGGCGTTTTACTCACGTGTGATATACGACATTTTGTCCAACAGTTGCATTTTTTTTAACGAAAAACTTGAAGAGATTATTAAAAAAAAAGTATAAAAGAGAGTCAAGCAGCCAGGTCTTGGTTATCATGGTCAGTCCACCGGGTGTCATGAATACGTTGTTGATATAAAATTTAGTCACTGGTGAATAAAATTTGATTTTTGTCACTGAAAACTAACGTATAAAACACGTGAAAAACCGCAACTGTTGGACAAACATATTTAAAAGCAAGTACAAAAGTCAAGTAGAGAAAAATTATAATATAACCATAATACTTAAATTTCTTATTCCAGTCGAAGCTTGCCATTAAAAATGGTTTTAAACAGTGTATGCGTTAGGTTCTCATACAATAGCCTTTATTAATACAACAGAAATTTAACATTATGAGAGCACCAAAAACAAGGGTAAATAAGTTACAATGTAATAATACACAAATATGCTAACTATACACGAGTATGGTCTAAAAACAAACAAAAGGCAAACTTTTTATATATTTTACAACAAAGCAATCTGAGAACTTTTCGAAACTCTATTTCTATTCAACCAACATGTAAACTATTGGGGTCAGTATCCATATATCTAATTTCAAATTGAAAATACGTCACATTACTTTTCGTTGACGTTTCTCCAATTAGTTATTATGTTCGGTCCGAGTCGTCCCACAAATAGTAAAGAACTGTTTACTAGAATAAATCTGTAAAATACAAATGAGAAGGTCAGATTTAAATGATCATACAACAATATAAGAAGCAAAGTAATCCTTGGAACTTTCTCTTTCAAAGGGGAATTAAGTTTTTTGTGTAAGAGCCTCCTTTTGTTTCTATATGTAAGAGGAACGATGGTCTTACCTAATATATGCACAATTCAATAAATCGATCTGTATTCGCATAAATTTATTAATCACTAACCAAACTCAGTCCGGCTTCTATCAGGATTGTGCCATTACTGCCCTTAGCTTGGCTACTGCAATTATAAAGAAAACACAAGTAGCATATCTGACTATGCCAATCTCAACCCATACTTTTACAGTTAATGTACAATTCTAACGCCAATCAGCTATTGAACGCAATAACTGTGTTTTATCTGTCGGGAGAACATTGTCTAATGAATCTGAGGATCTTCCTACGGAAGGTCCTTCTACCCCCAATTATGTATCCCCCAATGATTAAACAACCCTCATAGGAAGATGGTCTGCAGGAGTCTTCTAACGGCAAACAGAAGAAATAAGCTTTAAGTCCGGATACGTAACTCTAGTGAATTAATGGGGGACTTCCAACGTTGAGGACGGCCCAGATTACGTAATCCTCGTGCATAAGATAATGGGTGCCCAAGCTCTCTATAACACCGTCTACGTATCCTCCTGTACATTAAACCATACTCCTCAAAGATAGGGTATGCAAGGGTCTTCCAACGACAGACAAGGGCCACGTGCAACATGGCATGGATACCGACCCTGTGCCAGAACGTAACCCCCACGAGATACTGGAAAACTTCTAACGTCGATCTGGTTCTAATCATCCCTAATAGTTTCGGGACCGGCAGTACTTAAACTGCCAGCACGAACGCACATTAATTACCACGCATCGTCGTATCGCGCGTATCAAGAATTAAAGATACAGACCGTCACATCTAGCATTCGCAGGCTTCTTATTAAACATTAACATAACACTACTTAAGGTACCTTTAACATGTCACATAATCATACATCATATCGTTAAGAACAGCAATTATGTCGTACTCAGATGTAAATTAATTACACATAATGACACTATATGTAGGTGTCAACAGCAATGCGAGAAAAATGATTACTCTATTTGTACAATAATAATGCAACTTAGACATGATCACCTTCAACGCACAAAAATAGAATAGCACTATTCACAAGAAAACTCAATTACGTACTGAACATTCCGTCAAGTCAATATTAGTAATAATTTGTACATCGGTTTTGTAAACGATCGTCTATTACTTCATAGACCGGCATTTCCCCTAAGTTTAATATAGTGATATATTTATGAGCCCCTTATTTTAATTACTATATAAAGAACTCGACAAAAAAGGAACGCATAATTTTATTAAAACTAACGATTACATAATGAAAAAAAAAGAAATAATTTTTGTATGCTATTTACATTCGGCTAACCTGTCGCTCACTTCGCCCTGGAAGTGGTCGTTATCTTCGAACTACTAGATGTATATGGGACCCCATTGGCGCCAGTGTCACTGGCGGTAGCATCCGACAAAGTACCGGAGGAACCCATTTCCGTGTGCAACATAATGTTCCTTAGTTTCGGACTTCCATGCTGCAACTCGCACGTCTTAGATTCGCATTTCTGGAACAATTCCGATGCCCATGAGGGTTATTCGATGTTCTGGAACCATTTCGCTACAAGCGTGCTCGGCAAATCTTTGGTCTTCGTCAAAGTTTCTAGGTGACTTCAATGTACCTCTGGATTTTATGATTTCATTTCTCGTGTCCGTCAATTGAGCTGACCAAGATCAATCTCTTGCACTGTATCTCTAATGAATGCTTTCGGTTGGTAACTTCAACATTAACGACATTTCTGCCTTTAGGCATCATGTCATCATTCCTTTCACTGGTCGTCGCTAAATGTTATAAGTGTATTCTTGACATTGGCCCTAATTTGACTTTATCCCGGTCTTAATATCTTTAACTTTAGTAAAACTGGTTGCCTTGGTGACATACATTCTGTGGACTCATGGATAAAATTTCAGACCAAAGATATGGACACTGAACGTTTTTTTAATCGTTTCGACAAGCATTTCCAACGTATGAATGAAATATTTCTTTCGCCAATTGATGGTCATGTCGACTGTGTAAGGCGACTGGATGTAGTTTTTCGTAACCTGTCTTGAATCTTCGTAACAGGTATACACAGTTCAAGCTTAATTCTGCTGACATCAGTGTGTACTTTCAAGTCCTAGTTTTGGCAAAACGCCCATCAACAGCCTACTGGTTAATGTCGATTTTGAACAGTTTGAATGCGTTAATTACTGCCTTTCCAAGCTCACGTATCCATGTTTGGTCCTTTAGTCAAGTTTGGTTAGCTTTGGAAATGCATGAGTTCTTTACGAATGGTGAAAATCAAACTCGATTCAAATCCTCGTGGAACTGCGACATGATGAACGATTGGTTGTTAGGAAATTCTTCCTTTAACTGGTTCCTTCGTCCAGGTCATCACGCCTTCTCGTAAATTTAGACCCAAACAATCTACCGTGGTCATCAGAAGTCTTTTCTAAGGTTTAAGGGTTAGATTTTCTTCTCGTAAAACTTTTTCCAATTCTAGTTCTGAAATCCTGTTAGCGAAGGTGTATACAATAAATTGATCTGTACTAGATACCTGCAAGCATCAATTCTGCGTGCAAGACTTTGTGTCCATTTAGGCTTATGCAAAACGCTATGGTTAATTCGATAATTCGAAGTTGAATGCGTTAATACTCGTAAGTGCCTTCCGTTGCTTGTTAGCAAGTGACGTTAAATTTTGAACTCTGCACTAGTTTTAAAATGTGAATATACCTAATCAAGAATCGAGGCTGATGAACATTGCATCCGTTACAATGCGATTGAAGCTGATCATCAATCGCCAGGCAGCTTCTTGGAATCCAAAAGTCACCTGTACAAGAAGGTTATTTTAATTTGGATAATTTCTCCTAATTGATCTTCTCCAATTCTGTTTCATCTTCACCAACAGCAAAAAGCGCATACTCCGACATGATTCTGCGGGTAAATTTTTCATTACTTAAATACTAATATTCTAATTCGGAACGTAAACTTAATCCTTCGGTTTAGAAGGATCTAATTTGAATTTCCGGTATAGTTCCTAACAGTCTATGACAACTTGCAATCATAATAAGATGTACATCTATCTAGCAGAAATTGTTTTTCTAAGTTCACCTGTTAATGTTGCATAATCTTCAATTATCTTTCATTCTATTTCTTACAAGCAGGAAATTAACTTTAAATACTTGGATTATTTTTAACTGACATAAATAATAATTTTTAATTTCAAAAACCGAGGCAAAATAATCCAATATAGCAGTTTGTAAAGTCTAATGTTTCCACTATGTAATCCTCAATTTCAATTATCATATTTAAATTTAAGGAACATAGTTATAAGATTAAAAATTTTTAAATTTTCAAAATTCTAAGCTAAAGAATCCATGGATAAGTATGGCAATTTCATAAGCTCCATTCTATTTTCGTTATATTGGAACTATTAAAGGATAAAATTTTAATTAAAATTTCTAACTCCGGTCCTGGATAAGATGGAAACCTCATAAAGCTCATTCTATTTTCGTTATATGTGACTATAAAATATGTAAATTTAAAAGCTATACGTCGACAGGCCAGTCACTATAACTTGCAATATAATAACATATTTACCTACAAAAATTATTTTTTTCTTAGTCACCTTATATTTTGCAAATTACTGTTGTAAGGGATTTTTAGCTGGGCAAGTGAAGCTTGCCCACAACGAAGTCCAACACAGAAAATCACACCTGATTTGGAAAATTATTTTATTTTTTATACTTATAGTTACGGGGTGTATTCTATTTTTCGGTAACGCTCCTGGGCGGCGACTGATGACGAGCGTCGTTTCAGAGCAAACAGATACGGCCTCGGGCACCACCCAAAGAAAAAGCCTATGCACAGGGTGTTCTTTGGGACTACTCCTGAACGGCTCGTTTCCAAACAAGGCGACCTCGGGTAGCTGCAGTGGAGGAAACTTCAGCGTCCGTTCCCTAACGGCTGTTGATGATGAACCAAAATTTATACGAGCGGTCGAGGTGGTATACAGGGTCACAATTCCCCTTGACAAACAGGATATTTCCAAACCCAAAGATGGGTGATGACTGATGAATTTTGTTTGGTAACTACCCGCTCTTCAATTACTACGGTTAAACAAAATGGCGGATCAATGTGCTAACGCAAATTGACTAATACTCTCAAAATCCTCTGAATCGCGTAAATTTATTTTTGAAAATTTACCCTCAGAGCACGTAATTAACAAACTAGATATGATTTTGAATTATTTATCACTCTTTACCTCATTGTTGAAACGACGTCAAATTTGGAAAGTTTAAAATCTGCGTTCAAAGCAACTAGCATGAAGCGAAAAGAAAAAGAAACGTTTTTGCCACATCGGTTCCTATATAGCTTCACCGCTTCTTTGAAGGGGCGCTCTAGGTATTTCCCATATTACAGCGTCAGTGACGAACAGCATTATGTGTTTTATTTAATTAAAAATCAATTAAGATTCTGATATCTTTGTCAACAATTAAAACGGATTCTGACTATTATAACGTGTCGATCAATATAAATTCCATTTACATTAAAGCAGAAAAATTCTATTATCACATGCAACAAGTTAATTGTAATTTAATTATCTTTTTATTGAATCAAAATTTTCTTTTGTTGCTAGTTAGGCTACTGAACCGTCACATCTTTTGAATTTAAAATGCAACATTTTATCTGTATAAAATTTCCTATGTAAAGTACGTTTAAATGCTACAATACTTATCGCTGAAGCTGGGCTTACTTACTAAAGATTATTATGCTATTTATTTGACTTTCAATTTTCTATTGTTAATGCAAGATTTAATTTATTATATGTATTAATCATAACGCGAGATATTTTAATATTCACAATGCTTTTAATAAAATGTTCATTTCAACTAATTTCGTATTATAAGTAGACGTTTATAATGCGTTCGGTTTCAATGACAGGTTTTATTCCTGCATACCGACAGTTTCAATTTTGAAAGTGTTATTAGGATAATTATAAATTGAAATTTGGTAAACCATTCCTATTACTTTAAGTAAAATTTTCCTTTCATGTATGTAAAATGTGGCCGAGTTAATGTATTTACATTTAACAGAAATGATTTAAAAATTTTACTACCTTAAAAGTTATTTGTTCATAGCTACCACATTTAAGGGTTTTATATATTGGCAGCCTAATCTTTTCAATCTTTGCCTTTTAAATACCATTATTATAAACATGGAATTCTCACGCTTCCGTCCAGAATTCAAAATTTGTGTAACTGATGTCTGCACAGGACGGCCTTCCACTTCACAATTGCAACATGTATTTCAACCCAAAAAAAACTGCTCTTTACACTGTATATTTTACGTATTTGGATAGCATGAGAAATTAGCTTTAAAATACTTTAGATCTGTTTTTGAAACTTTAATAAAAATATTAAACAAATATAAAAATTTTGTTTTGTTATTTCGGGCAAAACCGGAAGCGCTAAAAATATTTCAATATAGCAGTTTAGCAGATATATCCCTGATAACACAAGTGCGTTTCTGAAATGTGCATGGAACCTCTTACTGCAACATACGCGAAGTCGCACGACGTACCTAGACGTCGCAAAATATACCAGAACGTTCCCTGAACGAAGTTTGTGTACAAATGGAACGTCAGACCAACGTAACGTTCCGTTGTAACGTTTTAGCGGAACGTCTTTGTAACAAACAATATTGACGTTCCCGTAACAATTTTGGGAACATCTATGGGACATAATATAAGGATGCCTGAGACTTTTTCATTAAAACTAAATTATTTTACATGTTTCAATTAAAATTACTAATTAAAAGTATACAACTTAAAGACATTTAATTAGATTTTAGGCTCTCTCTCTCTCTCCTTTCTACTTTTCTATTTCTCTCTCTTCTCTCTTCTTCTCTCTCTCTCTCTCTTTATATATATATATATATATATATATATATATATATACAGTAATAGGTACAATGCATAAACTCTGAACTATATTAAAGGGTTATTGGTACGAACACATTATTTTGGTGTATCACAGATAAAGTGTTTAAAAAGTGCATAAGAAGTGGTAGTAGCTAAGAACATGAACTACATTTGTGCAATGTGATATTTAATACATAATTACAATTTGTATACAAAAATTTACAAAATGTGTTAACAATATGGAAATGTGAAAAGACAAAATTATGAACTATGGAATGCAAATAAACAGTAATTGTGTTAGAGACATATATAAGAATATATTAGATAAACGTTTCAAGTGATATAGACGTTTAAAACGCAATTTAAAAGTAAATTATATAAAGTTAGGTTAAGTACTATATTTAAGAATTTTACAAATTTATAGTTTTTATAGAATAAGATAAGTTTAGAATAAAATATAAAAGCATATAATAGTAGGTTTCCCTCATTTTCACAAAGAAATTAACAGTAAATATGTAATCTAAATATAAAATTAGAAAAGTTGGGTTAACTACCTAAAATTAAGGTATGAAAGTGGAAATTTTGTTAAAACTAGGTAAAATGGGTTGAAATAGGTGTAATTAGTTTAGTTGTAAAATATAAAATTTGTTAGATATTAGTAAATTTAGATATGAGTTTGTCAAAATTCTTGAAGCGAAGTATAGCATGTGAGGTGTCTTTTTGTGCAGAAAGTTGCCCTGATTTCAAATTTGTATTTAAAAAGCAAATCCGATTTGATTTGAAAAAGTTATGGCATAATTTATGTTTTAGTTAATTTAACAATTTTGTTTAGACCAATCAGATGCTAGGATCTTTTGTGTGTAATGTAGAAAAAAATTGAAAATTTGGTATCTATGAGAAAAGTATAAAAGGAATTGCTCCTGATTTCTAGCTCTCATGCTTTTGTAATTTTTTGTGACTACCGAGTCATAGTGCTAGTAGTGCTTTTGTTAACATGTAAGTTAAAATTTTCGTTAACATTATCGGGTTTGAAACGCGATCAACGTAGAGTTGAGATTTCAGAAACAATTTAAAACTAAGGTTACCGATTATAATTGTCGATAATATTGTACTTGTTTCATTTCGCAATCGTGTTTAAACATCGGGTGATGTGCATTTTTTTTATGTCAATAAAATCCATTAGTTATTTTGGATGTGATGTTTATTTTTTTGAAAGTGATGGAGGTTAGAAAATAAATTTAACTTCATAACGGCATTTAAAATAAAAGTGCAAGTAAATACAAAATTTTATATAACAAAACAATACAAGTTAAATCCGAAAAATTATTAAATATTTAAATCAACATTTAAATATACAAATAAAATAAAAGTGCTTGTCTGAAAGTATATGAGCAGATTACATAAGTACATCGTATTTACCACAAGGAAGAGTTATCACCAGTTAATGGATTTGGATGAAGTTATGGAATATAAGCAGCACCAATTTCAACAGCAAGGCAGTATCATCGATACATGGAAAGAAGTCTACGTCCAATGTTTAATACGGAACAAGCCTAACGTGACCATTCTTTGGAAATTGTAACAACACATGTGAGTTAAATTTTTCTATCATAACCCAAATATTGCATTGATTATTCTTTTGATGTCCTGTATTTATTTTTTTTGTTTGATTGTGTACAAATGTTTGTGCGGCAACATGTATCAATATCTGAAAAGTCAATGATCAGGTGTAATTACAAAAATAATAATTTTACTTTGAACAAAATCAAAATTGTACTCACTAATTTTAGATCCTTTGGAGAAATTTTTGATGGGTTGCATTTATTTAAGTTAGCAAGGACGCAACGCATGCGTAATTTGTGCAAATTCCAACGAAGTTTCACATTGAAACTATTAATTACAAATCACAATTTAATAATTGACATGAATATTTCCATGTGTGAAATGAAACTTCTTTTGATTTCACGAAAAAGATATGAAAAGATATAAATTTTTATAATAATTAATGGTTAAAATTTATTTATTTCTTTTTGCCAACAGTAATTAAAAAGCAATTGAACCCTATCCCCAAAGATTTATAATAAACATTAATAATTAATGATCAATTTAAATTAATTTTAACCATACAATATATATATATATATATATATATATATATATATATATATATATATATATATATATATATATATATATATATATATATATATACGTATATTATCGTTATTTCAGACTGCAAAATTTAATTAAATTAATTCTAAAGTTAAATGAAGAGTCATTGTAAAATAATTAAAAAACTATAATAATGTCTGAATAAATAATTTATAAATATCTTTTTTAATTACCAATTAAAGCATTGCAAAAAATTAACGAATTAAATTTTCGTTTCTGTTTTCGACCCAGGTATGAGAATTGGAGCCACATAATCCGACAATACATCTTTTAAAAAATCGGCTATACTTATTCCTCCCATTTTTGACAAATAATTTATCTGGCAAAAAGAAAAATAATTAGATTCTACAGTTTAAACTTTGTGATCTATAAATTTTTTTTTCTTCGATATAAATGGTGTTGAATAAACTAATTTTTAGAATGATTTTGTATCTACGTGTATAACGATAAATTTGAAAAATTATATCAATTAGTTCTTATTACTTTGTTACTCGAAATTATAAATTTATGAATTAATTTTATATTATTATTTATTCATATTACCAAAGCGACATAGTTGTCTTTTTCTTCTAAAAATTTGTTGAACTCCGTAAAATCGTCTATGGTATTTATGGGCAAATTACTTTTGGATGTCTCCAAAATTTCTTCATTCATCTCTGCAGTTGTAGATGGGTTAGTCGGACGACAATCCAAACGTTTGTCAATTTTTGCGCTAAGGTCAATTAGTAAGTTCGTTATCACGTAAAGCCATTTGCCGCAACATTTCATTTCAATACAGGGTTTTCATTTTAGAAAAATTTATCTCTATATATTATATGTTTAAAATGTATTATAGTGTTAATAAGATTGATGTGTTACTTTTCAACGACTCAGGTCTTTAAGTGCTGCATCCTGAGTTATTGTTACTATCGGTGTTTCTCTGTCGCCTATAAATAAAATTAGAAAATAAAGTAATAAATAGTAATTACTAGTACTTAAGTAGTATTAAGAAAATATAGTTTTAAATTAAACTAATTTGAAAAAACACAAACTTTTAACATATGACTTATATTACGTATAAATGGAATCAGAACTGTAAAAAAATTAAATCAGAGATTTTGAAAAGTACGATTAAGATAAATATAGATAAATTATTATATGGTTTTGTTATGAACGAATAAGTTCAAAAGTAAATATGTAATTAAAAATTATTATTAATTTTATTAAATACATAAATAAAAAGTTTATCTCGAGGTTGTTCACCTGACGTTTCATTAATTGTCTCGTCCATTTCACAGAGGGGACGTCTCGAGATTCAGATTTTTTTTGGTGGGCATTTGTGGAGGTAATGAGATACTCATTAGTTTAGTTTTTTTTTGCCTGGGTCGTTCTTCGTCTGATTCAGAACATAAATATAGTCGATTTGGTTTCCTACATCTATTTTCTTCATCAGAATCATTTAAGTCACTAGTAGTTTCTGCTAGTCTAGCCTTGTTTCGAGCCAGCCCATAGTCTTCTAAAAAAAAAATAGAATTTACAGTTTGTCTAAAATATCGTTGTTACTAAATATAGCTATTATATGAAAATCAATAATTAATATGTTCAAAGTTTTTTCAGTGATGAAAATTTTATACTTTTATGGTCTAACAGTAAGAACTCAACTTAGAAAAAATAAATACCAAAAAAACAAAATCTTAACTTCTTTTTCATAAATGATTGTAGAATTGCATTAATTATATGTAGAATTGTAACAGGTTTAGGAACAATAAATAAAACAATAAGGTTACTTTAAAAATAATGAATAGAAATTTATATCTTCCAATATTATACTGACCGAAAGTTGGGTTCCTTAAGATTCTGACTTTGTGGGTAAGGAATATTCACTTACAGATATTAACTTCTTGACGTAACCTTAAAGAAAAACGAGTTCTTAATGCTGGTACCGATTTTCTTCCTTTTATAGCTGAATGTTACTGAAAGAATTGCAAAAAATCTGTTTAAAGATGGCATTAGGACTATTTTTAAACCTACAAGAAAAATTAAAGGACATTTAAGATCACCTAAAGATATTTCAAACCCATTATCATCTTCCGGAGTGTACAAGTTATCTTATTCATGTGGAAAAGTATAAATTGAAACCACAAAACGTGGCTTTGATACAAGACGCAAAGAACATATGAGATTTTGTAGATTAGGTCAACCAGAGAAGTCTGCTGTGGCTAACCATGCCTTGAATAACCTAAATCATGACATTCAATTTGACAATATGGAAATATTGTCAAGACAAACTCATTATTACGTTCGTTTACAACGTGAAGCTATTGAGATATATAAACACCCTAATAATTTTAATAGACAAGAGGAAAATCTTCGTTTAAATAGGTTTTGGCATCTTATAATTAAAAAAAGGCATAATGATACGTCTTGATTTTGATTTTAATTTTGACTTTTGGTATGTCTAGGTTTTTTGCTGTGTTATTCCTAGACCTTGAAGCAAATGCTTTACTAATTATGTGTTAAATTACCACAGCACTATAATTTAACATAAGTAGTTGAAATCAAGATTAAAACGAAAAAATTAGAAAAAACGTTCTGCATTATGTCTTTTATTGTTAATAACACCTGGCACTATTGACAAAGATATCTCTTCGTTAGATTTTACTGGATTATTTTATTTGATGTCATGTTTATATTTGTGAACGCTTCTATCATTTTCAAATTAAAGTTTTTCACAACTTTACACTTACATCATAACCTGATTAAATTTTGTTAAATGTGATTTTTGGTTGACATTTTTCACTGTTAGTCTTCGCCGTTAGAGGGTGTTCTGATTTGTCATCTTTAGGACAGATTAACAATATTTAATTTTTAATGACCTAGTTATTCTGTACTAAAATTTAATTCTATAGTTGGCTTTATACGTTTCTCAAACTGTTATATTAACAGCAGGCTGATATTTATGTTTTAATTTTTTAACATTGACAAAATTATTTTCAATACCTTTAACAATTTTAATAGATATTACTACTGACGAAGATAACTGTAAGTGTTATCGAAACGTTAAAAATTGTATAATTTAAAATACACTATTAAAAAACCAAAAAGGATAAGTATTTTAAAATATAATAGCTGTGTCATTCTAACATAAGAGTTATGATTATAAATGGTTCAAAAAAATTTTATTTTATAATTTATAAGGAAGCAAATATACCTGTAAATATAATAATTTCTTTAAACGTACACAAATATTAAAAGCTCTTGAACTTTTTTTATTTGCATTAGGAGGCATCTTGTATTATTGTTGATATCTGTTTATGTCGCGGGATTACTGAGTATCCATGATGAATTTATTACTATTTTCGTAATATTACGCTCTTTGATTATACGTACCTACTTATAGTTTATCGATATACGTAACGAGAGAGATAACTTCCACTGAAAAACCTAATAGAACGTCGCTGAAACATTTTTATCCCAACGTCCTGGAAACTAGTTTTACATGACGTTGCAAAAACGTACTACTAGGGTACGATAGCGTGGCGTTTTAATGGCTAAACCCTTAAATTGACGAGTTCTAAAACAGATGCTATATCCCAGGTGAGTAGGGCGAGACGCCGACACTCTCACATCGATTCGTCGATCCGTCCCAAGGATTCCAAATTCGTCAATGCCAAAATCACTAAAAGACAAGATCTGCCGGAATAAAATTTGGTCCATTAGAGAGCAGGACTCAAGCGACCCTCGGTCATCGAAAGTATCAACATCTGGATTCATTACTGCAACATACGTGGTGTCAGGTCGAATCTGAATACTGTTCACCAACACCTTGAACAAGTGCAATCGGACATTCTGTTTCTATCAGAAACACAAGTCTCCCCCGGAAGCACTGATTCGCCTGACCTGCAATTTACCAGATACAACCTCCACTCTAACTTTCGCCTTAAAGGCGGAGTATGTGCGTATACCAAGGACAACGTAGGTTGTAAGAGGATGTCCACTTTGGAAAACACCAAATTTGACGCGATTTGGTTCAAACATTCTGGGCCCCAATTTGTGAAATTCTACTGTTGTTTGTACAGGTCTCCAAATGATAACTTCCAAGATCTTTTTGATTACCTTGGTCTGAATATAGACTACCTCTTATCACAGTTTCCATCCTGCGATATTTCAATTTTGGGAGATTTTAATGCCCACAATTCCAATTGGCTTCATTTTTCATCTACTACTAATCCGCAGGTCATAGTGCAGAAGCATTTTATGTATCCTGTGATCTACACAAATCATTTCCGAACCAACCAGAATCTGACAACCTAACCATACTCCACATCTCCTGGACCTATTCCTTACAAGTAATCAACTTGTGTATAGAACAAGAGTCCTTTCCCCACTTGGTCAATCAGACCGCTGCCTAATGGAAATAACATCCTCTGTATCCAATCCCACTGTTACTCAAAAAACGGATAGAACTATGTGGTGTTTTAAATCAGCTAACTGGGGCGAACTGCGAGAATTTTTTTGCAACCGTCCCCTGACGTGAGTATTGCTTTAAATGGTCCTTTTCTTCAAAAATTGTTCTTTCAATAACTGAACTTATCCTGATGGGTATGGAGTTATACATTCCCAAAAAGCATAATCGTGTAGGTCATGCCCGTTCCCAACCCTGGTTTAATGATGCATTATCGCAAAAGCATAAACTCTATATCAAATGGAAATCAAATAAATCTATCGAAAATCACTATATTGCCGCAAGGAATAGTTGCAAAAGTATCATAACCAAGGCCAAAAAGATGTTTGAAGAACGTAAATGCAAAGAATTAGTTTCATGTCCTTTGGGTGGTCGTAAATTTTGGTCATCAGCTAAAGCCATCAGTAAAAATTTTAGTACATCTTCCTTTTCTCCCATGACGTCTCGCGACGGAGCTGTATTAGCTGATTCTGCTGAAAAAGCCAACCTATTTGTCGATCATTTTGCATCAAATTCACGTCTCAATGATTCTGGTAAAACTGTGCCATCGCCCAAATCTACCCCATACGCTATTAAACCAATCCACTTTCGTTACAAGCTCCTGGAATCAATTATCAATAAACTTGACCCAAACAAAGCGACTGGCGCTGACGGTATTCCAGCTATCGTCCTCAAAAAATGCTACCCCGAGCTAGCACCTCTATTGTCCAAACTCTTTTCGATCTCCATGTCATCTGGAGAGTTTCCCTCATCGTGGAGGTTTCGCCAATGTCCAGCCGATTCTTAAAAAGGGCCACAAAACCGATCCCTCAAACTATCGACCAATAGCTACCACTTCCATTCTGTCGAAAATCATGGAGAAAGCCATCAATCACCAACTACTTTCGTTCCTCAAGTCCAATAAACTCTTAAACGACCACCAGTATGGGTTCAGACAGAGTCGTTTAACCGGTGATCTTCTTTGATCTGTCACCCAACTTTGGAATAACACATTATAGAGGCCCGTAGTAGCTTTAGATATTTCAAAAGCTTTTGACCAGGTTTGGCACAAGTGCTTACTTGCCAAGCTGACTTCGTTCGGATTATCTGATTCGCTCATCAATTGGACATCCAGCTTTCTTGACAAAAGACATATACGCGTTGTCGTCGAAGGCTTCTTTTCGAAAGAAACTACTATTAACGCGGGAGTACCCCAAGGCTCAGTGATAGTTCCCACACTTTTCCTGCTGTACATAAATGACCTCATTTCCTTAACAACTAACCCGATCCATTGATTTGCGGATGACAGCCACACTTTTCCTGCTGTACATAAATGACCTCATTTTCTTAACAACTAACCCGATCCATTGCTTTGCGGATGACAGCGCTCTACATCGTAGTTCTTCTCGGTTTTCCCACAATAATAAGTCTAGACAGGACGTTAAGGTGAAAATGGAAACCGCAATCAATACTGAGTTAGAACGTGTCCTTGAATGGGGAAGGAATAATCTACCAACGTTCAACGCCGACAAAACGCAGTGTTGCCTTGTGTCTGCCAAGAAAAACTGATAATTTCCTACTGTAGATATGAATGGCTTAGAACTGAAGTTTCAAACTCTATTTCTATGTTAGGGATATCCGTATCATCGAACCTTTCATGGGTTGGCCACATTTTGTCAGCCAGAAAAACAGCTGCCCGTAAACTGGGCTTTCCATACAGGTCTAAACAGTACTTCACATCGCAACAACATTACCATGGCAAGTGTGCCTCCGAAATACACTCTTTAATACCTTCGCAGGCCATCTTCGCTAGGAACACTCGGTTTGCCTATTCACACCATAATTACGCACTCAAAATTCCATCGTGTCATACTAAACGAGCTCTCTCAACATTTTTCCACACGGCGACCAAATTGTGGAATGCACTTCCCAGTTCCTGTTTTCCTCCAAACTTTGACTTAAGTCAATTTAAGCTAGACATTCATAAACATTTTTCGGCAGCCAAACAATATCCCTAAACCCTTCCAGTGTTCCTGAGTGCTTTAGCACGTTAGGAAAATTTTATCCTGTCCGGGAATACTATAAGTAAAAAAAAGAGACGTTCCCGAGCTATAGGACAGGGAACCAAGCGTGTTATTAGGGATGTGTCTACTATATATTCCCTTAATTCCAATATTTCATTTTTATCAGAACCATAGTTATGAGGGATTGAAATTTTCAAATTTGAAAACTTCTAACACCGGTCATGGATAAGTTAGGCAAATCTCATAATGATCATTATATTTTCGTTATATGTGACTATAAAATACATAATTTTAAAAATAAATTACCAGAGCCGCTTTTGTGAAAATGAATTTTTAAAAAAAAAGGAAACTTTAACCCCGTAATTAAGGGCACATTTTATTTTTTTGTTAAATATTTACAAACTGTTCCAAGGCATGTACTTTTATTTACAAGTTGCGATTTTCAAATTGCAAGTAACTTTTATGGTTTCTTAGTGACAGCACAAGTGCGTAAATGTGCTGAAATGGCCATATTGGCCGCCATTTCGCCCCCCCCCCCATTAATTGAGTTTTACGAAAAGTCAGTTTTATACATAACTTTGAGATATCTTCTACACGGCTTCTAAACTCTGGAATGATCTCCCTAGTAGGTATGTTTGGAGACTTTACTAACACACACACACCACCACCACATTTCCTGTTCCACAATTACGAGGCCATCCGTGCGACCTATCATCACCACAAACCCAAGGCCCCAAACCCCGCTTTCCTGTTCCACAACTACAAGGCTATCCGTGTGACCTACCACGCTTTCCTGTTCCACAATTACATCCGTGTGACCTGGTTGCTACTCTAGCCCACTTTTTGCTCACTCACAAAATAAAAGAAAACGATATGTTAATATATTTAATTAATGTAGAAACATGTACAAATGTATTACTCAGATATATGATTTTCTTTAGGAATAAAAATTTTTGATTTAGTACAAGTGCAAAAGGTCTTCTCCACTTCCGTGTCATTACATCTGCGTGGTGCAAGTAATTGGGCATACGTGCAGTGCCCATCGGAGATGTTCCTGTAACGGATTGACATCTGGCTGCCATCGGGTTATTCACATGAAACATTCAACCGTATCGTCTGAAGATGTGGAAATAAATCCTGCTGCAGCAAGCGATGAGGGTGAGTGAACCCCAGACCATGCTCTATACGTTAGTAAGCGTTTATCGAAACAATTGTAATACTGAAGATAATAAAAGTTTGGGTCGCACATGTTAACATCAGCGAAAACAGTAAGATACTGACAGGAAATAATTTACTCTATACAATATATACATAAAAAAATATCAATAATCAACATAACATACTTCCTCACACAAATAACAAGAATCATCATCATAAACATCGTATAAAGTGGTTAATGGCGCTCTACATGATGAGCACCAGTATTCATCATGTGAAAGGTGGTACAACATTGTCCATCGCTCCATATGGGTGTGGTGGTCCACCACACGGTAATCTTCTGGTTTCAACGTGGAGTAACATGCATAACATAAATACATACCACCAAGCAGATGGTAGCGAATGTACAACGCAACTATGTGAGAGTAATCTTTCAAACTACTGCCGAGACGTGGTCAGAGATTCGCTTGCCCAAGGTGTCAAACCATGCGAATCCACTTTACATCTTCATATTGCCTACGCACTACTGATGTTATGGAAGGCGGTAGTATCCTTTCTTTTCAAAATTTACCCAGTTCGGAATTAATTGACATGTCCGTCGCGTACTAATTTGAAATAAGGTTTGTGGTTGGTACACTGCAGGAGTCTTCCAATCGTCTTGCACTGGAGTAACTGACATAGTGAAGATCGGTAACTATGGTATATGTAAAAACCCCTCCCTTTAAGTATGCGAATAATACTGAGTGGGGGTATGTAACCTTGTGTAGTGAACTTGTTGTGGCAAAGTGGAACGGGGAACAACCTTGGAAATAAGTATGCCTATGAATCCTTGAAGTAGTGGTGAATACAAGGTTGGAAAAAAAAGCAAAATGAGTAACAGCCTTGAACGAAAAGAAAACCTTGAAAAGGTGTAACCGACAAGACCGCAACAGAAATGTGTGGTATAATCGTGAAGGTCACGTAAGTAGCCTTAAGGAGGACACATAGTGGGGAGAGTGTCATATATAAAAGAGAGGGAATGTATGTAAAGCCAGTATCGTATATAATGGATAACATATTACGTCAAGCCATAGAAAAGGCGAAGATTATCGGTGCTATAAGTTCAAGTAAATATTGTGATATTTTGCTTAATAATGTGCATTATTTCTTAAATAAAAGTAAAACAAAGTTTGTTAGTGTCGGTCTATCACCCAAATTTGGATTTGAGCCAGTCGTAAAACTCGGTGGATCGAAGAGTAGTGGAGTGGTGTTTGACAAGCAGGAATGGCGTATACTTATGGATAATCAAGGGGTAATTACTAATTATTTCTACAGTCCTGAAGGAACATGGCTACCTACCAAACTGGGATCGAAGACTGTCTCGTACGAAAATATTAACAAGAAAAAAATTATACGCCTCTGTGATAGTGAAGAAGCTGATGTCTATTTAGGATGGGAGTCTATAGAACAGTTATGGAAGCTTTTGAAGATAATATATTACCGATTGGAGTTGGCAGATACTGTGAACTTTCCAGAGTTTTATAAAAACCTAATAAGTCGGCAGCGGCAATTCCTGAATGTAACATTCACCAAGTTATAGTTCCATTGCATGATGTATTTGAGGTCAACATAGCCTGCCTTCTGGAAATGGAAGAATTTGCCAAGGAGAAACTATATATGGATATGGATCTTGCCAAACCTATAACTGAAAGGGGGTAACGCGCTTGTAGTCAATAGTGGATAGTAGTAGATGTTAGTCAATATGTGGATGTGTTATAGTGCGGAGTCGTGGCCTAAAGCTGTAGATTGTGTTAGTGCAGTCCAAAGACTAATATGCCAGTTACAATCATTAGAATTCGATGCTGATCATGAAAAAGTGTATGGAATGGGTAGATTTAGTGATGACTATTTAAATAATCTAGTTAATAAGTATGGGGGAGGAATACGCCTTTGTGAAAAATACTTAACATCACATGTAGATGATATAGAGTGTATTTGTTGTATAAAGCGATTAATAGAAGACCTTAAAGAAATATCATTGGAGCAATTTATACACGAAATAGAAAGATATTTACCGAATTTTGAGCCAGTCAGATGACGACTCACCCAGTGAAGAAGGTGTGCATTAATGAGTCCAAAAACATAGTTCACTACATAGTAGTATGGGAGTTGGCGCACAGGCATGCGCGAAAAGGAGAATGGGAACAAACAGCTAGAGATTCTGCACGATTTAAAAAAAGAATAGATGACTGTGGTAATACAATTTCACCAATTCTCGAAAAACAGCATCGTGAGTGTGTGTTTGTCAGACGCTTTAGTAGTATGTAGTGATATATATGTATAGGATAGTGTTAATAAAAAAGTAAAAAAAGATCTGTTTATTGCATATTAATATTACAGTATATATAATTAAGGATAATTAGCGTATTACACAATGTCTTTGGTAGAAATCCAGGAGTTGTGAGAAGTATCAAAACCCAACCACTTAACGAGAGCTTTATTCCCTTGACGTCGGATGACACGTTCAACTAGATGAATGTCTGGGTGTTTAACACTTTGTAGTTCGGGCTCATAGAACCGACCTTGAATCTCTTCATCTTGACTATCACGTAATGTGTAGGTGAGTGGGCTTGAACGTTTAACTGTTGACATGCGAAAGACTTCGTAACTCCAATTAGGTGTGTACCCCTTAGAGAATATGCTTCTGTGTTTGCTAATGCGCACATGTTCCCCCACTTTAAATTTAGGTATTTTACGGTCAAGAATTTTTTGACATTTTAAATGTTTTGAAATAGATGCACTATTTTTTTCCGATACATCTACCGGTTTGTATCCAGTTGTTCTATGCTTTCTTGAATTATACTCGGCGACAATGTGCGGTAATATTGATAGCCACTTATAGGATCCTTGCATGCTGAAGGTTTTCCACATTATTGCTTTAACGGTGCGATTTACACGTTCGACTATACTACTTTTCAAGGTGGAAAAACTACTGTAATGATTGATATTAAATTTTTTCATTACTTTTTTGAATTCAGCATTATAGAACTCAGTTCCCATATCAGTTTGGCGACATTGATCCTAATAATTCCCTTAACCAATCGACTAACTTATTCGGATTATTCCACGGTACAAACTCAATAGGTTTATTATTGTATCGCAATAGATGCAGTACACCACCTCTTTTGGATATAGAAGTTGTTCGAGATCTGGTGGCTGGAGGTGCAATAGATGATGTACTATTAGTTCCTCGGATTTGATCATCAGTAAGTAGTTCATATAATCCCGGTGTTCCCTCATAGTCTAGGGATGATCCATCGGAAAGAGCGATTCGCAAATTTTCTCCAACAAAATCTAGTTCAGCATCACCAATAAAAAATTTCTCTTCTTCAGGAATAAAATGCACACCGTACGTTAAGTCATATTCATCTTCGGTATCTCTAAAGATACCTTCGACGTAGTATTTCGCTAATCCTTGGTATTGATTAAGATAATCTTCAAAGGCGGGTTGAGATCCAGCAGCTAGTAGTTCCGATTTCAATTGTTGTAAAGTAGGAATTTCCACCTCGTCGTCATGTGGACATCAGCAATTACAAATTCCTGTGGTGTAATGGTGTCAGGAACAATAGTACGTCCTTACGTATTCTAGAGGTTTTCGGTGTATAATGTAAAAATACTTCATTTTCATGTGCAATGGGCCCTTTTTCCACTTCTGGCGTAAGGGGTTCAGTTTGATGAGAAACCATCATTTTAGTAATTAATTGTTTTAATGGTTGTGTATAGGTTTAAAGTGTGCCTCCATTGCACGTTCTGTAAGTGGTATCTTCTTCAAACTAGCATTTTCTGTTCCACTCTTGCGAGCACGCAAAATGTTTGTACTAGCGCTCCCCATTACGACTGTACGTTGACAGTCCTAGTAGATTATTTATACTGCAATGAAACAGTCAAATCTCTTACGGTAACGACCGTTATTAACATCCTTTCTTTATCAATCACAAGAAATCCAATTTATCACGCCAGCAACAAACACAAGTCTTTAAATCTATCAAATGCATATCAACATTAACGTGATCATCATACACATGCTTGAGATTAGTGTGATCTTGTTGAAAAGAACAAGTAAATTCGCATTATCACGTATAAGCTGTTTTGGAATTGAAGATACGTTTGACACAGATAGAAACAATCATTATTTCGATGTCTGCCAAAACAAAAATGATCTCTAATTTCATTTTGTTTATGACATGCTACATCATCAAAAATCATTATTGAATTTTTAGGACTCACTAGGGGTATAACATCACTATTATCACTGTATTCGAAAACCTAATTTCCTTTATGGGTCAGTAACTCCCAGGTACTGGTATTTAGGTTGGTATAAAGATTTGCAATATATAAGACATTTTCAAAAAACCATTTGGATGTTCTAATAAGCTAATCATAACATTGGTTTTCCACAGCCGGATGGTCGACGATTATACCTCGTTTACATCCCCTTTTAGTAAACCGCGGTGTTTAGAGTATGCTTTGTTAGAGTATGTCATAATTTTTGATAGGTAATTCTGTATCTTGCGGAATGAAACGGATGTCACCATTATGGTACTAAACCACGACTTGATGGCGCTTCTATATACACACCACGTGCGAAAGTAGTTTAGTAGTGAAGTGTCAGTCAGTGTGGTATGAAGTATACATCCCAGCGTCAGAGGAAAAAAAGGTTCAGGATTAATTAATACTTTAATAAATAAATTACCCGTGGAGTTGCATATACCCGGATATCGATATTGTGGGCCAGGTACCCGTTTACAAAAACGATTAGCTCGTGGCGACAAAGGTATTAACGATTGGACGAAGCGTGTAAAGAACACGATATTGCATACTCCCAGTCAAACGATCTAGGACAACGACACATAGCCGATAAGACTTTACAACAAAAGCTTGAATAGATTTCGTTCTACCGACGCTACCTTTGGAGAAAGGGCGATTAACCATACTGGTATAATGAAAGGAAAACGGACAATGGGAATGGGTGGCAAATCACGGAAAGGAGAAAAAAATTGGGAATGGGAAACAAATCACGACGAAGGAAGCATTCTCCAGAGCAATTTCGTTTAACAAAGCAGTCCTTCTAGCCCGACGTCGTGTTGGTGGTAAACTTCGATCATCTTTAAAATCGACAATACAGCAAGCCTTGAGCGCTCTAAAACAAAAAAATTATGTCACCCAAGAACAGAATATTACCAATACCAAAACGTGGGGATTCATACCTCTTATTCCCTCTTTGCAGCATTAGGAGCTTTAGGGTCTCTAGGTGGCGGTGCTGCGGCAGTCGCAAAGCGGTAACTGACGCAAAAGCTGCAACAAAACGTTAGAGAAACCAAACGACACAACCAAGCAATGGAAGCAGCTGCATTAGGAAAAGGTTTATACATAAAGCCATATAAACGAGGTTAGGTATATATTTACAACCGTATTCAAAAACTCCCATGAAGCTACGTCACGCCTTAAGTAATGTTGAGCTATCAAAATTTGTGGAGCAATTACAGATTCCCTATTTTAGAGGGATATATATGCGAGATAACTTACCTACACGAATCCATGCGAATGAATGTGGTATTGTGAATCTGGATGATCAAAATAACAAGGGAACACTGGACAGCTTACATTAAGCGTAACAGGCATATTACATATTTGATAGCATAGGACATATTAAACCACCCTTTGAATTACCCACTATTTTAAAAGTGAGGTAGCAGAAACACAATTGAGTATAACTTTACCAAGGTTCAAGATTTTGATACATACAACTGCGGTCATTTAGTCTTACACTTTTATATGACTACTCGTCTGATTTTCAGTAGTCGTTACGTGATCGTAATGTCGTACACATTTACATTACCGGTAAAAATTGATCTTGCAAGCAACCTTTAATCCACCGATTTTTCTTGAAATGAGTCGGAATACGTAATGGGATTAAAGTTTTGAATCTTTCAATACTATACAGAATGTTACTTCAAGAATAACCAACTCTATTTGGAACATAAAATTACAATACCACCAGGATCATACGAAATCGGGATGTGAATAAATATATTAATGAGTCAGTGAAGATCGAGCATTTATGCATTTACAAGCGAATAATAATACTATGAAAGCAAGTATGAAAGCAACCCATGACATTAACTTCAATGTGGAAAATTCGATAGGACCTATGCTGGGATTTAATAAAACTGTTTACCAGGCTCGAAAGGTACCTCTGATACTCCTATTAACATTATCAAAATTAACTCATTAATTATCGAGTGCAATATAACAAGTGGTAGTTTTAAAAATGGTGAAACATCACACATAATTCATCAGTTCTTTCCGAGTGAACCAGCGGGGTATAAAATAATAGAGTCCCCTCAACATGTCATCTATCTACCTATCAATACATCTACCATTTCGACAATAAATAACACTTAAAATAGTAGACCAAGACGGAGGTCTCGTCAATTTTAACGGGGAAGTCATAACGATAGGACTACATTTAAAGAAAATATGGTGACGCGCTATAACGCATGTGCATGTAACCAGTGCAAATCAAACTATAAAAGATCAAAGTGTGGAAAGGTGAGAGTCAGTAAGCGTTCAGCACCCAAAGCATTGACACCGCAGAACAAAGCATTATTGGAAAGTCTCGGCTTTACAGTACTACAATGAGTATATTAAACGTTAATGAAAAAGTTGTCGTTGATAACGCTATCGTTAATTCCGAACTGCACCCATCAGCCATACACTACCAGATTTGGAAACAATGATGAAATCAGGATACCCATTCAGGAAGACATGTGCACTCTACCATCCGAAAGCTATGTCTACGTAGAGGGACGATTATTACGTCAGGATGGTACTGTCTCTAACACCGCAAGGTTCGTTAATAACGGTATCGCATTTTTATTCAGTGAAATTAGATATGAAATGAATGGAATAGTGGTAGATTCCGTAACGAAAGTAGGATTAACGTCGACAATGAAAGGATTGGTATCATTGACGTCCAATGATCTCGCCCGTCATGAAAATGCAGGTTGGTTTCCTACTGCAAACAGTACACTAACAAATGCTCAAGGATACTTTAACGTTTGTATACCGTTGAGAATGCTACTTGGCTTTGCCGAAGATTACAATAAAGTGATTTTGAACATTAGACAAGAACTGGTATTAATTCGTAGTAACATTGATACCGATGCAGTAATTTCAACTGTAGAAGAAGCATTAAAGTTAACATAGATAAGATATATTGGAAAGTTCACACATCATTCCAGCATTAGCAGAGGAGTTGGCGTTAACGAAATACATTGATAAAATGTAAATACGCCAGTAGCATTTAGAAGTTGGGAAACCCACATATATCCCGCCATTCCAGCAACAGATAAGCATACATGGGCAATCAAAACATCTACTAGTATAGAAACACCTAGATACATTATTATAGGATTTCAAACTGGGCGAGAGAATAATGTTATGCAAGATACGAGCAGATTCGATAAATGTGCACTAAATAATATTCGCGTGTTCCTGAACACGGATCGTTATCCGTATGACAATCTCAACGTTAATTATGATAACAATTGCTTTGCTACGTTGTATGAAATGTTTGCTAAATTCCAAATGTCGTATTACCAAAGAGGGCAACCATTACTCACCCCTACGCAATTTACCACAGCTGCACCGTTGATTGTCGTAGATTGCTCAAATCAAAAGAAGCATTACACTCTAAAGCAGTAGTTCTTCGTGTGGAGTTTGAAACAGCGGCAAACATAGCTGCCAATACGACAGCATACTGTGTTATACTCCACGATCGTTTAGTTACATACAACGCGTTAACCAAAGCAGTACGACAGTTGTAATACAATGTCCGTCATAGTCGATGTACAAGGGTTTAAAATTTCAAAAGCTTTTATACCAAAAGAACTCGCCATTTATAATGGGAAACAAATTGCCCATTTTATCTTTAAATCACCGTATCCCTGGCATACGTTGGATGCAGAGAGTCGTCGTCAAGCTACTTGGTTAATGCAAAACCAGCACTGTATTAAATGGGAAGAAGGGTATACACCACCACACCACTTTCGAAGAATGCTCGAGAGATTGATTCAGCCAACAGATTCTGTCTATGTCAAGGGCAGAGAGAAAGCAGATTACATCAGAAAATTTGTGACCCAGCCTGTTATTGAACTTGAGGAAAGTCCACCTCTTCCTGCTATGCAACCCGTTTGTTACTTTCATTGTAAATCATTATGCCACTGTGCTTTGAGTAGGGTATATCATTTATATAATACATATATAATGCAATAAGTCTTGTACACATTTTTAATAAAAAACTAGTAAATAATCATTCTCGTATTTTTTTATTTATAGAACATAGTATTTGTATAGCATATATTCTCTTAATAACGAATTAGTACATAATATTAATATATGTTAAACAACTAAAGGAATAATACAAATTATTATTAATATTAGTTTCATTATGGAGAGAATATAGGAAAGAAACTAGCAAGTGTCAGTACCCAAACTATTCTTCTTCCGGTTAATATAAATTCATTTGCTTAGCAACCTGCAATAGTTCGCTCAACGGATCAGCATTCTCCAATTCCGGTATTCGCCAATGTCCCCACGCCAATGTGGAACACGTATCACGTAGTCGATATCGTTTGTCATCCTGGGACCTAAAGGCAATTTTGTTTTAACATTTCGGTATATATATCATGTAAGGTTGATCGAAACACAAGCATTTTACACATTACTGTTTTATCAGACCCTCCGCAACCGCTTTGTAGTCTACTTCCGTCAACACTTTCTGAATAACAACTTTCTTAACACCTTTCGCTTTCTTAACAACTTCATTATCAGCAAGCTTCAGACAGTATGACTTCGATCCAGCACCATAAAAATATTGAATCGCTTTCCTGCGTACTCATCTTTCATTCGTCCAACGACGGAAGCAGTCGTAGGAATACCATGCAACTCATTTTGATAGTTGGAAGTATCATATTCGTCTAAATTATTTCGCATGTGTGCATACATATCATCAGTTACTATCTCAACAATCAAAGAATCCGTGTCAGTATAGAGCAACGTGACATTCTTGCCATAATGAGCTCGTAAGATATCATAAAAAAACCGATACATTATAATTTTGGAAAGATCTAAAATACTGAATCCGACATAGACGGGTTTGTCGTACGTAACTACCTGTTTCGACAATTCCGCCGCAAACAATTTATCAGTGAATTGAATAAAATTTTTAAATTGCGGTTTTGCAACGTACCGTGCTAGACCTACCCGACGACCGTTATTTTCCCAATGGTTAACAGTTTAATAACTCTTCGTTTATCGACATTTTCCATTGTTTTACCAAACACGCCATTATTCATAATTTTATAGAGATCCTTTTCGAACTTGTTCTGTGCTGTGCTGCGGAGAGCGGTATTAAGGTCTACGTATGGTATTAGCCACGGAGTCTGACGAAAGCGTAATACCCTATGAATACGAGTAACAATTAAGCCATGCTCTATACATTGTTTTAAATAGCGGTAATGTATAACGTAGTTGGTCTTATCACACAGGTTAGGGATTAACTTCTCCTCCTGGGAATGTGGTGCGCAGATCATTTCAGGACAAAACGGATAATCGTTGTGTTCGTCATGGTGGGGATAATGTATATCAACCTCCAGTACAAATCCAACATCGGCGTCATCATCAATCTTTAATACGTCAAAGTGATCTATTTCCTCTTGAGGTAACCACATAAACCCATCGTGGGGCAGGTATTGCTTCATACTCCATCCGTATACATTCGTGGCATCTAAATATTGTAAAAACACTTTCGGTTGTTTAGGATCATAGTTTGGAACAAACTCGTTATTAGCGATGCTTCTCCGCTTGATACAAGTACTTACTCCACCCCGAATACCTTGTTTAAAAAGTGATACATATCCATATCCGTCAGTAATTCTAGCTCTACTTTCGTACATTTCAACATGGCATCCCACGCCAATCCAGGCAAAGTGACATACTGTGCAGGTTCTAACCCATACACACCCATACATAATCTCCTAAAGTTTTCAAACACGTCAGCCAATAACAACACATCTGATTTTAAATAAATATCAGCATAATCACCTAGTGTATTACACTTAAAGTGATCCCATACCAGTAGAACGCGACAGTATTCGTCATCGGAAATATTTGCATCGCGCATTTTATCATAGAATTTGTCATATGATGGCACCGTGACGTCGTTCAATTTACTAAAGCTGTCTACGTACGCATAAGGAAAACTACCTTTCTTTCTCACTAAGTTGAAATCGCTATCATTACTAAAATATTTCCGTACCTCCATACATTGATCATCTGCTAAATTCTGAGGATGCAGCCATGAATCTACAACTATCGACGAAACGTAAATTAATGTATTTCTTTTCCCTGATACCACGACTGTTTACATATTCATCAACAAAAATATGCTTACCAAACGTTATATATTTTTCACTGTTAACCGGAAGTACGGTAATTTCTTCCGTTTCACTCGCTAACTGTTTAATGAACAGGTGAACATCATAACCACTGAGAATATGTAGAAAAACGGGGAGAAATGTAGGTACCTGATAGTGTAAGTTACACGTTAAATGTGCTGCACCACGATACTTACCAGTAACGTGACAGTGATCTCGTACTTTCGGATTTGTCGGATCGCCCGTAAAGTGCTTGCCGCATATGTAACAACATACACCGCGTTCATACGTAACCTGCTGTTCATCCGTTAATGGTGTCATTGGAACAATAGCTTTGAAATGTTCATTATATATCCGTTTTACATCACTTTCAGTCGTCTTATAAATATCTCCCTGCATTACTCCCCTATACAGCTCTAACTTAGACCACGCATCGTTTACACTACACTTAATATAATAACTAAACGAGTATGGTTCGTGTTTACACGTTTTATCGTGAACGGTTTTTCGGGATCTGGTTCAGCCGTATCTACCGGTACTAAGAGCGCTTCAAAATCTGCATATATTACGAATGGTAGAACCATTTGTTTCTGATAGTTCCGAAACGCGAGTATATTTTCCGCGTAGAATTCCCCGGTTATGTCTTTTTTGTTTCACGCCCGGTAATTTTGTATATACGAAGTTACAGTCGTGGACACGTGTCGGGTTAATTGCTCCTCGGATCTAAAGTAATACAAGCATGCATCACAAAAATACATTGCTCCGTTCCGCCGAGTTATTTGGTTGCTAAGTAAACGAGAAAATTTTTATCCATACATAATGCTGATTATCTGTTTGGTTACTGACTAATAATAATAAATTAACATGAACTGCCTGTTTGGCTTTGGTATAATACAGAGGCCCCACTACCTCTGTGACACGCTGACCATCACGATACGTATCGTCTAACCCATAAACATTGATGGAAATGTTGTTATTGCTCTCAAACGTTGAAATATTCGTCAGCTTAACAGGAACTGTACACCATTCCAGTTGAATAAGTCTGGAAATCAGGGTAAGATGTCGTGGTAGACCCTTTGGTGTCACTAGTGCCGATACAACAGCCCATGCAAAGCAGCAATTGTCATTATTTTTACATTGACTATGGCGTGTTTATGTGCGATTTCGGCGGGGACAGCCATATTGAAGAACCCGTAATGGGTGCAAATTTTAGCATGTTCACCTCTAAATATACGAATTGCACCAGGGACCACCCTAAAACAGTTGTTACTAATCGCTTACCATTAGTCACACTTACCAGAATCTTTATGTTGAAATTCGATTGCTTGCATCCAATATTTACTTATTCTTTGGAAATACTCTTCCAACACCGTCCCAATACTTAGAATGTCATACTTAGTCTGAAAGGATTTCAGTTCTGTGCTTTCCTTACTGTTCAAAAGTATAAACCAAACAGTTCCACATTACATTTTAATGAGTAGTGTTTCTGCAACTGAATTTGTACTACCTTCAATACGTTTCCTTTAACGTCTGCCATAAAGGTGAACACGTCAGTATGCATATTGCATGGTGACAGTCGATACGACACAATGCGTTGTTTAAACGCATTTCGAATCACTTCGACCCCAGTATCGACTAATAAACAGATATTTGCTTTATGCCTATTGCTTCTGAGGTGTCCTTGGAACGCATACCGAGGTATATCCATTGAACAATCTGTGCAGTGCAAACTCTCACCACTTTTTTTCGGTTGTTCCGGTTCATCGCATTGGTCAGACTTCCGCTTCCTTGAGTTGCTCAACCCTGATGGTCCGGGTTTCGCATTATCCTTCGCGTAGTTTACCCAGATGGTCCTGGTTGCGCAAAGGAATCAGTATCGTGTCTATGTACTGCTTTGTTATCGTCGGAAGTGATTCCTTGCACCACATTGCTCCCTGTGGTTTGGGCACGAAACCTCCTGCATGCCAGATGGTCATCCAGCACGCAGTTTTTATGGCGAAGGAGAATCTCCCTGGAGAAATGTTTCATGCATTCCAACGGAATCGATTATTACACCTGAAATAACATTGAAGACAAAATATTCTAATTATAATCTTGGGTAGGGGGTTATGTATTTACCCTGCATTGCAGACAAGATGGTTTCAGACTATTATAAAGCTGCTACGTGCAGGTACAGAGTTAGATTGTGAGTGCTAACAAAGAAGCGGTGTGGTATATATATCGCGTGGGAGGTATTTTTAGAATGTCTGCTGACCGTACACGTACACGTACACAATCTGCATGCGGAAAAAATAATAAAAATAAAAAAAACAAAATAAAAATAAAAAATAAAAAGTTAAAAAGTAAAAACGTAGTGTTCAGTGTGCGCATTTAACCTTCACAAACGCACCGCGCGCATCACACACGCGCGTGATATTAATTCATTTTCTTCCTGCACCCCACACAAAAGAGCGTCCGTAACAATACCCTACTACATTATACTACCGAGACACTTCAAGAGATTGAATATATGATCAAAATAGTAGGTATTGGGGCTCCATGGGTGTTGTATTATACAAGGTTTAAACAGGCATCTGTTTTTTTTATAGAAACAGTCCAAACCAGCTTAAATACAGCTCAAATACAGATCAAAAACAGCTCAAATACAGCTGAAAACAGCTTAAATACAGCTCAAACCAGCTCAAACCAGCTCAAAACCAGCTCAAATACAGCTCAAACCAGCTTAAATACAGCTCAAATACAGTTCAAAACAAATATCTGTTTTCCATAAACAATACAATAAGTATTAACTATCATGTATACTGTAATTAGCGTACTAAATAGTCTGATCCAATTAAGTTACTAATATGTAAATATTTATACATAATACTATGTACCTAAATACATAGCAAAGGATATATATTTAAACTCGAATAGAACCAATTATAATTTTTTTTTATATATAGTTCAATTGGGATGAAAAATTATTTTAAAACGCATTAATATTTAAACCGAAAAGTTCTATAATAAAATTCCTTTAACAAGTATTACTTCAAAATGACTATAAACCTGTCAATCACCTCATAATGTGAAATTTTGAATAAAAAATAATAAGTATCAAATTATTATCTGCAAATATACACTACCAGATTTAGAGATACACTAAATTATTAATAGTTTCAAAGGATTAAAACTAATAAACCTGCTTTAGACTGTGAAATGTTTTAAATATGTAAGTATAAAATTTTTTTTCATAATGCATCTACTAGGTACGTAACAAGAATTAAACCTATAAAGAAACTCGATTTTGCTTGTAAACTTTTGTTAGATAACCGTAAACTGTATGTAATTTGATCTGTTTAAATGTAAAAAAATTAAGAAATGTATTAACTGAATTGATTATAAAGAAAACAATTTACATTAGACGACTTAAAAAAAATTAGTTCTACACAATGATTTCGACTACCTAATAAAAATTATCACACTGCTCTTTTAGTTACAAATATATAATTTGAAATTGAAAAGGTTTAAGTTGTTTTACAAGTAATAAAATGCATGATTTATAAAATGTCTCACAACGAATTTTTTATGTAAATCTCTACTAATTTAAAACTCCTAAATAACAATGGATCTGTTTCACTTTTATATATATATATATATATATATATATATATATATATATATATATATATATATGAATCTTCACTTACCAATATTCTTTAGTGCCTCCTTAGAGCTCTGAGCTTCTGTTGCTGCACATCTTTGTGGATTGTTAAACAAACAGACATTGTAACATTCGTAAAGTTGTCCACCAAATTTTGTGGAAAAGAATATAAGTGATCATAAATTAATTTGTTTAATCAATAAACTATGTAAAAAATAATTGAATAATATCTATTCCACTCACATTTTTACGCTATCCACCATGATGCTTTTGAGATTGAGATTGTCGTTCAGGACACTCTTCTAATTGTCCTAAAATAATTATTGCACTAATAAACTGTAACATGTACAGAATAGTATATCTTAAAATAAATTATTAATTAATAAAAACATAATTTTACCCTATTGTTACTGATGTTCAAGTGGAACTAACAATACACTAAAAACGCGTGCTATTTATATCAAAAAAGCAAGGCTAACAGAATAATAAATTCTATATCACCATATATGGAGAAGTTACATTCAATGCCGAGATTACATTGCAATATGTAAATTACCCCATACAATAGACATAAAAAAAGCTTGTTTATATATACAACTTGTTTTCAACACTTATTGTCAGTTACAATTTCTATTCCTAGATAAACATACATCACTTAAAGTATTTTTATACGTACTATTAGTGCAAAAACAATTGTTATTTACTTAATTTTTTTAGGTAAGTGTACATTTTTTATATGTCAATAGTATGTTGAATATATTTTTTTTTCATGCGCTTCAAAGTGTAATAACCCAAATAGGTTTCAACGATGATCACCGTTTATTTGCATATTTAGACGTGACAACTCTTTATTCTTTTCATGACTGTTTTTTTATGTATTTGATATTCAGAAAGAATACCTTATGTATTCAGTACACATAAATACATACTTGCATTCAGTAATTATATTTATAATCATTTCAACATTAAATATCTTCATGTCTATGGCATCAGTTTTGTTTCATCATTCTTATTTATCAGAATTTTTATAGCATCATAAATATTTAATTTTTTTATGACTAAGTTAATAAAGAACTAATTTTTTTTGCATTTACAGATTATCTATCCATCGTCGAGGTTAACAACTGTAATTAAAATGATCTAACATTTACAGTAAATATTATTTTTACCCTTTTATACATTATACAATAATTAAAAAAAATTAAACGCTTTCATAACTATAACTAATAAGTATTATTTTTCTTCCCTGAATAGTTAATCAACATTAATGAACAAAAATTATTTTTTCTTTAGTATACTGTGTGATGAGGTGTGCTACGTAGACGAGTAATCTTTTTTTACTGTATCTATTTTATCTATTGTATATATTGTACATATTGTATATATGTTGTATATATTGTATATATTGTATAGAATAAATTATTTCCTGTCAGTATCATACTGTTTTCGCTGATGTTAACATGTGCGACCCAAACTTTTATCCTCAGTATTACAATTGTTTCGATAAACGCTTACTAACGTATAGAGCATGGTCTGGGGTTCACTCACCCTCATCGCTTGCTGCAGCAGGATTCATTTCCACATCTTCAGACGTTACGGTTGAATGTTTCATGTGTGGGGTTAGAATAAACCGATGGCAGCCAGATGTCAATCCGTTACAGGAGCATCTCCGATGGGGACCACACTGCACGTATGCCCAATTACTTGCACCACGCAGATGTAATGACACGGAAGTCGAGAGGACCTTTTGCACGTGTACTAAATCAAAATGTTTTATTCCTAAAGAAAATCATATATCTGAGTAATACATTTGTACATGTTTCTACATTAATTAAATATATTAACATATCGTTTTCTTTTATTTTGTGAGTGAGCAAAAAGTGGGCTAGAGTAACAACCAGGTTACACGGATGTTCTTGTAATTGTGGAACTCGAATAGGTCGCACGGATTGCCTTGTAGTTGTGGAACAGGAAAGCGTGGTAGGTCACACCGATGGTCTTGTAATTGTGGAACAGGAAAGCGGGGTTTGGGGCCTTGGGTTTGTGGTGATGATAGGTCGCACGGATCGCCTCGTAATTGTGGAACAGGAAATGTGGTGGTGGTGTGTGTGTGTGTTAGTAAAGTCTCCAAACATACCTACTCTCCTTAGTTCCTGTTTTCCTCTCACTTATGACATGAGAAAATTTAGGTAGCTGTTCATAGGCATCTATTGGCAATTCATTATCCCTCTATCCATCCTCCTAAGTGTTCCTGAGTGCTTTAGCACGATAGGCTTTATTTAGCCTGTTCAGGTCCACAATCATAAAATATATATATATATATATATATATATATATATATATATATATATATATATATATATAGTTCTAAAAATATATATTGGTTTATTCAGTGGCTCAGCGGTAAAGGTGTCAGACTACTAAGTGAAAGGTACCAAGTTCGAATCTGAGAGTAGCCAAGTGGTTGGAAAAAAATTATATATAATATATAAATTCGACTTAAGTGCGAATACAGTCCTTCTCAGGACTAAGCCTGATGATTGCGGCACCCTCGGATTGCTGTCCGTGTACCTCGCACTCATTGCACCCTCGAGTTGAACGGCCCTAGATGCAGGCGCATAGCTTTATTTATTTTTTATGATTGTGTACCTGAACAGGCTAATTTGTCGTGCTAAAGCACTCAGAACACTTAGGAGGATGGATAGAGGATTATGCAATAGATGCCATGAACAGCTACCTTAAATTTTCTCATATCATAAGTGAGAGGAAAACAGGAACTAGGGAAATCATTCCAGAGTTTAGAAGCCGTGTAGAAAAATGTGGATTGCGCCCGCTTGGTACGACAAGTGGAGATTTGTACTCGAGTTGAACGGCCCTAGATGCAGGTGCATAGCTTTATTTATTTTTTTTTATGATTGTGTACCTGAACAGGCTAAATTTGGCCTATCGTGCTAAAGCACTCAGGAACACTTAGGAGGATGGATAGAGGGATTATGTGGATTGCGCCCGCTTGGTACGACAAGTGGAGATTTGTACTGCAGGCTGATGATGTGAATGAGCCAACCAAGTGTTTCTCGCAAAGATAGCCCGAGAAGGTATCAAAGAATATAATTCAGCAGCGCAATAGCTGTTGTAATAACGATAATACAAAGAAAGAACTGAAAACATCCTTCTATGTGCAAGGGACTGTATGTGAGATGTTAAGGACGGGTCATTTATAAGCCTAATCGCTCTCTTTAGAATAAGATCAACGATATCGAGAGCGTATTGGGGACCACTAACACAAAGGTGAGAATTATATTCCAGATGAGACCAAATTTGGGCCGTATACAGCAGAAGCAGTTGTCGAGAGGTAAAGTACTGCTTAGATCTGTACAAAAGCCTATTTTAAGAGCAGCTGTTTTGGTAGCTGACAGAAGATGGTCAACCCATGAGAGATTTGAAGATACAGTCATACCCAACAGAGTAATAGAGCCTGAAAACTTAAGAACTGAGTCATTCATACTTACAACAGGAAATGATCGAGCTTTTTTGGCGTACACAAGGCAACACTGAGTTTTGTTAGCATTAAATTTAACTAGATTATTGCTTCCCCATTCGAGAATACGTTGAATGTCTTTGTTGATTGAATTTGCCATTTCAGCTTTAATTTCTTGATTTGACATAGAAGGTGGATTATCTTATCACTATGAGTAGACTGAGATGAACTACAGTGAAGAGTGCTATCGTCAGCAAAGCAATGGATGGGGTTAGTTGTTGAAGAAATAAGGTCATTTATGTGCATCAGAAAAAGTGTAGGCGCTATAACGGATCCCTGTGGTGCGCCCGCGTTAATGCCAACTTCTTTTGAAAAAAGCCATCAATTACGACACCCCTGTGAATTTTGAACGGGTCGTTAGATTTTATTCAAAGTTTGGTGGGTTATATTAGTGGAATTTTGTGATTTTTTACAAAAAAGCAATATGGCCGAATTCCAGTTCACCGAAAATGACGCAAAAGCTGAAAATTTAAATGGAATACCCTGTATATTTTTAAATATTTGGATTCTAGGGCTTCAATTACATACAGTTCATCTGTCTAATGCAACTCAGGCGCCATTTTAATTTTACTTTTTTAAATATTTTTTTACCTTTAAATCATTATGACATCATCTGAATTACAGATAATTGACGTACAATTACCCCCACAATATTATTTTAATTAATTTTTGTGAAGTTTGTTAACGATTAAATTTAAAAAGTACGGTTTTTTAACTAAAACTCACTGTTCCCAATAGAAACATACATGAGCCACCCTGTATATTAAATAGCTCTTTGAAGTACTAGTAAAACGATATGCATAGTAATTTCCTTAGTTTCTAAATAAACAGTAATTTTTAATTTTCCAAGTTTTATTAAAACAACATGCTCCTGAAGCCGACTCTGTCAAAGTAAAATGGTGTTTGAGTTCACATTTGGTAGATGTATTGTATGTATTTGAAGCCCTAGAATCCAAACATGTAAAAATATACAGGTTATTCGATTTAATTTTCAGCTTTTGTGTCATTTCCGGTGAAACCGGAAGTCGGTCATATTTTTTTTTATGTAAAGAATCCCAAACCGACTCTAATATAATCCATCAAAACTTGAACAAAATCTAACGGCCCGTTCAAAAGTTACAGGGGTGGACCCTATTTGATTTACTCGGTATATGTGTATATATATATATATATATATATATATATATATATATATATATATATATATATATATATATATATATATATATATATATATATATATATATATATATATTGGTTTATTCAGTGGCTCAGCGGTAAAGGTGTCAGACTAGTAAGTGAAAGGTACCAAGTTCGAATCTGAGAGTAGCCAAGTGCTTGGAAAAAAATTATATATAATATATGAATTCGACTTAAGTGCGAAAACAGTCCTTCTCAGGACTAAGCCTGATGATGGAAGCAGAGTCCGCTTCCGAAACGTCGCGCTTCAAAAGCAAAAACTGTGGAAATAGGTCAATCAACTCCCCTAATAATTTTACAATTGAACGACCGCCACTGTGAGACGTCATATTTCTGACAGATGTCAATAAAAAAGCACATGAATTCTATCAGAATGTGGGAATCTGATAAACACTAAATTGGCGTATTCGAGCGTTTTTCATAAAATTTGAAGAATATCAAATTATTAGGGGTAGTCCCCACCTTTTTTCCACCATATATATATATATATATATATATATATATATATATATATATATATATATATATATATATATATATATATTAATAAGTACTATACTTATATTTTTAAATGGGTAAAATTTATTACTGTTTTTGATATATTTCGGTTAAAAATTAAACCTTCTACCGCAGATTTCCCTGTTTGACCTCATCCTTAAATCTCTTATGTTCTTTGCGTTATGTATCAAAGCTACGTTTTGTGGTTCCAATGTATACTTTTCTACATGAACATGACAACATATACACCCCAAAAACTTAAGCGTTTTAAAAATATTTTTAAGTTTAATTGGTTGGCTTCCGAGTTTAGTGCCTGAATTTGATACTTTATCGGCTTCTATTCCTGATTGAATTAAGGGTTGAACAAAGAACCTTATAATTTCTGGGAATTCAGAAGCAGAAAGTTCTTTTCTTCAGGAATTACTTTCTTTACCTGCACTTGCTGGTCTAAATTTTTAGACACCATATAAGCATTGTGATGTTCACGAACTCTTAATTCTGCTAAACGAACTGTTAGTGACTTCTTTGTTTTCTTCAATATGTTATCGTAATTTAAGAGTAAATTATATATACATATATATATATATATATATATATATATATATATCACCGTGTTGAAAATAGATATTTTGCTTTACAGGTAATGGTCGTCCAGTAGATGTATCAAATAATTTCCTTAAGACGCTCTTGTAGAAAAACTGGGCCGAGTAATTGATTATTAATCATACCACACCACACGTTTACGCCGAATCTATGTTGAAAGTTGCTTCCAGCCGTGGCATGCAGATTTTTATCTGACCAGCCATGTTTGTAGTGACAGATACCATTACCCAATGTTTACCCAACGGCAAAATTGCAATTGATGAACATAGTTACCTTCGTGAAGGTTTTGAACGGGTTGGATATGGAACGGTTTTAAACCATTTTCTGCGAACTCTTCCATGTAATGATTTGATTAATTTGAAGACGAGTTCCAATGCGCCTTGTACTCACAGAAGGACTACGCTCTGCCATGGTAAGAATTGTTTCTTCTACGTCTACATCGGAATCAGATTGCCTTTCAGATACAATTCTTGCACTGGTAAATATTCCAGTGTAACCTGCATTGTTGAAGACTGCCTAGAATACACTTCGATCCGGCAATCCTCTGTTGGGAAAACGATGGCGATACTCAACAACTATACGGATAGAGTTACCAAGAGTTACCATTGCAAAACCCATAATAAAAATTATATCTGCATCTTCCCTATCGGTAAATGTGACAGGCGTTGAAAATTATGTTAACCTTCACGCCATTCCCTTGCGGGTAGGCAAAACAATCCCTGCCTCTTATTTATATTTCATTCACAATCTTTCTCCATGCTTTCCTATCTCCACATACCTCCCTCGATTCCGCAAGATTTATACATTGCCCTTTTATTTTTAAAACTTCTTATCTTTCTTTCCTTTATCATACATTCTACTACATTCAGCCAAGTTTTACGCGGCGTACCAGGTACGGCCTTACCCCTAACCTCACTCACATATATTTGCTTCGTTAATCTTCCGTTGTTCATCCTCTCAATGTGACATCGTAATGTACTACTTTTATATTTATCCATCATCGTCTTTTCCTCACCAAGTTCCGTCATTATACACTCATTCTTTATCTTGTCCCTTCTCGTTTTAGCACATGCGCTTCTCAGAAATCTCATACCCGCGGCATTTACTTTTCTTTCACGCTTTTTTGACATGCCCATGTCTCACTTCCATGCAGTACTGATGGGACAAACACGCCATTATAGATTGCTCGTTTCGCAGCTAGGCTAATGCTTTCGTTTCTCATTATCGTCTACATACTTCCAATCACTCTCCTTCCAGCACTGACCCTTCGTGCAATCTATCCTTCCGTTGTACCATCTGCAGTAATCATTCTACAAAGATATACCTGCTCGTCCACTTGCTCCATAATTTCATCTTATAGAGTAAATACTCTACTCTCCTGTCCACCTTCCTGATTGAACACCACAATCTTAGTTTTGTACACGTTTACCTTTAGGTCCAAGCCCTCACAGACTGTATCAAACTTCCTCAGAGCAGTTTGTAGCTAATCTGCATACACCAGAAGTCGTACATTTATGTTACCAACCAGTACAGCATTTGTATCGGTACATGCTTGTCTAACACATTTTCCATGTATGCATTGAACAACACGGTGATATCACACAGCCTTGTTGCACTCCTTGCTCAATATTAAAGTATTCATTCGCACCTCCTCTCACCCTAACACGCCCGACTGCCGTTGTATACTGCCCTTATTCCGTTTATTCGACCTTTTTTTACGCAATATTCATTTAATATTTCCCACAGCTTTTCCCTATTCACTCTGTCGTACGCTTTGTCCAGATCTACAAACGCACAGTACAGCTTCCTTTTTACACTTAAACACTTTTCGATCACCTGCTGGAGAGCAACTATATGATCGACACATCCTCGCCCTGGCATGAAGCCACCCTGGACATCCCAAATCATAGTTTGTGTAGTTTCTCGTGCTCTCTTAATCAGTATTCTTCCAAATACTTTACCAGGCACGCTGAGTAAACATATACCTCTGTTGTTCTTGCAATCACTTTTGTTCCCCTTAGCCTTATACAGTGGTACAATGATCGCGCTCATACTTTAGCATTTCACCAGTGATTTCCTCTACGCCTGCTCCATTACCATTTTTCAACCTCCCTACCGTTTTCTCTCTCATTTATACCAATATCCTTCTAAGCTTCATTCACCATTCCTTCTACATTCTCCTTATTTAACCCCTCAGTCTTACTTTCCTCACTACTGTACAGCTTTCTGAAATATTTTTGCCAGCATTTCCTCACTTCTAATGTAGGGAATTTCCCCAATTCTGATTTTGGTTTTTCAAAATTTTCTTACTGGCGTTGTTCCCGTATAAATTTTGATTCCTTCAAGGTTAATCTGAGGGATTCGGCCAGGTTTCCTAAATTGGGAATGAATTTTCCCAAATAAGTTACCATTCGTAGAAAGCTTCTAACTTCTTCTTTCTTTGCCGACTCTCGAAAATTCTGAATGACCTTCACCTTATTTGGATCTGACGTCAGTACGTCTCCTAAAAATTTTAATGCGCGTACTTTGAAGTGGCATTTCTTGTTGTTCAGGACGACATTATTAGTTTTAATATCTTCACCACTTTATTTAAACAAGTACCGTGTTGTTCTTCTGTTGGCCCAAACACGATAATATCATCGATATAGTTCAAGCAGGTTGTGTTAGAAGAATACTTCGAAATATCCACTGGAAAATCTTTGAATGATACCGAACATCAAACGTTTGTGCCGAAACAACCCTTTATGTGTTATGAAAGTTGTTATGGGTCGGTTTTCTTCCTCTAGTTCAAGCTGATGATACTCAATTACCATGTCCAGACGCGAGAGGTGCTGTGCTTCGTTCAGCTTGGTCATGAAATTGTAGAATGTCGGCAATGGAAATTTTTCCCCAAATTAGCCTCGTGAGCTGGCCTCATGTCGATGCAGATTCTTATGTCGCTGTCTGGTTTTAATACAATCACCATTAGTGAAATCCATGGACTTGGTTCCGTTACCCGTTCGATGATATCTCGGGTGAGTGCTTCATCCAACTTATGTTCCACTTTGCGTTCTACCACAATGAGAATTCTTCTCACTGGTTGTTGCACAGGTCTTATTTTTGTGCCAATAGATGATATTGGGAATATTTGGGAAGGGTGTGATGCCCTCGAGTTCATTGACTCCCACTCTAATCCTAATTTGAGTATTCCAAAGCAAATCGATGTCTTTGACAATCATAAAAGTGTCAACGAATTCTCAGCCCCTTTCTGTGAAGATTTGTGCACTAAATTTGAGTTTAATACTGAGAGGAATATTCAAAGAGTAAAACTTGATAGTACTTCCAACATCTTGCTGAATATCAAGCAAGGTGGCGTTGTTTTTAAACAATGCGCCCTAATCTCGGCAATTGATTATCTTGCAAGCTGTCCCCGTATCGATTAACATGTCTGTGGATATACCTCTAATAAAGACAATTACTATGTCATCTCTTCTGTTTTGGTTTAGGTCGTCCAATTTGATAACTTCAAAACATTCATAATTACGCATACTGATAGTAGACGGTGCAGTATCTTCGATAGTTTCATTTATGAAGACTCTTTCTGTTTTCGTTCATCCGAAATGTCTACGCTTAGACAATTCCTGTGGAGTGAAACGGCTATTCTTCTTTATCCTGCATCTCCTAGAAAAATCTCCCTTGTGGCATTTGTGGCATTGCCTGCCAATTGCTAGGTAGTTTCTTAGTTTCGAAGGTTTGTGGTCGCCTCCACAGCGCACGCGGTCCAACGTCTTTTCTGTTTCTCCATAGGTTCGCTTCCCGGATTGTTCAATCCTATTGAGTTGAAATTAGGAGCGTTTCGACTGCTTCATTTCTTGCATAACTGAGATTTTTGGTTTGTACATATATCTTACACTGGTCAATGATTCCATTCAGGGGTAATTCTTCTTCCAATAATTTCCTCTTCAGCTCAATAGGGGCCCACATAACTTATCTTTAATATTAATCTCCGCTTGAGCTCAGCATCAAACCAAAAATTTGTTCAGGCTCTCTGGCTTTCATGCTTCAAAAGATATGTGTTTCAACACAGAAATTTTGGTGAGGGGAGAAATGCTTGTCAAGGATATCAAGTAGGATTTTGAAGACGTGGTAATTTACCTCGGGATCATAGTCGACAACTGCTCCTGGTAAGTGATGTCTTCAGCGTCAAGACAAAGCTTCACTGAGCGAACACATTTCCTCCATTTCACCCTGTTGGTAGAATCGCGAGCAAAATGCTTGATTGACAATTTATCGATTTTAGGTAATATTTCTACCCCAAAACAGATTTATTTTAGTTTAATTAAGTTAGACTTTTCTTCTTTGGCAGAATTTAATCCACCCAAACACGGTTGTGGCAGAATTTAAGCGTTTCCTGTAGTAGAATTGAATCCACCCGACTGTATGTTTTGGAATTTTCACACTATCAGAATTTAATCCGCTTCCGTTTAGTGGAATTCAATCTACTCTCAACTTAGTTTGAAAGAAAAATTAAATAGCTATTTATTATTTCATGTATGTACACGTTTTGGTAAATGTTAAAAGCTAATTTAATATTATTGTGAATGATATATAATTTCTTTCTACTGATAAAACTGTTTAAAATTTAGCTCGTCGCCAGTTGTGGTAATTCAATCTGCTGATACCACTAATATAAGGATACAAGTCACAGAAAGAATCTATTTATTTATACTCGAAATACAACATACAACCTTGACTGTTCTCTTACAACTAAACTATATTTTTATAACACTTAATACACTATTCTATCATCGTCCTTCGCGGGTTAGCTCACCTGAGTCCGATTAACCGGTTACCACCGTATAAACTTGGATTTTCAAGTTCAAAAAATTAAAATAGAATCGCTTTTTGCAAAATATTGAATCCAAGTCAAGGTGTCGAACCAGCAGATAATTGTTTTGCAAAAGTTTATCTGTATCGAAATGTATCCAAGCATTTTAACTCTTACATGTTGACACCTTATGTCATATTTAATTTTATTCGAAATATATGTCTGATAATCGGAAAAAGCCTTCTGGAGCTCAAAAAAGAAAAGGAAAGCTCAAAAAAGATGAGTTAGCCAAAAAGCCAAGTGGCTCACTAAGAAAATTTTTAATCTCAGAAGGGTCAGAACAGGCAACAGAGATTACATCCCGAAATCACAGTAACGAGGTAGACGCGGCATTAAACAAAATTCTTAAGGAAGTTGATTTAATTGAAGAGACAAATTCTGAAACAGTTGAGCCTCTGATCAAAAACAAGTTAGAAGGCCAGTGTTCATTAGAAGAAGTAATCGTGCATAAAGATGATATTTATAAGGATCCTGGCCATTGGCCTTCCGTACTATCCGCTAAAGTTAAATGATGTTTAGTAGAATTAGGCATAACCCAACTTACAGAATCAGATATAAACTTTCCCTTAGATTAAGGATTGCAGAGGTTTCTCATCTGCATATTATTAAAAAAGATTAAGTAACCGGGAAATAATTCCAAGAGTATGTTTCTCATCTGCATATTATTAAAAAAGATTAAGTAACCGGGAAATAATTCCAAGAGTATGACTAGTCTATTCTACATTAAGGGATTGCGTATTTTGTTTTCCTTGAAAAATATTTAAAACATTTGCTAGTGTTTCTGTTACAGGGTATAACAATTGGAGACAATTATCACAAGGTATAGACGTCATGAAAAATCAAAAAGTCATATTTGTAACACAAAATCTTGGATTGATTCAAGTAAACAGATTCAACACCAAACCACTACTGATTCGCTAAATGAGAAATTAACAAACAAAATACACCCATGTACCCAAAGCACTACAAGAGGTTGAAAACACGAAAGACAAATACTGCCTGGCAATATTTGTCGATTCAACAGGAGCTTTTAACAATCTATGGTGGCCAGCGCTGTTCGACATGCTGTCGGGATTGGAGTATCCTTCAAGCTTATATAAAAGTTTGAGGAACTACAGACAATCAGTAAACGCATCACCGAAGAATGCCCACAGGGATCAATCCTTGGACCACTATTCTAGGACATCTTGATGGACGACCTGCTGGAAAGACTAGAGGTAACGACAGAGATGTCGACAGTAGTTGCTTACGCTGATGATGTCCTTGTCTCGGGAAATTCCGTCAGAGAAATCCAAAGCAAGTCAAAAATAGCCATAGAAAAAATGCACAACTGGTGTAAACATAACAAATTACAAATATCAGCCAAAAAGACCACATATTCCCTTCTAAAGGGCAAACTGAAAGGCAGGTTGATGGTGCATATGGACGGAAAGTCCATTAAAAGAACAACTACAACAAAATATCTAGGAATCAGAATAGATGAAAAATTAAATTTTGAGGACCACATAATTAACATCTGTGCAAAGGCAAAAACAGTTATGAACACGATAGCGAGTATTGCGCAAAGACAATTCAGAATCTCACTAGACAGGAATCAAATTATATCTGAACTCGATTATGAATGCGAGTACATGGGCTCACAGAGCCAAAATAGTCAAAGCACGCCAGAAAATAAACTCGACACAAAGGAGTATACTATTTAGACTCACCGGGGCCTACAGGACTACTTCCTTGGACCCATTGGGAGTCATTCTCGGTATACTCCCACTCGATATAATCATAACACAAAGAGCCGCTCTTTATAGGCTAAAGAAAAACAGTCAAAGTAAAATAGAAGAACTCATTGGCACACGTGCGCATACTAAACAAGAAATAAAAGAAAGGATAATAAGTATCTGGCAAGATAGGTGGGATAAGGGAACCACCGGTAGAAGGGTATACGAGGTATTACCCGACATCAAAAACAGGCTACAAAACAAGCATATAGACCCATCAGAGGGACTTATACACTATTGACGGGGCACGGACCCTATCCCACCTACCGAAAGAGGATGATACACGCAAATACAGATCTCTGTATATGTGGCAGTGTCGGAACCCCAGAACACACTCTCTTCGATTGCAAAGTAGATGACACCAAACTAAGAGCGCACAGATACAGCATAACTAGCAGAGACATAAAATCCCTAGTAACAACACCACAGACATTTGCAGACTTAAACCAACTAGCACAGACAGTGAGCAATATCGCCAGGGAAAGTATGAAAAACAAATAAAACAAAACCAAACCCAAACTAGAGCACCGACACAAACAGGACAAACAGGTGCCCCCCGGAATTCCAGAAATGCGAATTCCTGAGACTGGAGAGCATCGAAACAAACCGAGAAAGACATTGAACCCGAAAAGGAAAAATAATAAGAAGTTCAAAGGTGACCGAACAATGATAGTAGTGTAGTGAGTAGTTAGTAATGTAGCAAGTAGTTTAGTAGTTAGAATTAGTATTGAAACTGCATGCAAACAATCTAACAAATCATAGTAGAAATAATCAAATCAAACATAATAAACTAACCGACACACAGCATGCAGGAATAGTAGAATAAGGACATTATGTAGAGTAGTAAGAAAGTCATCCCGAGAGCACGTTTAAAACTCGGATGTCAAATTAAAATGTAGTAACAAAGCTTGGGAATTATATATAATAAATAGAAATGGGCCAATAACGGTATGGTGTAAAACTAAAGGTACCATACCTATAGAATTCAGAGGGTCACTTGTTTGGTTAACCCATCTTACATGGGCGCCAACTACGTCTTTAAAAAAACACCCACGTACCATCACAAATTAAAAACACCGATCGCGTTTCGATAGCTACGCTATCTTCATCAGCAGTCGACTAGGCGAACTAAAGAAAATTTCTAACTTATATACCATCAGCGAGTAACGCTTCGTTGCTTAACAGAAATCCAACAATTATGTCTCACTATTTGGGTGTTCGTATTCAAAATGAACTTATTTCCCTTTTGGGACAGACGATAAGGCACGAAATAAGAAACCCGCTTAAATATAGTAAATACTACCCCATTATTTTAGACTCCACGACTCCACACCTGATATAAATAAGTCACCAGGACAGCACATTAAAATTAGGGAGCACTTTTAGAATTAATTTTAATATCTGATGAAATGGGACAGGATATAACTAATGTTGTAAATTTTATGAAGACTCACATTTGTTTGGATGATTTAAGGGGCGAGGTAACGGAAATATTGCAAACATGAGGGGTCGCAATAATGAAGTGTAAAAATTTTTACTTAAAGTACAGCTTTCTATGTGCCTTGAGTAGCTCACACTTTAAACTTAGTCGTTAGTAATGCTGCTAAAGCGTCTATAGAAATAAGTTTTTTTTACATTTGCACAAAAGCTATACGTTTTCTTGTCTGAGTCGATTAAATGCTGGCAGGTACAAAAAAATGAAATCCCTATCTTCATTAAAACCTCTTTCGGATACTAAGTGGGAAAGCAGAATCGATGCACTAAAGTTCTTAGGCAAAATTTAGATAAAATATATTATGCTCTATATACGCTCTATTCCGATAGTACGAAAGATCCTGATACAAGAAATGTGGCAAATTCTTTACTGTTAAAAATGAAATCTTTTAAGTTCATGTCTTCGATAATAAAATGATATAACGTTTTAGTTATTTTATTACTGCTACTTGCAGGTCATATGCCACTTTTGGTAAAATGTTTTTGCTCATCTCGGAGAATTAGGTTCCAACCAAAGGGGAGGAGCTTGATTTTTCCACTAGTTAGAGGTCATGTGCCACTTCCAATCTTCTCATTTCCCTGGCAGGACTCCCGTGATGATGGAATCAGAAATCAATGTAGCCCAGAGAGAACAGTATTCTCAAAGATCATTTCGCAACTAATTGGAGATCGTAGACTACTTTTAATAAAATACATCTTTTCTTCGGGCAGAATTTTTATCATGGTCGAACCAGGGGTCGATTAATGAAGAAAGAACGATGTTTTTAAAAAGCAAGGAATATTACTTAGTTATTAGTTAGGTATCGTATGCGACAATTGTTAAAATACCTCCCTGAGTCGGTTTCTATCACGGTAGGATACAGAATCCGTGTGCCCAAGAGGGAAAGGTATTTTAAAAGAAAAGCGTCATTTTACCACTAGCTGAAGATCACACGACACTTAGCAAAATATCTAATCATCTCCCTGGGTAGAATTCCTATCATAGTGGGAGTTGCCAGTCTGATGCCATTGCTAATAAGATATTTTGTACTAACCTCCCTGAATAGGTTTTCCATCATGGTAGGATGAGCAATCCATGTCGCCAGGAAGGACCGGGTTTTTTTTAAATAGAAATGGTCATTTACCACTTGTTGGAGGTCACATGACTTACCTGGGTAGAATTCTTATCATAGTGGGATCAGGAATCTATATGGTAAGAAGAGCCTATATTTTTATGCCACTAGTTGCCAGTATTACGCCACTTCTAATAAAATAATGTTTACTCATTTCCCTGGGTGGAATTCTCACCTAATCGTAGTGGGATGAAGGGAAGAAGGGACCATGGTTTTTAGAAGTGATTTTGCCACTAGTTGGAGATCGTATGACGCTTTTAATAAAATATTCTTTCCTCGCCTCCCTGGGTACGATTCCCATGTTGGTGGAATCAGGGATCAATCTGATTAAGTTTTTTGAGAAGGAAGAACTCTTAATTTACCAATAGAGGTGGTATGTCACTTTTAATAAAAGATTCTATACTTATCCATCTTTAAAAAAAATATCAATCGGTCATTTGTGGACGTTATTTGTTAATCGACCACACAAGTGCAATTGGTAAGATACTCTACTACAATATCCAATTTGTGCCACCCTTCACCCATACACACGCATACATTCATGCATATACACCCTCTTACGTACATATTCAGTACCAAAATTTGTATCCTTGTAAAACTCGTAAAACTGTACTTTAAAAGTTAATTTTAAATAAAGTATAATTAATGATTATTAAACTGAACTGTGCGTTCATTAAAAAACAATTCTTATAAATATCTATTCATGTTAATTTATGATAACTTCCAGCTGACTTATTTTTCCGAAATACAATTTCGTTTTCTCACATTTCCTATATTTTATTTAAGTTAAATTACTTCAAAAAAATTACGGTTAATCAGAAGTTAGTAGGCCAGAAAATTATTTTCGCACACGGGTGGTAGAAACCTTAGGAACGGCCCTGTCTGTAACTTACAAGTGCTAATTTCCGCCTTCTACTTTTGATGTTTGAAATTAAATCATAAAATCGCCCTCTTAAGCCGTTTATGACCGACTGAAGTGGACGGAACAAAACTGCTCTAACATGGAATTTTTCACTAAAAATACTTGTGGAAAAGATTAAAAATGAAGTTATAAAAACAAAATCACTAACTAATTTACATACCCACAGAAATCCAAGTAAAGAAATTTAAACAAAAAATTTCCTGCATAATGTTAATTGATTACAATAAATTACACTTTCATGATTTAATACAAAATTTTATCACTGCCAAAAAATATTTTCCAAACTTGAAGATAAATGGTCAACGCCACAAATACGAATTATAGTTTTACATTAGTGACTTGTATTTCCCAAGCGTGTATTTGACTTAAAAAGAAAAACGTATTTAACGTTTATTTATCAGCAAAGTAAGTTATTTTTGTTTTGAACTCAGTGGCAAGAGAGATTAAAGAAAACATATTAAAAACAACAAACCCACAAACAAGTAATGTTATGCTAATAAAATAATACGACGGCTAAATAAAATTTGTTGTTGGTCTTTAACTTTACTCATTAAACTTGAAATTGCTACATACGAGTTTTAAAACAAGCTACGGTATTTTTTATTAAATTTGTAACAGTTTTATGTTTTCATGAATTGTTAGACACAGACAAAATGAGTCAAACACAATGCAAGAGTGTATTAGCTTACCTAGAAGAGTGCAACTGATTAAATGGATCGTTTTCAGGAAAATGTGACTGTATTGTTATCTCCGTAACAAGATATACACCAAACAATGTATCAAATTATACAATTTGTGTAGCAGTGATGAATATTTACATCTTTTTTTTTTGGTTGAGAAAAATGAAAAGCGCGAGACGTTTGAATATATTTGTTTGCTAATTTAAAACAAGTAAAGAGAAAGACAATTTTGCGGGTTTTTCCAGCTTTTGAAGATTAGTAAATATTAAAATATATGAAAAGGAACATAATATGCCATTAAAAGTTCTCTACGCATGTGATTTATAATAGACTTTGGGATTGTGTACACTTTTCTATCCCTTTACAAATCCTACAAATCGTAAGTGGACTGAAAATGAGATAAAACGTATGGTAAATGGAATCATTCCTAAAGGCACCCACAGATGTTCTTTTTGGGTCGGGTTGCCCGCAATGGAAAACGCACAAGGGTGATCAGGACCGTCTGTGTCAGAAAATAATCCAAAAAGTCTGTCGGAGCTTGACTTTCCCGTCGGCTTGGAACGTGATCGTGGAAGTCGGTGCGTATGTGGCGGTTCAACGGGGAATCACGATGGGATTCTTTACTGTTGTCGGTTCTACCTTTATTCAACATGTCTAATTTACGACAACAAACAATTAAATTTATTCAGCTATACAGAGGTTTTCAGTGTCGCTGGCAAATTAGTCAGATGAATATTCAGACAGAGATAAGAAAAGATCCCTCAGCAACACGAGACCCTAACCTAGGATCCTTCAGAAGCCTGGGAGGATATTGCAACTCGAAATGTCAGCCATTCGCGAGGAGAAATATTATTCGGTAAGTAAAGGCAAGCAATTATATTACGTTATATTTACGTTTGAGTTTGCGTTTGCGTTTGCGTTTGCGTTTGCGTTTGCGTTTGCGTTTGCGTTTGCGTTTGCGTCTGCGTTAGCGTGAGCGTTTGCGTTTGAGTTTGCGTTAGCTTTTACATTTACGTTTACGTTTACGTTTACGTTTACGTTTACGTTTACGTTTACGTTTACGTTTGCGTTTGCGTTTGCGTTTGCGTTTGCGTTTGCGTTTGAGTTTGCGTTTGCGTTTGCGTTTACGTTTACGTTTGCGTTTGCGTTTGCGTTTGCGTTTGCGTTTACGTTTACGTTTACGTTTACGTTTACGTTTGCGTTTGCGTTTGCGTTTGCGTTTGCGTTTGCGTTTGCGTTTGCGTTTGCGTTTGCGTTTGCGTTTGCGTTTGCGTTTGCGTTTGCGTTTCCGTTTCCGTTTGCGTTTGCGTCTGCGTTAGCGTGAGCGTTTGCGTTTGAGTTTGCGTTAGCTTTTACATTTACGTTTACGTTTACGTTTACGTTTACGTTTACGTTTACGTTTACGTTTACGTTTACGTTTACGTTTGCGTTTGCGTTTGCGTTTGCGTTTGCGTTTGAGTTTGCGTCTGCGTCTGCGTCTGCGTCTGCGTCTGCGTCTGCGTCTGCGTCTGCGTCTGCGTCTGCGTCTGCGTCTGCGTTTGCGTTAGCTTTTACGTTTACGTTTACGTTTACGTTTGCGTTTGCGTTTGCGTTTGCGTTTGCGTTTGCGTTTGCGTTTGCGTTTGCGTTTGCGTTTGCGTTTGCGTTTGCGTTTGCGTTTGCGTCTGCGTTAGCGTGAGCGTTTGCGTTTGAGTTTGCGTTAGCTTTTACATTTACGTTTACGTTTACGTTTACGTTTACGTTTACGTTTACGTTTGCGTTTGCGTTTGCGTTTGCGTTTGAGTTTGCGTTTGCGTTTGCGTTTACGTTTACGTTTGCGTTTGCGTTTGCGTTTGCGTTTGCGTTTGCGTTTGCGTTTACGTTTACGTTTACGTTTACGTTTACGTTTACGTTTACGTTTACGTTTGCGTTTGCGTTTGCGTTTGCGTTTGCGTTTGCGTTTGCGTTTGCGTTTGCGTTTGCGTTTGCGTTTGCGTTTGCGTTTGCGTTTGCGTTTGCGTCTGCGTCTGCGTCTGCGTCTGCGTCTGCGTCTGCGTCTGCGTCTGCGTCTGCGTCTGCGTTTGCGTTTGCGTTTACGTTTACGTTTACGTTTACGTTTGCGTTTGCGTTTGCGTTTGCGTTTGCGTTTGCGTTTGCGTTTGCGTTTGCGTTTGCGTTTGCGTTTGCGTTTGCGTTTGCGTTTGCGTTTGCGTTTGCGTTTGCGTTTGCGTTTTCGTTTACGTTTACGTTTACGTTTACGTTTACGTTTACGTTTACGTTTACGTTTACGTTTACGTTTACGTTTACGTTTACGTTTACGTTTACGTTTACGTTTACGTTTACGTTTACGTTTACGTTTACGTTTACGTTTACGTTTACGTTTACGTTTACGTTTACGTTTACGTTTACGTTTACGTTTACGTTTACGTTTACGTTTACGTTTACGTTTACGTTTACGTTTACGTTTACGTTTACGTTTACGTTTACGTTTACGTTTACGTTTACGTTTACGTTTACGTTTACGTTTACGTTTACGTTTACGTTTACGTTTACGTTTACGTTTACGCTTACGCTTACGTTTACGTTTACGTTTACGTTCACGTTCACGTTTACGTTTAAGTTTACGTTTACGTTTACGTTTGTTCGCGAACGGGTATAAATACGCAGGAAATCCAATGGTGAAGGCTGGTTCAGTGATAAATGGTTAAAATTTGTTCAATTGTTGCATCTTTGTAATTTTGCCCTCAAATTAGACTCCGTGCGTAACCAACCACTTCTCCAGCTGACCTTTTTGACTAGAAAATAAGGGAGGGTTGTCCAACTGCACCGAATGATACTGTGTATCCATTACCACCCCATAATTTTCGGAGGAATCAGTTCTCATATTCGAGTAAATAGTCGCAGTATTCCAAAAATCCTAAATTACACCCGCGCATAAATGGTATACCTTTGGCTTCACTTTTAGTTTTGGATGGACTACTTTTGATGTCTGAATCGCGTAACTAACGATGGATATTACAACTATTTTGATAAACCCACGTTTCGTCTAGATACAAAAATCTGAACTTTGCAACAAGAAATTTTCTCAAAAATTGAAGTTTGGCCACAACGACGTGTTTCATTGCACATAAAATTTTCTGTCGATTGACACCTTTGCATTTGGAACCCAATTGATTTTAAAACACTAAGTAATGTCGTTCGACCCTTATTAAAATCGAAATCTGTTTTAACGTGATACAATTTGTTCAAGTAAAGTATGTTACTTTCGAATTAAATTGCCAAATTAGTCGGAGTAGATCTTTCCGAACGGTGAAATCCCAAAACTCAAATTTTCCGCGTTTACCAATATATGTCGACTTTAAATTTTCTGGTTTTTCCGTTATGATGTCCTGGAAAATTCGCTCTGACACCTAAAACCAAACATCTATCTAATGTGCGCACCAAAAGGTGATTCTTACGTACTTGAAATATATCCGGCACCATTTTACTATACGTTCTATTTATGAGGTGTTCATCATGGCTCCTTAAAATTTGTGCTCATTGCGATGTCTTTTGGATTTTCTCAACAAAATATTATTAATTCAATTTGAGACTTGGTCATCATACGCGTTACTTGAGTAGGCAACGCAGCATAATTACTTTTGACAAAATGACGTCAAATTGACTTTGACAAATGGGAATACCACTACAAATGTTCAACCTATTCCCAAAAAAGGCGATAAGACCGATCCCTCAAACTACCGACCAATTGTCATTACTTCCATTTTGTCTAAAATCGTGGAAAAAGCCATCAATCAGCAACTGCTCACGTTCCTTAAAACTAACAAACTCCTTAGTGACCACCAATACGGGTTCAGGCAAAGTCGTTCAACAGGTGATCTTCTTTCATATGTGACCCAAGTTTGGAACAATACAGTAGAGCAGTCCGGTGAAACAGTTGTAGTCGCTTTAGATATCTCAAAGGCATTTGACCAAGTTTGGCATAAGTGTTTACTTGCCAAACTCACCTCGTTTGGGTTAAATTATAAGCTCATCAACTGGGTTTCAAGTTTCCTTGATAAAAGACGAATACGTGTCATAGTTGATGGCTTTTTTTCAAAAGAAGTTAGCATTAACGCGGGCGTACCACAGGGATCCGTTATAGCACCTACACTTTTTCTACTGTACATAAATGACCTGATTTCTTCAACAACTAACCCCATCCATTGCTTTCCTGACGATAGCACTCTTCACTATAGTTCATCTCAGTCTACTCATAGTGAGAATCCACCTTCCATGTCAAATCAAGAAATTAAAGCTGAAATGGCAAATTCAATCAACAAAGACATTCAACGTATTCTCGAATGGGGAAGCAATAATCTTGTTAAATTTAATGTTAACAAAACTCAGTGTTGCCTTATGTCCGCCAAAAAAGATCGATCATTTCCTGTTGTAAGTATGAATGGCCCAGTTCTTAAGTTTTCAGACTCTATTACTCTGTTGGGTATGACTGTATCTTCAAATCTCTCATGGTTTGACCATCTTCTGTCAGCTACCAAAACAGCTGCTCGTAAAATAGGCTTTTTGTACAGATCTAAGCAGTACTTTATCTATCGACAACTCCTTCTGCTGGTCCAAATTCGGCCTCATCTGGAATATAATTCTCACCTCTGGGCTAGTGCTCCCTAATACGCTCTTGATATCGTTAATCGTATTCAAAAGAGAGCGATTAGGCTTATAAATGACCCGTCCTTAACTTCTCACATAAAGTCCCTTGAGCATAGAAGGATGGTTTCAGTTCTTTCTTTGTATTATCGTTATTACAACGGCTATTGTGCTGCTGAATTATATTCTTTGATACCATCTCAGGCTATTTTTGCGAGAAACACTGGGTTCGCTCATTCACATTATCAGTATGCAGTACAAATCTCCACTTGTCGTACCAAACGGGCGCAATCCACATTTTTCTACACGGCTTCCAAACTCTGGAATGATCTCCCTGGTTCCTGTTTTTCTCTTACTTATGATAGGAGAAAATTTAAGGTAGCTGTTTAAAGGCATCTATTGGCAATTCATTATCCCTCTATCCATCCTTCTAAGTGTTCCTGAGTGCTTTAGCACGATAGGCCTAATTTAGCCTGTTCAGGTCCACAATCATAAAAAAAAGACAGAAAAGAAATATCACGGTCTGATCTTGTTACAGGCAAAATGCTCATTAGAGCATCAAGCCCGTAAAGACAATATGCGCACACTGCATAGCTCAGTGACGAGGGCAGGGTTCTTACTTAATGCTCTCGTCACAACTCCTAAAATGTCAAAGTCGGGGGAAATGTAAAAAAGACGCCACATGTTAGATACATTTATAGCGTGAAAACGTCTTGAACTAGGTCTTAATAATGGTCTGACAGGAAACCATCATGTTCACTCAAAATAAAACCCTCACCTCTATTAAAATTCTATTCCAAAGATATTTACTCAAAGTTCATCCAAACCTTAATAAAATCTTAATTTTCGTATAAAAGCCACCAAATTGCGATAATAAAAGTAAAAATCTCATTAAAAATTTCTATAAACTTAACGTCATAGTTATTATCTCAAATATAATAAAAAACTGATCAATACGGTAATTAATTATTTAATTTAAAACGAAAAATACGTCACAACCAAACTAAACGTGACCGAAAATTTATAAAGACAAAATTGGGGTTGTATTTCCTAAATTCGAAAATACACAGCTCATCCTCAAATAAATAAACAAACTGCTTACCTTTTGGAAAATCCAGGTAATCGACCGCTGATCAGATGATTTCTATAAAAAAATTAAAAATTGCGACTACTCGCAAAACTACCGTATGGAATAACAAACAGCTGATCGGTCAAACAGATCAAAATGACTAAATACCTCCTAAATTTATTGCGTTAAGGTTTCCATTAAATAATAAAGCAACAAAAAAATCGTCTTGGAAAAGTTATGTAAATCTTCAATTTCGGTAAAACCAGTAAATCACTCAATAACTGAATGCAAGCCAACACATCTAATCTTTTAAATTTTAAATAAACGTAATTAATAATAGCGTTGTGAGAAAGCTAAACGATTACAATAATATCACACAGATATGAAATGGTACCATCTTACATTACAATTACACATGATTCCAATCAACACTGGGTGTGTTGATGTGACAGTTACAAAAAAAGAACACCACATTTTATTTACCTATATATAACCGGAAATGATAACTTGCAAGCTCATTTTCCTAAATTTATCTATGACATACGAATGTATACGCTTTATATACTGAATCGATACCTAGACGTTACTTAAAATAAACTCACAGAGGCATATTCATTCATCTAAATAAGTACAAACAAACATTTTATTAAAATCACAATTCATATAGATTCAAAAAAAGTTACCTCGCTCAGCACAAATGATCGATCGACCTTCCTTTTCTTTCTCACAACAATATGTCAGCAATCACTCCACTCGGTGTATGATTGATAGAAACCACTAGCTTCTTAATTCTTAAATTTGTGTTTACATAAACTTTATAGCGGCAAATCTATAAACCAAAAACCATACGCTACGGTCAATTCTTCATCTGGTTAATATGTACACAAATATAATTTTATCTATATCTAATTTACTTTTATCTAATTAAAACGTGTTAATGCAGCACTATATACAGCAAGTTTATACTTTATTTGTTTGAACTGCGCAGTATACTTAAAACCACCCCTTTAACCAGGAACTCTTTAACGTTAATCCACATAACCAAAATGCAATCAAACCGAATAAAGATTTAACGCTGCGTAAAAAAACACTAACACCGGTTACTTCTGTGACCGAAAATTGTCACTAGTGGCAAAAAGAAACACGACGATATAAGAAACCGGGGGTGTGTTGAAACTCGATAAAATCCCAACGAGTGGATACGGAAATCTTCCTACGGTACTGTTCGGTACATTTTTGCGGTATGGTGTAACTCATTCCATTTTGCTTCACCAACCCTTCCGAGTACAAAACAAAAACATGAGCCTTCGCTTACATTTTGGACTAGACTGACTCCAACATTGTGCAGAATTCGTGACATTGGATTTTAATCCCCTTAGATCTTAATTAGCCAATTACACAGCTTCGTCAATTTAACTCAATACACGCGCGAAAAACGATAGCCTCTCGGCACTAAATCGGAGGAAGAATTGCATCAGTCCAAATTGCATTCCCAAAGGTACCTCGTATAATGTGATATGTCTATGATAACGTTTATAAAACCCAAGCTTCTTGTTTAAAGACTTTAATATTTATCGAAAGGAAATGCGACAGATTGTCCGCTACAGTTTAAATTCGCAAAAGATGTACTATACAATGTAAAAATTTTACACTTAATATAATTTTACAAAATGCAATTTCAATTCCATTTAACAAAATTCACCAAAATTTAAAATAATGAGAACGTTTATTTACACAAACACTAAATTTAATAATACTCTTATTGTAACGTATCACCTCTGAATGAAACGTAATCAAATCTTGAATTAACATTATTAGTGACAATAAACAAAAAAGCCTTTACGTGTTTTTCCGAATTGAAATTACAAATTTAACTTGTAATAAAAAAAAACTCTAACATCCTCAAATAGCAACTACAAAACAAGTTTATGTCCATGTGTTATATTTCTCAAATTACGTCTAATTTAATTTATTCTCTGAATTTTTAAATACCGTACTCTAAATATCTTAACCATTAAAATAAACTTTTAACCAATTTCAATACTCAATCCTTTAATACTTAGAAACAAAACTTTCTAATTCTTGTGACCTTTAAAACCAAAATTTCGAAAAACGAGAAGACAAACAATTTTTCTAAAGTAATTTACTTAAAATTTTCACACCAAGTGACAATCTAATGCAAAATAATTCTTTTGTGAGGTTGGTTAGTCTTGAATAAACGTATACGAAACTGCACCCTCAATCATACACTGAATTCTGATTACGAGCGTTTGCTTAAATCGTAGGTCGCCAGAGCAGTCTGTTAAATCCCTTCAACAAACGAAAAAAAAAGAAAACTTCAATTTCATTCCAGTAAAACCAGCAAGTAATAATAATAATTAATTTACATTATCAACTCCAAATGTGCCGACTTTCTACCCAAACAATGCAATTTTATACCTTTCCACAAATTTTATCTCAACAGTAGCACTTTACCTTAATATTAACGCCTAGCGCTAAATGCCTTTTATTTATTTAGACATTGTTAAAGTTAATTATATTTAAACTATCTCAAGTGTGTTTTCTAGTTATTTAATAGTAATATTTTGATTTTATATTGGAAATACAGTATTTTTAATTGATTCGTTGTTGGAATTAGGAATTAATTCTCTGTTGGTGATTTCAAGGTAAAGTACTCTAGGACTCAAAAAGACCTGACGCCTGGAAATATTAAATATTATTCTAGTGCCGACGTCCGGACTGGCTAGTTGGATGATTTTATGTTACGATCCCACACAGTTTTATTTCAAAGCTTCTTTTATCAATTGGCCTTTTCTATGGGTACCATAACTCTGGCACCTACGGTGGGCTCGCGACCACAACCCTGCATTTACTACTCTCATACCTACAACCGGGATGGAAAGCTGTATATCAATGCAATATAACCTATTTAATTAAAAATCAGCACGATTTAAATATGTGAAGTGGAACTTTTCATTACTTTATTTATCAGAAACAAGTGAATTCTGCTCAAGTGCAAAAACTGTCCTTCTCATGACTACTGCTGATGACGGAAGCAGAGTCCGCGCTATGAAAATAATAACTGTTGAAATACACCAATCAACTCAACTAATATGGGAACACAGTTATAAAACGATATCGATATTGTAGCAGATTGAACAGTAAACAACCAAAGTACGACAGTCAAAACGGAAAAGTACAACTTATACACGAAATCGATATTCATGAGTCAAATATAAAATGTAGACTTCCACAATTTAAGTTCATAATTACGTAAATACGTATCCTCTGTGTCTTTATATAGCACAATTTTATATGAATTTTGAAAGATTTATACATATAAAGACTGTAAAATTACAAGATTTAAAACACGATCTAAATCTAAAAAAATTTTCAGTTGACTCGAAAAACTTTCCCACCCCTAATACCTTTAGTTGATTCAATAAAAAACGAGTAAATGGAAAAAAATGTAAAACACTTTCACAGATTTGTTATATTTCGATTACAACTTCTGTACAATGAAATCGTAGTATGTATAATTAAAATGTAGTATTTTTCCCATGAATTGTGTACAACCCTAATAACGGGTTATTTCACGTGCTAATGGCTGATGGTTTTTCTTAGAAAAAGACGAAGGGATGTATATTAGAATTACCTAACCTAGAAAACTTCAGTTGCTTACGAGGATACAATAAAGAAATTTCATAAACAAATTTTTGCGTAATTAAAATACCTTTTTTGGTTTTTAATTCATGTATTTCTCTATCTATATTTTATACTAATTAGAATTATCGTCCTCAGTAAATGACGATGAGCTTTTCCATCTTTCCACGCTTCATAAGCCACAGCGATGAATTTCCAGCATACATATATAAATTACGTAGCGTACGCAAGGTGGATTAAGGATGTGTTGTTACACGTAAAAAATAGATTAATTAACACTGGACGTAACAGATAATTAAAGATTTGCCGACTAACTTATTAGAATATTAGGGTCGTGAGCGAGTCTCAGAATTTAAACATTTGGGGTGGATTGCTGTATTACCGAAAGTCGTAAAACAGGGTCAATCACAATCTTGATAAAGTCTTGTAATGGGTGCCAGATTGTTACTGAAACAAAATCGGGAAGGATACACCTAACCACACGTGAAGATACAGCCAGCCAAACAGACAAATTCTCACTTACCTAACGTGAGATTATCTCCAGGTGCACGTTCGTGTAATCCGGGATCTCTATCTATAAAATAAATCTGCAAAATAACTACACAACTTCAAGTAATACTGAAGCATGTGAACAAATCAGCTGTTGGGCCAACGGCCTTCTTTAACCTATTTTTACGTTACCTTGAACCCCAACGCATTTAACTTTCGCTAATTATTGAAACGTTAGATATCCGAGAATAAACTATCTAACAGAATTTTATCATCAATTCACCCAAAAGAAAAGCAAAGACAAAGTTAAATGAACGCTAATAAAAACTGGCTTAATTCGTCACGTTAAATGAATGCTTTGTAAAAGAAAATATAAATAAATAATTGAATCACTTCCGTTCTTGAATTTTCCTTTGGATCACTTTCAAAACAAACGAAATTTATTAAACAAAAATTAACCTTGACTCAACGTATTATAAGTAAATTTTAATACGCCAACTTTCTTTTTAATAGCTTTCACTGGACAGGGACGTAAAGGGGCATAAAGTAATGTTCATAAATTCGTTGAACTATCCATATATTAAATAAAAGACTATAAATAATAGTATACAATTTACGCCGCATCAATTTATATGCATATTGTCATGGAATTGTAAGTGGATTATTAAATATCAATCACTTACTCGGAAGTAACTTTGCAAATTTGTTCCCTCTACTCTTAATCTAATCTCAAATATTCAGAATAACGTAGCTTATTAAACACCTAAACAAATACGAAGATCAAATTTTGCTCAATTAAAAGTTAACTATCCTACAGCCTAAAATTAGATGAATAATTTACACTCAAATAAGCTCTAATAAATCGTTCAATGCGCGGATGAATGCAGTTTGTTAAAAACGGCAATGGACTGAAACATTCAAAAGAAAAACATCTACGTTCATCCGCTTATATCCGTATAATTTAGCGAATAAATGTCAATTAAAAAAAAAAACACCACAAACACAATAAATTTACAAAAATAGATTACCTTCTGGGTGATACTCTACGCCCACTCCTCTACTGCACGGCGAAAATCAAGTTGGATGTAATCAGCTTACACTTCCGATGTTCTTCATGGTATCTGTTATTCGGCAAACAATAGCAGCAATTCCCAAATGGTAAGTTCATTGACGGTAGGTATGCTTTTAACTAGCTGGTTAACGACGTTATAAAATTTATATACATAGAACTGACACAGTAGCCGACAGTTCAGAGTCCTGGTGACGTTAACTATTGCACCTGGTATTACTTACACGGATTACTATAATTATGTAATGATATGCATTTACAAGAGTTCTATATACAGTGAGTTCTTTATCTATTAAGCTGGCTGATATTATACGCGGTGACTGGTGAGCTTCTACAAAAATATTGTTTGGTAAAATCAATTCGCAATAAGCGTTAAACAATTCACTATTGGGGTGCACTGGATTGCACACAACCTCTTTCACGAAATTCGTAACTGATCAAAGGTCCGATAGATCGATATAATCCCTAGAGAGTTGAACCACTACGATATCCACCAACAGGTACTTGGGCACACAAATCCCTTTCACGAAACATTCACAATCCCCCAGGTCCCATACCTCACAACCATAGCCACCCGCGTAAGCCTACGTGCTTAACTCGGCGATTTCCAAATTAGGACACTCAATTAATCACAAAAAGAAACCTGCAATTACATCAACTCTACTCATAATTTTTTAACATCAAGCTTTCACATAGGAACTCCATTACCAGATTTCAAGTAATCAACGGAAATATCTCGCGAATCATCTCATGCACTTAATTTTTACTTCTGGGCATATTGCAGTTCAGATGAATTTTGCCACCTTTTGCAATGACAATCCTTAAACATAAAACGCTCTGGTGTACTTAATACCGAAAGCCTCATGGCACCAATTTTCCAAGCTGTATCTCATTAACATGATGTGCGTATACGAAGTGCTGATGCTGCTACATGTGTATGAGAAAACCCTTGAAAAACCTCATAAAAGGTATATGGTAACGTGCGATCAATCCCATTACCTCCCGAATGCTAAGTATATTGTGATACCACATGTCCAACTAGTTCGATAATGTAAGGTGACAAAGAAAGTCATTTAATTTTTATTCTAACGGAGACACCATCTTTTTATTTTATATTAATTGTAAAATTGTAGAAATATTCTATATATTTTGTACCTGAATGAAATTAGAAAAATGCCTAAACACAAAGATCCTGAAAGTGATTTGGATTTAAGACCTATTAGCATTCTTCCAGTGTTTTCAAAAGTCTTGGAGAAGATTCTAGCCGATCAAATCGAGATTCACCTTGATACAAGTCAGATTCTAGAGAAGGTTATAATTGTACGACGGTGCTCTTACATATCACTAATGACATCTGTACAGCTACAGATCGTGGCCAGTTGACGGTTTTGGTATCATTAGACTTCAAAGCTCTTGATACTATTAATTATAAAACGTTATTATGCATGTTACATTAATTTGGATTTAGTAAGGATGCATCAAAGCTTATTAATCAGTACCTTTTTGGTAGTACTCAACAAGTAATTTTAAATGGACAAAAATCAAAACCTACACTGCTACGTTCGGGTATTTCGCAAGGGTCAGCGTTGGGTCCACTTTTATTTATCATCTACACAGCTGATTTACCTAATTTCTTACAATATACATAATGCTATGAATATGCCGATGATATTCAATTACAATACTCGTTCGCAAGTAACGATATATAACAGGTAAGTAATTGTATTAACATTGATACCACTAATCCAGTAGAAACAGCCAAGGAGCATAATATTCACATCAAACCCATAAACTCATTAGTAATCTTATTAGGCAAAACCAAATAATAAGAAAAATGTTGAAATCGGGGAGGTAAACTTTTAACTGTAGAAGATAGTATTACAACTCTGTTTGTCTATATTAAGGTTTAAATTACACGTTTCATTGAAAATTAGAAAAGTTGATGGATATTTAAACTTCCTTATAGTCAACGTTCAATTTTTGAGAAACTTTTCTTGTGTGAATCATTAATATTAATCCCAGTTTTAAATTGAGATAGTTTATACCCCTTGCATAGACAATATTGAAATAAAAATAATTAAAAAATTCTAAATGCATATCTACGATTCATTTTTGGTATAAGAAAACATTAACGCATATCATTTAAATTAAAAGAAATTGGATGGTTCTATATGAGTAATCGAATGATTCTTTTCGAATATATTATCAGAATTTTAGGTTCTGCTTGTTACCGTTATATGGCGTAGTAATCAAATAAAGGGTAGTGTTTATATATGCCATTATGTTAATTTCAATGTAGCAATAAGTACGTAAAGGTATATACTATATATATATATATATATATATATATATATATATATATATAAGGTCTAAAAACGGGTCTAAATTCATGTTTAGTGAATTTTTTAGCGATTTTATCAGTAATTCCTTTTATATATGGTAAAATTACTGGAATTTTATGTTCGGTATCTAATGAGTTGGAATGGTTTTTAGATTTTCTGATTTTATTGATAATTTTGATTATTTCGTTCTGGCTGTAATTATTTTGAATTAAAATATTATGAATAGTATTCATTTCGTCATTTCTAGAATTTTGATCTGATAGATGATAAGAATCTTTATGGATTTTAGGTAGACCGTAAATTTTGGGAACTCTTGAGCTTTTTTCTCTTGGTATCAATTTTTGTTGAATTTCTTTTTCTAAATTGGTACCATTTATTATAGATTTAGTCTTCTTTTTCAAATAGGTTGCGGCATCACTAGAATTTTTCTTATATTCAGGAGAAATTAATAATTTGGACATCTTAAGGTGATAATCATTCGAATTCACAATTACAGTTGCATTACCTTTATCAGTTGGTAATATCAATATATTTTTATTGTTTCTAATTTTATTTAAAGTAATAAATTCTTGTTTATTAAGGTTTTGTTTAGGAAGTCTAGAATTTTGAAGAACGTGTGCCACATTGAGTCTAATCGTATCAGCTGTTGTTGGTTTTGTGTCTTTTAAGGCGAATTCAACGTTTGTAATAATGTTTTCTACTGGAATTTTGTTAGGTGTAATTGCGAAGTTAAATCCTTTTGCTAGAATGTTCAGAGTTGTTTTGTTAAATGTTGTATCACTAAAATTATGTACAGCTTTTAATAGTTCCAAATTCTGAAGAGATGTTTTAGAAAGGAGATCAATTTTTTTCTTTTGTCTAATAGATTTTATAATTGATGAATTTTCTGCTGTATTTTTGATTAGGCGATCTAAAGTATCAAATATGAATGGCTGAATATTAATAGCACTTCAAGTTTGAAAGGTATGGTGAAGTTTTCGGTTGAGATGGTCGAGTTTGCTTCTTTCATTAGAAATTGCCTTTTTTTTTTTAAAAGGGCAGTACTTGTTTTAGATAAAATCCCTTTAGAACCATAAATATCTGGTCTAGGTTTTAGTTTAAAGGCATTGGGTATAATTTTGTTATCTCTGCATCGCTTCAAAAAGATTAAATTAGTTATTGTTTCAGATTTTTTGATACGTAACTTTCGAAATATTTTGGTCAACTTCAATGTATCCTGCCCGTAAAGATTAATTATGTTATTATTTAAGCTTCCACAAGTAGTATTATTCAATAAAGACATTATTCGGAACAACTTGTGTTTATTAACGTGAAAATATATGATATTCAACGTTTCGGGGACTTACTATGTCCTCTTTGTCAAGAATGATATTTAGTGTATGAAATATGAAACAAGCTAACTAATTAATTATAATAATTTTGATGAACGAGTTATGCTTTGATTTGCAGATCCAAGACATGACGTTGAATTTGGAATTTTATTAGATGCCGGAATGTTAATAGAATCTTAAGTATCAGGATTTAGAGGTGATGTAGATGTAATATTGGCCGAGATGCTGGGAAGATTTTGAGTTATTGGTAATTTTGAATTTTGTTTAATACGGTTTTTCCAAATATGCGGTATCCTAGAACTATCATCACGTTTGTTAAGGGCATATATATATATATATATATATATATATATATATATATATATATATATATATATATATATATATATATATATACAAGGTCCGCCTTAGGGAGCTGATCCTATGAGTATCTGCTAAACCAAACTTACTATAATTTTGAAAATTTGGTGACAGGGTATTGATGTTAGGGTTAACTCATCTAAAATATTTTCACCTTCGTACCACTTCCGGTTATACCGCAGTCGGTACTTAGTGGCTTATTTTAAATGGAACACCCCGTATATAAATACATTTTTGGATTCTATGTCGAATTTTAAGGTAAGTTTGTTAAATAAACTAGATACGAAACTTCAGTCGTTTAAAAAAAACATTTTTCTAAAAAAATTGACAGATGCGATCTTAGTAATAACTCGTTAATTGTTCTGTTCCTGTCAAACAATTTGAATAAAACTTTGAGGTGTTGTAGGCAAAGGTTTATTGCAACAGTCTGCAAAAAATGACATTTGTATTTTTCATAAAAATAAAATTATGAATGTCTAAACTTGACTATCAAAAAATGCAAGTTACTCAAAAAAATCAAATGGAAACCCCTATTTTTTATTACTCAGATCGATTTACCGTCAAAAATTAAGGTAAGTTTGTTTAAAACTTTATTTGCCTAAACGTAACAGTTTCATACTTATTATCAAAAAAGTCCCAATTTTAAAATTTGTGATAAAAATGAGTTACATACTTAAATCTAGTATTCCTTGTTCGTGGTCACCATGGAAACCAAATAATTGAGAATTGAAATAAAAAAAAATATTTGAATAAGTTACTGCAAAAAATTATAAAAATTGCCAATTTTGTGATTCAAAAGTCATTTTTTTTTCAAATTCGATATACAGCATAAGTGTAAAAATTTAATACTTTATGAGTAAATCGAAAAAAACAATAATAAAACCTAGAAATAATAGTGGGATAGTTTCGATAGGATTTAATTAAGCATAGGTGTGACATCGCTACATTTATGAAATTAAAATATGAACAGATAAGCACATATGTAATCATGAATCAGATTATACGTTAAATAAACTCTAGTTAACAGTAACATCAGATACATAACGGTTGTGCAGGAGAATATTCATATTGCATGTGTTCGACATGCTTCGGAAGGTATAATTTATGCATTTTCGTTGATAATATCCATAGAATTCAATTATGTATGAAAAATCCTTACTTAGTTGTATGCTATGCTACAATCCTAAAGAGGAAAAATAATTTGTATTAGATAAGAAATGTGTTAGATAGTTTTATAAGGAAAAACAGTGATTACGATAACGTTACAAAGTATGTATTGTAATTATACAAACACAAGTGTGCTCATTGAACAATTATTATGAGAAATACTTACTTTGGGTGGTCTAGATGAAGTTATGTACTGTGGAGTGACAATCATATGTGAAATAAATCGATGTGAGTGCAAAATAGTACAGGTCTGTTTGGAGAACATACATTTGGAAAGTGCAACATAAAATTTAGTGCAGCCAGACCAAAAATATATGTGGACTTATGTTTTTGGGGGCGTAGAAGCCGAATATGAACTTATTTTGTCCCTGAAAAATAGATATAATTACTTATAAGTAAAATTTCATTATTGGCATAATGCACAAAATGGCATCTTTTTTGTATGTAATATTGAATGTTATGGAAAATATAGCACGTGGAGTATCAAAATAAAGAGAATTGCGCATAGATTTTAAAGATAATTTTATTAGTTTTAAGACAGTAATAGCTAGATATAAGAAAGTTATTTGTAAAATTAAAAATTATTAACATTTAGAAATTGGATTATCCAATCAGAGCATTTGTTTGTATGGTCATATCACTATAGAATTTCGAAGGTAGAACATGTATTACTCAGAGCTGGCATAAACAATCGAGAATATTTTCATAACCTAAATTTGAACTGCGGTGAATACATGTTCGACTGAAATTTTCTAACCCAATAAATCGTTTCATTTGTTAAAATCGAAAGTGGCTTAGTGTATAAAATTATTGTTCTACGTTAATATGAATTGTTTTAATAATAAATACAAATAATATTGAACGTTAATTATTTAATTTCAATGAAATTAAATTAAAACAAGCAATTACCAGTATTGTAGAATTCATGTACTTGTTGCATGTAACACAGAAAATAAAACCAAGTGCTCCGATTCTAAAAAGAAGCAATGTTGCAAAATGTGTGGCGACTCCAACATGATAATTTAAATATCAATGGTATACATCAAGGAGGATTCACAGCAAGCACATGTGGTAAACCAGTGCATCCAATTAAGAAAACTCTAGACCATACCATTGCATGAATACTTCAGGCTGCAAAAAGATAAGTAGCAATTTTAATATTAGAGTTAGGTTATGATACATATGTTTATTTAGATGTAAAGAATTAATAGCGGAATATTTGCTAAGTAATGATAAAGTAGTAAGTCACTTAAAAACAAATACGTTATTATATCAGTTTTAATTTATGATGAGTCTCTTTCTTGTGCAATTTATTAGTAATCACAAATACATTTATGAACCAAATTTTTAAAGAAGGCGATGAATACGTTGAGAAAGATGCATAATTATGTGTACAGGGTGCGTACTGATATTCCTATAATTCAATAGTACAGTTTTATAAAGGCATTGAAGTTTATATTATGTAATTGGTATTTTTATACAGAGTTAACATTTACAGTAAATCACTACGTATGTTGCCGAATTAATTCCATCGAACTCTATTCCCTGAGTGAGTGAGGCTATCCGGAGTAAAATTAATTTCTTTTTAACAAATTTATTATTAATAAAAGTGAACTAAATAAATAACTAAAAAAATACTTATCTTTTTTGGATTTTTTAATGGTGTATTTTAAATTAAACTAATTAAACTAAACGTTTCGATAACAGTTATAGTTATCTTCGTCAGTAGTAATATCTGTTAAAATTGTTAAAGGTGTTGTAAACAATTTTTCCAAAGTTGAAAAATTAAAATATGTATTAATAATGTAAAGACCCAGCAGCCTTTACCAAAATTTTTCTTTTTAATTAGTTGTTGATTACCCTGAAGTAATCCAGTTACGTAAAGTTACATAATATTAAAGCAAATTGCAAAATATTGCGCGATATTACACCACAAATAATTATTTTAATCCCCTCCGACGAATGTTTTAATGTCAGAGAACCGCCAGCCAATCTCCAACGGAATCCCCGTCAAACAGAAGCTGTATCAATCCTCGCGCATTCTCTTTAAAAACCGCTACACGATACCAAAAAAAGATCGAGAACCCGACTTAGTTCGCGCGCGCTTAGCCTGAACCGTCGTGTACGCCGTCTGCCGATCACTGCTTACGATTATCCTGAAACCGTCGCGCTACTAAGCCGCCTAACCACCAGCCTCTAGTGATTACCTGCCTGCCGCCGTGTTCCGAGATTGAAAGTAAGTGAATTGAGTACAGACACCTTATATCAGAGACCTAGATAGTCAACGGACTGTAAAGACCGAAAGCTATCCTACATTCACAGTACACACATTCGAACTGGATTTGACAGTCTGTAGAGCCTTACGATCTCTTCCCCACATATACACTTATATTTGAAGTTGCTATGACAGGCTGTAGAGCCTGGAGTCACTTTCCACATATACCTACACCGAGTCTAACGGTGAAGACGGGTTTAACACCCTGGATTCATCTTTTGCTTATTCAGGAGACAAGACGGATCCTCGTTCCATTTTTATCACACCACGGAGAACCCAGTCCAATAGCACCACTCGGGTTAGTCCCAGACTGTGGACTGTCTTCTAATGTACACACTCAGCATACAATACTCTAACCACATCTAGCACATCTGACCAGAAAAAGACACCTAGAGATACTCACAGACGCGATCATTTGTCTGAGAAGCCGCTCCCGCGACCTGCCTAAGAAGGGTTTGTTAAATTACATCCGCCGCTATGACAACGTCCCCGACCGACGAGAGTTTATGTAGAACGATTAAACTTAGCTCTTACTAAGAACGAAAATAAGTGAATACCTAATAAACCGTTAGTCCATTTGAAACAGTTTGCATAATTGTTTAAACTTACGGTTATGAATTTACCCGGTTCGAATCGCATGTAAGTAGTAAATATAAAACATGTTCAAATCATGAAACCCCTTTACTTTTACCTGTCTCAATTATTAAAACTAACTTGTGTACGAATTGGTAAACTTTTTGGATTAACAGCTAGACGCGTAAAAGATTCAATATAGGGGAATAAAAACAACTCGTGTACGTTTGCTTACATTGAACGAAACTCTCAATTGATAATAAATCCAAACTACAAGAATTAAACGAATACGGAAGAACCTTCGTAACCTTCCTGCCTTGAACGTAGTAAAATTAGGACGTGTTTAAATTAAGAAACGCGGTGCATTCACTTTCGTATCATAGATATAAAAGTATCTTTCAACCGAATAAAATAAATACGCTACTAAGTAATCAATTCTAATTGTTGAGAGTATTAATAACCAATAGGGGTAAATAAAATAATCCCGCAGGACTAATTGGTAGTTAAAATGAGTACAATAAATCCTGTGGAGTAATACATTCAAAGCAACGTTTACCTTGATACTAAACACCGAAGTCATGTCACATGAATACGACCTGCGCGGTGAAGCTAGTAAATCGATTTTCTTCCATGACCTACATGTGAACGCACGCCGGTCGTTGCCTTAATACTTTATGTAAGAACGATAACATGTTCTACTGGCACTCTATTCCAGCTTCCGTTAGTCAGGACTGTAATAGAATTTTTCTAAATAATTTTCGTCCTAATTCGTTCATAATCCGGCTACAGTCAAATAACCTAAACTTATATGTCCACAGAAACGTATCAGGACTTAGAAACGGCTGCACTAGGAACTGGATCATTTTAACAAGGGTTGTTTTTTTAAATTCTGAGTACGATGCTGTTGAGAACGTTGGGGCATTCCATTTAAAATAAGCAAGTTATGGAGGTTTCAAATCATGCAACTTCAGAGGATATTTTGAGAGTTGTGAAAACCTTTATTAGAATTCCAATAAATCACTACGTAGCTTATTAGGGCCAAGAATTAGGTATACTACCTACCATGCTTATGCGGCAGATCATACTTAGGAGAGAGCAGTAGACCACTCAAAGTAAGAACTCAGGAAGACAAGAACATTTTTAAAGGCGAAACGAAGATCGAGAACCGCCGAACATGTTTGGAATGAAGATCACCGATTCCAATTGGATAACATATAGATTAATGGCAAAGCACAAGAATGTAACTTGCCAAAAACTCAAAAAGCCGCGTAGCTGAAATAAAAGTGTGGCGTAAGACACTGAGCTTACCAAGTAATAAACAATTTATAAAAATGCGCTGTTGGCTTTTAACAACGTTCCAATCACTACGAACGGCTGCAGACATTCAATTTGAATCGTCATTGATCATCTCCTATGTGTCAAATTTGTTGAGACTGATTGACGTGTATTCTCTGTTTTTAATACTGAAACTGTTGTTAATGTAGTCGTCTATCATGAATCGCTATAGGAACGCAGAGATGGGTGACATGTATTTCATTTATGGACTTGCTGATGGCAATTCATTAGAAGCTAGGCGGCTGTACATTGAACGATTTCCTAACCGTAATGTTTCTGACGGAAAAATCTTTCAAAGCATTCATCAACGTCTTTCTGAAACAGTAACATTGAAATGAAAGGGGAGTACTGGAAAAAGTGGAAGACTTAAGAAGTCGGATAATTGCTGGGTGTAACTCAATAAGAAACGACCCTGGTGTTTTTGAAAGAGTTCGAAAGTCAATGAGGAGAAGATTGAATTCTTGCGTTAGAGCTGGAGGTAGTCATTTTCAACAGTTCTTGTAGATTAAGAAACGTTACATGCAATTTTTGATAATATATTGTTTATATTGTCGAAAATTTGTTTCAGCCTTGTATCTTCGAAACATCTAAAGAGAAAATATCCTTAGAATAGTCCAGGAAATAACCCCTTGAATTTTTGCGGTATGTTTAATAAACACTTATACTTGGAGGCCCAGCGGTTAAACCTTCCCAGACAGCTGACGCACCTTACGCGATACCGAGGAAATGCACCGCCCGGATGGCTGTCGCATATGGTCGACGGCATGTATACTTTCTCCTAGACGACTGTCGGTTTGGGTGCGACTAATATAATTTTTACACTTGGTATACAGACTACTGTCGCAGCTTTTCCGCTTTTGCACATTTACCTCTCAGGCGGATGACGCATATGGTTGACATTGTCGATTATATGCGCAATCCGGCAACCTGGCAAAACCAATTGCGTGTCGAGTCCAATATTTGTATTTTTGCGACTCTCGCGCCAGTACGCGTTGAAATGTCGTCGGAGAAGGCCGCTGGTCCGTCGGGAATCCCGCAAAAGGCGAAAAAAAACCAACAATTGACAAAAGCTACTGCGGATGAGCTGATTTTGAAGTACGTAATATTGTAAATGCTATGGACAGTGATTCTATTGACTTCAGTGAAGATGAGCCATATCTTTCTAGTGGATGTGAATACATGCCACAATCGGATAGCGTAAGCGAGGCATGGGAAAGCCAAGATGATCAGGAAAAAGAAAACCAAGTTGAGACCAATAAGCAAGAGAATTCAGACGACGATCCAGAGAACATTGAAAATTTCGAACTAGTTTGGGGGTCAAAAACCTTTTCAGCCTGCGAAGTACGTGTTTGACAATAGCGGTAGTGGTGAAAGGAATGAAAATCTGTTAAACGAGACTCTGGAGGTAAACTATTTCTTGAATTTATTTACTGAACAGTTTGCCACTATTATCGTAACCGAAACTAATCGGTTGGCACGAGAAAAATAAGCAAAGGATTGGAAAGATATTGAAGTTGCTGATCTTTATGTTTTTATATCTCTATCTTTGCTAAAGCCCTATGTGAAAAAATCGAACATAAAAGATTATTGGTCGAAAGATAATTTAATTTCTACTCCCAGTTTTGGTGAAAGATGAGTCGCGATAGATACCTTAAAGCACTGAGATACCTACATTTTCCCAATAATGCAGAAGGTGACCAAAATGATCGTGTGCGTAAGGTAGGAGTTATATTGCATATGATAACATCACACTTTCAAAGTCAGTTTTACCCGATAGTATGGTTTTATTTGACTCCATGTTTTATATGACTGTGAAACGGGTTTCGTTTTAGATCTCCTGGTATATATCGTAAAAAGCACTGGCGTAACACTAATCAAGAATCTTGGTTTATCTGGTTCTGCTGTTGTCAAACTTTTGGAACCACGTTTAAACAAAGGCATACTTTTTATAGCGACAATTACTATACTAGCCCTTTATTGTCAACATATCTTTGTAACCACAAGACCAATTGTTGCGGAATTGTCCGTCAAAACAGAAAACACATGCCTGAGTTTAAGAAAAAAGTGAAAAGGAGTGAAATCGACTGGAAAGGTAACGCGAACTTGCTAGACTTAAAATGGACAGTCGGTATGTGGTTATGCTAACAACTTTCCATCAGATTGAGAGGGTACACCAAAAACTTCAGAAGAAGCCTTCATGCGTCATTGGGTATAATGGACCAATGCTATTGATCTTTAGGACATGATGGTAAGCAGTGTAAACTGTACCCGGAAAACGGTGAAATGGTACAAGAAGCTATTTTTTTATACACTGGATTTATGTATCGTGAATGCTCATGAGCTGTATTGCTCTCAAAATTTCCCAAATTCCGTCTGGAAATAATTCGCCAAATAATAGAGAAGTTATTACGTGGCATTAAAGTACCTCATTACGACCTAACGCATTTTGTTTTTTGGCAGATACGCAGTAGCAAACCCAAGACGTGTTCGACCTAATTTTAGCTTAGACTGAGAGAGACATTACCCGGATGAAAATTCTTGTGCACAAACTAAAAAGAATGAGAAAAAGCGTAAAGAGACAAGGTTTGTAACAAACCTTTTTGAGTTGTGTTAAAAATATATCGTAATTTAGGCAACTTCGTTCATTTTTGTGTCATGTAAATTGAATACCTTAGTGGCTGAAAAAGAATACGTTTAGATATTTTAAAGTGGGGTATTACGCGCATTTCGTCTTGCACATTGAGTTCATGTGCAGACATTTACTTTTTGGGAGTCTTGTTACGACATGAAAGCAAAAAGCTTCCATCTTTCTTCTTGAGTATTTTTATTAAAAAGTGTCGTTAAATTAACGGTAAGAATAATTAAACCTATTTTTCTTTGTCTATTATATTTATCCTGTTTAGACACTTTTATTTTACTTTTAGTACACTGTTATTTTTACTGTTATTTTTACTTTTATTACGTTACATTTTCCTATTACGTAATTCCATTGTATTATTACGTTTCAAATTAACGAGGATCATTGGCATTTTGTAAAAGAATTTATTCATTTGGGATCAACGAATATCAAAACTTTTATTATATTTCCATTTGAAGATTGATTGCAAAATGAAAAGCGTGGCTTCGTCAGCATTATTTTATCCGTAACAGTATACCAGTGACATCCAAAATTTTAAAGTACAACAGGTGATTATTTTATAATGATTAGTATAAGGTATTTTTTTAAGTTACGAACATTAGGATTAAGATTTTCTACTTTTAAAACTTGACTTAAAGATTTTATAATAAACTTTGTTATTGTTTTCAATTTTACATTTATTACATTTACGGTTTACTTGTTTGCCATAAAATAAGTTGGCGTCCGAAGCATTTTAACATTTATTTACAGGTTGAAGTTAAATTTTTTTGTAAAGCGAACATATCTAACCACACATATTTTCTAATTAAAGCAAATTAAATTTTAAGAACATGGACTCGTTAATCACCGGCTGAGCTGAAGGCACAAAATCTTCTATTTATTATTAGGAGTATAAGTAATACTAGGGGAATTATTATTAACAACAACCGAAATACACCCTCAGTGAGATTTTTATTACAGGTTCATTTGTACAGAGAGTGATGTGGGACTTTCACGAAGAAAAAAATTTTAGTTATGAAAGAAATTGTCTCAGTCCAATGTGTTATTTAATATTTGGTTTTTTATTTGTTCTATTATTTAGAATAAGTGTTTGTTTTTGTTAATACGTTGCACTGTTGCACTGAAAAACATTAGTTTTGATATTTAACTACAAGGAAACGCAACTTCGGAGTAGTGCCACACAGTTTGTGCGACAAGATCTAAATCTCCATCCGCACGGAACAAATTCTCGGGTAAAGTTACCGTACCGAAAGGGTTAAGGTATCGACTTGTAAGTGAAAGCCACCAAGTTCGAATTTTACAGTAGTGAAATGTTTGGGAAAAAATAAATTAATTCCATTCAAGTGCGAAATCAGTCCTTCTCAGGACCAAACCTGATGACGAAAGCACAGGCCGCTTACGAAACGTCGCGCTACAGAAGCAAAATCTGCCACAGTTACATAATAGAGAATTATTAGGTCCTCTTGGAACCCTAAAGGTCTGCTTCCGGAATTTGTAGCGATGAGGGCCTGAACCGATCTTCGTGGAAGTTTGCAACTGTCAAAATTTTTCTATTTTTCGAAATAACTCGGAAAAAATAAATTTTAAACATGAGACACATTACATAAAGTGGCCTTAAAATAAAACGAGGAATCTGAAAATGGTAAAACATGGGGGGGGGGCGGCATGTAAATAAAGAAGTTGGTAGCTGCTTCCGACATAACCGGAAGTGCCACAAAGTTGAAAATATATTCCAAAGGTCGGTAAATGTAATTTTTTCACATTTTTATAGTCCAAGGGTCTCCAGATACTTCTAATGATTAGGTCTCACTGAAACACCGTGCGAAATTCATACGTACTGTTTTTACTTTTCAGTATTATTATAGATACTATAGATTTCTTGCATTTGTATAAATTGATAAAAATCGTATAATAGGAAAATTTATAGTTTTGTTGCAATTAAATTTAAACAACACAATAGTAATGACAAACCATCAAATCGACCAGAAGCATCAAAACTATACTGACTACTTGCTAGTAGCTAATTACAGCGACAATTTTTTTATGTTGTTTAATTGGATCTTTCTTTAAAATAAATACATACACAAGAACAGTATTGACTTGGTTGTTAAGGTAATGCAGCTATTTGTCTCAATGTAACAATTAAAAATTCAGCATCGTCTCCATTGTTGAGTAACATTCAGATTTCACTTTTGAAATTCTCTGTGAAATAAGTTAAGTGGATTGGTATAAATTCGAAGAAACTGTACAATTAACCATCTTACGAAAACCAACATGAGTACAAGATTTGGTCAAAGTTGGGCTGATCCAATACAAATAGCTGTATAATAAGCAACTCCAGTCAACACCAAATTGAAATAGTTTTTAGACTTTTGCTTTGAACGTAATTATGAGTTAACTGCATCAAACGAGGTGGAACAGATTGCATCAATTTTGGAGGACTGGGCATATACCATACGCAAACAATGGAGAAAACTGTTATCAAGGGATCTGGAATGTAACCGCAAAATTTATCCAGGAAAAATATTTCAGGGAATATAATAAAAAAAGTGATCCGTTTACTGATATTGAATTTGAGACCGTGCGAGACGCGCGTAATTGTACACGTCGAGAACACCAAGAAATCTCCGAAAACAGAAAATCATCTTATATGGCTCTCGGGAAAAAAGAAATAGAACAAATGCATGGAACGAAAACAAATACAATTTTTTTCACTGCTAGCTGGGAGCTCGCATGGAGAGGCGGTGAAGCGACAAAAGCATTGAGAAGTAATATAACCCAATAATTTCTAAAACCGCACAAAGTGGATGGCACAGGTTAACTGACAGCAAATTTCTAACACCAAATAAAAATGACACTGATAAATGTCCGGTAAATGTTTTTCATAAACTAATATCAAAAAGAACTGAAAATATTCAAACAGATTGTTTATTTTTGACACCTAATCCATATTGGAAGGAATCTTTACCTAAGGGACGGTATAAAAATCTCTCGGTAGGACAAAATGAAATAGGAAAATGGACAAAACCAGCGTCCCAAAAGATTGGCTTGGATCCTAGCAAAATAAAAATTACAAACCATTCAAATCATTCTTCTGCTGTAACACAACTAGCTAAAAGTGGAGCAGGTGAGCAACAGTTGTTAAAAATAACAGGACACTCATCTGCAAGCTCTATCAAACCCTATCTACAACTTGACGAAGAGCATCACACAACCGTAATCAACAACTTAAGAAGAGACACTGTTTCATCATCTTCTTCCTAACGAAATTGTACATTTACCTACAATAATATTTACAACAATTGTAAACATTCTTAATTATTTAATAAAGACACTTATATACTTGTTTAACATTTTGCGACATAGTTTAAAAAATAAACATGCCGAGTTATATTAGTGGTAATAATCCTTTTGTATAATTTTAACTAGGTTAGCACTAATCTTTGTTGCTATTAAGAAATCCCACTCGTGGACTTCGTCTACTCGTGAGACTTCTATAGCAACAAAGTTTCGTAAATCTAGTTAAAATTATAAAAAAATTATCAGTGCTGTTGAATATCTAAAATTTGTTTCTAAGGTTCTACAACCATAATTGATTATAACATAATTATTATTCTACTTATTTCTATAACAACTAACATTTCTGTAAAGGCGTTTATAAACATGCCTGGTAAGTAAACAAGAATGTCTCGATAGCGCAAAAAAGTTTTAATGCGACTAAATAAATGCAAGTTCAGATCTTCGAAAAACCAACTTTAATTAATACCATAATACCATTTTCTCACAGTTTACGACATCTTATGAGCAATTCAGAACCATTTTATGCCTACAGTCAGGTTTATTAGTCTCAATAACTTCGGGCACTGCAACAGTTGGTAATTGGTACAATTAAATTTGATAGAAATTTACGTCAACGTACTAAACTAAATATTAATGCTTGAGCGTGTGAATAACATTTGTAAGTACCTAAAGAAACGTAAACACTTTGATTTAAAACGTTACATCATATAACAAACAAAATACAACTACGTACCAAACAAAAAATTACATTATATAATTTGCCATAATTCTTGTACATCTGCAAGAAGGCATAATAATGAAACTTTCACTATAAAATTCTACCGGGAATTAGAACAAGTAAATTTAATATTCATAAAAACATAGAATTTCAATTGCTACACAATATTCATACTCAAACTAATTTCAATTAGATTAAAATCATAGTTTATGATTTGATACGAACGTGTAATTGGATTTTCGTGATTGTACATGAGCTATCAAAGCAATCAATATACTTTAATTTATTAAATATATTAACGCAGTTGTTAAAATTATTACATTAAATAGTAATAATCATAAAATTTAACTGTTTTTATTATATCATAAACTTTATGGTTTCTATATACCAGAAGGTTATAAATATATTGCTATACCATTACTTGTAGTTCCAGTTATATTGTTTCTGGTGTGAAATTTAAGCAAATAAACAAATCGTAAAATAAATTAATATAAACAAAACATAGGCCGTTACTTGCATGGCATTGGTTATGTAGATAAATGGGAATTGGTGTTCAAAAATGTAACTAACGTAAATTAGTCATACATATTGGTACGACTAATGTAACGATACACATCACAGAGACATTCTATTTATTTATTCTCAGAATACAACGCACAACCTTTCTGTCTACTTACAACTAACTTATATATTGTTGGAACTTTTACAATTAAAGGTAATAAAAAAAAAACTGAACATAAAATTCAAACACTACTCGTACGATTTATTCGAGACAAAACAAATGAAAGAGAGCGGCAATATATCCGAACACCGGAAAATCTTACGATTGACTGTCCATCATCCTCTTTTATTTCTAAGTATATGCCAAAATTAGGCGTAGTCAACCACAACGTTTTCTTCACCGGTAGCGGCCCTCATAAACCAACAAAGTCAGCATTTCTTAGTTACAATATTTATGACATATTTATGGGGTTACATACATTGGCCAATTAAGTTTCTTGGTTGAAATACGTTGTTTTTAAAAACTCTTTATTTCAACATCACTAATACTAATACTTATATTGAATCAAAGTAATTACTTTAATAGCAACAAGTTCACTTATTTACTAACTTAATCTAGGAACTAACGTGTGACTGTTAACTACATACTATTGACTATTAACTGTTAACTGTTTTCTTGAGGTTTCCCTTTTATACTTAGAAATATGAATAAAGTCTATTCATATATGTAACTGTTCTCATTTTGCATGTCTGTATGATTAAATGATTTCCTGTAATGTTTGTATAAACAAAGCTGTTCAATCTTATTAGTAAATCTAATGGATTCTTAGAAACGTTTGTATAAACAAAGCTATTCAATGTATAATGATCCTATTTAGTAAACCTCTATAACTCCTCCCTTGCCAAGCTCGGAAAATAGGGGGTCTCTATTTTACGGGTCTGTTAGGGATTTTTCTTTAATTTCATATTTATTTTTTCGTTTTGGTTGTATGACCTTAATATAAATTGTAACGAAGCTAAGAATTAACATAATGATAATAATAATTATTGTATTCGTCCAGGTATGTTTATTACCAGGTACGCTTAAGTTTGGAATTGTTTACTAAATTTTCAATGTGTCATGCCTTGTGTTGGAATCTGCGAAGAAACGTTGTGGTTTTAGTTTTCGTATGTGATAGATTTTGTCGTCAACTTTTACTTTATTGTCGCTTATTTGTTTTAATTGTTGAACTTTTGCGCAAGGGTTGTATTATTTTGTTTTGCCTTTTGTGTTCACCTTTTAGTATAAAGGTGGGGTTCGTAGTATCTATTTTAATTTCTCGTTTTTTATGTCTGCTTTGCGATTTTGTTTTTGGTTCTTGGTCAATTTTAAAGTCTGAAATTATGTCTAAGTTTGTATAATGTTCTTGAATATATTGTGTGATACGTTCGTATTCGTTTCTTTCGAAGGGGTTTTTGTGGTCTAGTCGTCCGCGTAATATTTGGTTTTTGTAGCAGTTGATTGGTTTTTCAGTAAAGAGTATTTTGAGTACGGGGTTTTCTATGATAGTATGTATTGTTTCGTTATCGTCTTCGTCTTGTGTGTGTGGATGTTTAATTATTATGTTTTGCAAAATTTTGATTTTTAATATTGTTCAGCAGTGAAGATGTGTCTTCGTCGTTGTGTACGTCTAAATGGAATATCTATATTCTTGAGAGTGCGTGTGCGTTTTTGTTCAGTTAGCATTTTTTGTATATAATATTGTAGTCGTATTCTTCGAGTTTTAATCTCCATCTGACAAGTTTAGAGTTCGGTTCTTTGAGGGAAATAACCATTGTAATGATTTGTGATTGGTTATTATATTGAATTTTTTTCCATAAACGTATGGTCGGAAGTATTTTACGGCCCACACGATTTCAAGTAATTCTTTTTTTATTGTGTTGCAGTGTGATTCTGAGGGGTTTAGGGTTCTAGAGGCATATGCAATTGAAATATCTTCACCAATTGTGAAGGTACGGCTCCAATGGCAAAATTAGTGGCGTTTGTTGTTACGTTAAAGAGTTTGGTGAAATCAGGGTATTGTAAAATAGGATCGATCATTAAAATTCTCTTACATGTTTCGAAATTATTTATGAATTCGGGTGTGTATTTTATTAGTGAACTTGTTTTTAGACATAAAGTTAAGGGCTTTGTTAATTTTGCAAAATCTTTTATAAATTTTCTATAATATCCTACTCATCCTAAAAATGATTTGATCCTTTGACTGATTTTGGAATGCGAAATTTTTGGATAGCAATTATATTTTTTTGGTTTGGTTTTATACCTTCGGGGGTTATTAAATGGCCTACTGATTTACGGAGAAATTCGGATTTGTCAAACTGTATTTTTAATTCGGCTTCTTGTAATTTTTTGAATACGAGTTTTAAATTATTTACGTGTTCTTGTAATGATGTAGAAAATATTATGTCATCCATGTATACTGGGCAAATTTTGTTCCTTAAGTCTTTGAGTACCTTGTCCATAATTCTTTGAAAGGTTGCAGGGGCGTTTTTTTAGTCCTAATGTCATTCGTATGTATTCGTAATGTCCTCCTTCTACGTTGAAGGCGGTTTTAGCTACGGAGTTTGGATGCATTTCAATTTGGTGAACTCCCGATGCTAAATCTAGTGTTGTGAAATATTGGCAACGTCCAAGTTTGTCTGAAATGTCAGTAATGTTGGGAAGGGTGTAACAGTCACCAATGTTTTTTCGTTAATTTTCCTGCAATCTATGACAATTCTCCATTTCTGTTTTCCACTGGCGTCTATCTTCTTGGGTACAATCCATATCAGTGAGCTCCAAGGGGATTGAGATGGTCTGACTACTCCTTCTTGTAACATTTTTTCTATTCGTTTTCCTACTCCTTCCTTGTGTACGTAGGGGTATCTATATGATTTAGTGTGTACAGGTAGTTCATTGGTGGTTTTTATTTTATGTTTAAATTTGTTTGTAAAGGTTAGTTGGTTATAAGGGTGGTGGAAGATGCCTTTAAAATATGATACTAGTTTTTCAAGGGCTATATTTTCTTCGTGATTCAGGTAGTCTGTACGTAATTGTTCGACTAAGATTTCTGTATTTCATTGTCGTAATGACTGGTAAATTGTTCTACGTGGTAACATTCGTATAGTTGTTGGTCGAAGGGGGTTGCATGTAATTGTAAGAGGTTGTTAATAATCTCGATGATTTGAGTATGGGGTGAGTTATTTATGAATTCTAGAATGGTAGATCCTTTTTTTATTTCTAAGAGGCTTGCGGGTATTAAGACGGTATCATTACATGTGAGTTTCGGTATTGTAATGGATTGATCCCGGAGTTTTGTATTGATTCGTTTTAGATTTCGGAGGTATTTCGATTTTTTGTGTAACGGAGTCCCGTCTGTATTGTAGATACTTTAATTTTTTGGTTGAAGAGTGTTTTATTTTGTAAGTCGAGGTTTAGTTTTAATCGTCTTAAGTATTCTATTCCTATTATTCCGTCAAAGTAATTGTGGAAGTCAAAAAGGACAAATTCTAGTAAAATATCTGAAGGGTAAAATTCTTTAAAAGTGGTATTTTTCTTTGAAATGGGCATGGCGTAAATCAGCACAGGTGTTATTGGTGTTGATGATATAAAGATTGATTCAGGAAAGTATTTTTCTTCAATATATGGCTTTAGAAGAGAAGCGTGACATCCTGTGTCTATTAAAAGTTTAATCGGAGGGTTACTAGTTTGTATAACTGGTAGGGAATTAGGGGTTAGATTGTTGAGGTCTATAAGTCTGGTGGAAGAGGCTTCATATGGTGAAAATCCGGATCGTGAAAATTGGAGTTAGTGGAGTTTATCGGCCTATTTCCACAGTTTATGCTTTTTGACGTTTCGGAAGCGGATTCTGCTTTCGTCATCAGGCTTAGTCCTGAGAAGGACTGTTTTCGCATTTGAGTCGAATTCATATGTTATATACATAATTTTTTTTTCTGAGAGTAGTGAAGTGCTTGGGAAAAAATTATATGTAACATATGATTTCGACTCAAGTGCGAAAACAGTTCTTCTCAGGACTAATCCTGATGACGAAGCAAAGGCCGCTTCCGAAACGTCGCGCTCAAAGCATAAACTGTGGAAATAGTCCGATAAACTCAACTAATAGAAAACCACAGTTACAAAACACTTATAATACAGAAAATTGTGGTTGTCAAAGTTATTGTCATTTTCAAAAAAAGTATTTGGTTTGGTACATATTTTCGTGTTGATGTGGTGTTTGTAATTGTGTTGGAGTTCGGTCACTTTCGAAATATGAATGTGGTTGGTCATTCGTTTCAGTGTATAACTCTTCTGAAATGAATTTATTTCTTGCCTGGAATTTAGTTAGATTTTTGCGTTCTGTACGTATTGTAGGATTTCGTGAAGTGGTTGACATTGGTTCTGGTTTGCTTTCTGGTCTGAAGAATTTCTTAGGGGCGAAAACGTTAATTCTGTTTCCGAAACCTTGATAGTTCATAGGGAAATGTTGATTGATTTTTTTGTGGTTGAATGTTTATAGGTTGTCTGGGAGAATTGGGATTATTAAAATTGAAATTAGGTTGGTATTGGAATGATTTTACGTTTTTGGTGTCGGGAATTCGTAATTGTTAAAATTTATTTCTGTGGTTGATTAAGGTTTGGTCTGGTTGCATGTCGCATATTGTTTATACGCTGTTCGTTATAAAAATATGGTGCAACTACGTCACTAGCTTCGTCTAGTGATGTGGTTTTACTTATATCTAACTATAATCTTAATTTATCATCTACGTTTGCAAGTAGAACGTCAAGGGCGCTCCCTTCATTTTGTTCTATTAATAATGGTCATACAATCAATAAACGGTCATTTGAAATATTAGTTTCTGAAATAATTCTAACTTCTAAACGTGATTTCATTTGTCTAACTCTATTTAAAAAATCTAAAATAGTTCCGCTCTTATTCTTTTACATGTATAAAAATTCGCGAGTTAAGGTTTGTCTGTCGACACGATCACCGTAGTGTTGTCTTAAAGCTGTACGTATCACAGGCCAGGTGTTTAAATCTGGGCGACACATTAGAAAATCAGAACCTTCAATTCTTAATTTAGAACAAATAACATTAAAAGTAAAATCGTTAAAATTATTATCTGCGGTTATACCGTAATTATTATGAAATTTATCACATCTTTTAATAAAGTTTCCTAACCGACTACATTCTCCTGTAAATATTGGCAAAAAGTCTGCAATAGCTTTTGCAGCTGTAATTGTAGGAGTGTTATTTACGGAAGTATTACTGGCTAGAGACATATTTTCTAATAATATTGACGAGTATTCTATGTTATTTACCTTAAACTTATTACAATTTGACATATAGTTAAAACATTTTGAATAAACACTCGTATTTAGAATTCACAATTCTTAAACAAGGATGCGGAAAATAGAAAGAACTCAACACTTACTTTGATAGTAGTCTTCAGAGGACTTTCCTGGTTCCTTGTTTTGTTTGTTGAGAACGATTCTACTCAATCTCTTCTCGTGGGATTTTGTAGATTCAATTGTGAATAGAAGATAAATGGTTAACACCAACGGTCACGAACTGAAAACTGCTTCAATTGTGCCCTGTTCTATCCTACAGACTGGGCCAATTAAGTTTCTTGGTTGAAATACGTTGTTTTTAAAAGTATACGTTTACTAACTTAAACGAGGAACTAACGTGTGACTGTTAACTACATACTATTGACTATTAACTGTTAACAGTTTTCTTGAGGTTTCCCTTGTATACTTAGAAATATGAATAAAGTATATTCATGTATTTAAATGCTTTTATTTTGCATGTCTGTATAATTAAATGATTTCCTGTAATGTTTGTATAAACAAACCTATTCAATCTATAATAAGTCTATATAACTGGCCAATTAAAAAAATCGTAAAAATAAAATATCTAATTCGAACAAAAGTTCAACGTTTCCTAGAATTAATTGTTATGGGATTACATAAGTCAATACGAAAATACAATAAAAGTGCTTGTCCTAGTAAAATTGTAAAGGCAATAAAACATCTGATTTCCTGGACACATAAAATTAATTATTCTAGCTAACAGAGATTACATATAAAGAAAATACAGTAATAGTTATTGCCCTAGTAAAAATTGTTATATTGTTTATTTAATATAAAAGCAATAAAACATCTGATTTCTAACACGGCCAGACTGACGGTGGTGATGTTCTCGGTGATTCTCATTCACATACCTAAACAGAGAGACCGTCAGTCATATTGTGCATAGTGGAGACCTCAGCAGCCACTTGCCTCTATTATACCGCACATCAAGCATATCGTGCGTCGTGGGTACCGCAGTAACCACTTGGCTCTACCACTACAGGGACAGAGACCATCAAGCATACCGTGCACACTGGGCACCGCAGCGACCACTGGGCTCTACCACTACCGGGACAGAGGCCCTCAAGCATATTGTCTATAGTGCGGACCGCAGCCACCACTTGGCTCTACCACTACCCAGACAGACACCATCAAGCTTATCGAGAATAGTGGGCACCGCAGCGACCACTTGCCTCTACCACTACCGGGACAGAGACCATCAAGCATCAGAAAGCACCTTAGCTACTTAACATCATCGTTCCGGAAACTCCAGAATCGCTTTCATGTTGCACGTCAGAGACCACTGTGAGGACTATGGCTGCTTTCGTAATTATACTGGTACCAGCTTTATTAAGTTCATACCGACCATTTTCAAGACATTTCACCACCTCGTACGGACCTAAAAACTCATAATCGCTTTTACTGATATGCATCTGTGAATCACGGTGCATTAAAACAAAATTGCCTGGTTTGAAATATGTAAATCCTTGTCTTTTTCGATTACTTTCTTCTACATATGTTTGGGATAACTTTTGTGAAACTCGCTACCTGTCTATCTCCCGATTACGAACAGGCGTTAAATCTTCCGAAATATTTTGCAATACAGCTTGTATCAGATGGTTGGAGCCATTAACGCCTAACAAAAGTTGAAGAGAGGTCATACCCGTAAACTATTTCACAGTACTGTTGAATACCAGCTGTATCTTCCATAAGCCACTCGGCCATTCTGACTTGCTGATAGTTCCGATCCTAAGTAGGTTACGAATTCTTCTCCATTTCCCCTGTGGATATCTGGTGTAACGTAATGGTACTCTATTTTCCAAGCGTCTAGATATTTGGGAAACGTTGTACTTTTAAAGGAGGTCGCAGAATCCATAAGAAGTTTTTTTGGGAATTCCGAAGAGGGCCAGCACATTTTGTAGTTTCTCGCGAGTAGTAACTGACTTCATGAGGGTTAGAATGCAATACTTTGTGAATGCGTCGACAATAACAAGAATGTGTTTGTAATTCTCGGTAGCCATAGGAAGAGGGCCCAAACAGCCCATATGCAAGGCATGGAAGGGTTCTTTTGGCTTCTCCACAGCTTTTATAGTACTTTGCAGTGGCCCTATTCTTGTTTTATTGATCGCACACATTACACAACGATTGATATAACATTTGATGAAGTTTCTCATACGTGGAAACCAAAAGTGCTCAGAGATAGAGGCGTACGTCTTTTCGGCGCCAATATGACATTGCTCGCCGTGATATATACGAAGCAGTCCTAACCGACTTTGCCTTGCGACATACCGCTGGAGGTTCACTGTACCGTCCTCCTTAGGACGCTTGTGATACAACATTCCGTCTCTTTCAGTATATTCATTAGAATCGACATCACCCTCGCACAGTCGTCTGAGTAGGTCTTGGACTTCTTCGCTCCCCTTTTTTTCTATATATGCCCAGTCATGGTGTGCTACTCTCCGAACTGTTCGAACAGGGTTTCTACTTTAGTAACCTACATGGGGTAGGTAATTTCCTTTTCGATACATTTCAAGATCAAAATCCTGCATGTACATCCACCAGCGGGCCACACGAGGTATCAGATCCTTCTTGTTAGCTGTAGCCTTGATGGCGTTGCAATCCGTAACTAATTTGGACTTAAGACCCAACAAATAAGTGCGAAAGTGTTTTAATGCCTGTATAATTGCCAGCGTTTCAAGCTCATATGAGTGATACTTACTTTCAATGCCGGTCGTTCCTTTACTAAAATACGCGACTACCTTCGGTTGCATTCCATGTAATTGGATCAAAATAGCTCCATACCCAATGCTACTTGCGTCGGTATGTAATTCGGTTGGCAGTTCGGGATTGTATACCGTAAGTAAGGGTCTGGATGTTATATGGCCCATTACATACAGACTTGCCTTTTCTTGCTCCGCGCCCCATTCAAACGAAACATCCTGCTTTGTTAATCTCGTTATATATGCGGTTCTGCTGAGAAACTCGGGTACAAACTTTCGGAAGTATCACGCTAGTCCCATGAATTGCCTAACTTGTTTAACGGATGTGAGTATAGGCGAGTTGATGCAGGCTTCAACTTTAGCTTTACCAGGCCATATACCGTTACAGACCTTATATTTCACTTCTTAATCACTCCACAGAAGGTTGCAGAAAACGGAACTTTTGAATGTTAAGCGAAAATTCATGCAAATTTAACGCTTCTAACACTTGTCTAGTGTATTTTAAGCCCTCTTCTGACGTCAAACTAGAGATCAAGACCATGCCCAAATATACTAATGCCACGGTATCCTTCAACTGACCCAGTGCAAGATTGATTACTCTCTGGAATACAGTGGGAAATTTGTATGTCAAGGTCAAAAGCTAAAAATACAAATTGCAATGTCATAATCATATTATAATTCTTAGAAGTCTAAAAATAGAGTGGTCAAGCTCAAAGATTATTGACCTGTAGGGGTATCGTATGACATTTCTTAGAAATGTAAAAATAGAATAAGTTCATGGAAAGAAGAAGAAATGTTTGTCTAGGTTAGCGGTTTTGAAGGATGTGGATTTATAATAAAAGTATTAGCAGAAATGACGTAAATGGTAGTATGCAAGATAAGAAGCGCAAGAACAGTACAAGTATTAACTATTGTTGAGAGAAAAAAGAGGTTGAAGGTGTTGATACGAAAAATTAAAGAATTAAAAGTAGATTTAGAGGTGTATGGAATAAATATAAGAATGAGGGAGCTTCGAGTTTGAAAATAAAAAAACATTTAAACATATTTGATATTTATATGTTGTACTGTTTAAATGAGTTATTGTATTATTATATGTAACAAATAATAAAAATTGTGACGTTAGGAAAAGCTTTATTTTTTAAAATGCACCATACATAAAGTGATGAATGCTGAAGTGAAATTTTGTATTTAACTTTAAATGAAAGAGATGTTGTACACTGATATGCAATAATGAATCATTAAGAATGAATAAAAATTGTAACATTAGAAAAAGCTGTTAAGTGTAATGATGGAAACGGCAGTACGCATAAGAAAGAGGAGTATAATAATAAATAAGTTTTAACCCTGAAATGTTATGCAACTAACAATACACGTGATATTTTGCGTAAGTTTATATTTACATTTTAATAATGTACAAAATCATAAAATTATTAAGATAAATACTGATGTAAAATAAATCCTTTATTTATTTCGGAAATATTTGTAATATGTTGTTTATCTAAAAATTCTAACGATTTTTTTGTTAAAGAAATCTTTCCTTAACTGTGAAATGTTGTACATCACAATTCGATATAAAACGTAAATGTATCTGTACATTTTTAATATTTTCCAAATGAATTGAGTATTAATAGTAAATGTGATGTAATGTAATAAATGTTTAATGTATATGTAAAGTATTTGTAATGTTTTTTCAAAAAAAAATTCTAACGATTTTTGTATGAAACAAAGTATTCCTAACTCTCACGATGTATCTTCGGACATTTTACATTTATATACGCAAGTACAGCCCATTTTAAATGGATTGTACTTGGAATGAGTAAAAAGCTTGCAATTGTAAAATGCATTGCCCATATAGTATTATCTCTTAACTTAAAATACAAGTATTGCCCTATAATGAAATGTATAATTGCAATTATTGTTGTGTATACGATACACGTGTACTTGAACTATAAAAGTTATGTATGTTTGACGGTGTGTGATGGAAGTAAAGATATATGTGCATATCTATGGAATGAGATAAAAGACGACTCGATGTGGACGTCCGTATTCTCAGGGTTAGGTGGGGTTGTGGGGAAGGGCATAAATAAAGTCATACAAAAAATGCGCTCCTAATTCTCAGAACAAAAATTTTTTTTTTCAACGCAGTTGTGTTTTATAAGTGGCAATTTATCCATTTCATGTATAAATTTAAAAATATGAAAAAATGACTCTTAAATTAACCAATCCTATTTTGAAACAACAAGGAGCACTTAAAACAAAACTGTTTGTACTTACATAAGCTCAAAAGAAACACATGCATGCAATTTGTTCATTTCATGTATAAATGTATCAAAATGGTCCTTAAATTAACCAATTTTAAAACAACAAACAGCACTTAAAACATGACTTTTTTTTAAATTTAGTTTGACTACAAATTTACAATTTTCGATGGTGCGTGAAAGGATTACTGCTTCAAGAATTTTAGGATAATGAACGCAGTTATTTTGCTTTGAAAGCATTGTATGCAAGTGTGAATGCAAACATTCTATATTTATCTTAGTCACCAATGCACATTACAATTTTGAAACGGGATTTGCAAATATATGAATGCAATTGTGTCTTTTGTATTGCATAAATACAATACACTTTTAACTGTACTATATTTTCACACTTTCTTTATATGCATGATATGGTACAATAAATAAATTTTTAACGCAACATGTACTTCAAATTTGCAAAAAATGACTGCTTCACTTTGAAGTAGAAATTTATACATGATTACATACATGTGTAAGTCAGACTTCCAGATATTTTCAATTTTTTCCTTAACGTAGATTATTTCACTTTTTTTAGCGCAAATTGAACGATCACTCACATTCTTTTAGCTGTAGTAAATTTTTTTGGATAATGAAAATACCGAACACTTTTTTCCCTAAAGGCCTGAAGGGTTGGTGGGTCCTGCTCATCATCCTGCTGCGTGAGGCGCCCTTCTATAGAGCCAACTTTTTTCCTCCATATTGCAGGTTTCGCATCAGTGGTGGTTGTAGGGATGTTGCTACAACCGTGGTTGCTGGCGTTATGCTAAAAGATGAGTAATTTTATTTGTACTAAAAATTCTCTATGAATTAATAAAAGGAAACTATAATATTAATTAAAGTTATACGTACCTCTCGAAATACTTCGAAAATTCATCCTCTATATCACTATCCCTTATGGAGATGATGGGGATGGTCTCTTCAAAGGGTGCTGGTTCTGCGGTGTTATTTGATGGGCGCACCAAAACATCATGCAAAATACAAGGTTTTGCCTGCCTTTTTAGTGAAAGTTTAGATTGTTTGCTGGATGAAGCCGTTACTAATTGTGAGTAATTAATGAGTATTCAATTAAAACTTTAACATTATATACGTTAACAAAATTGATAGGAAGTGGAAGTGGTTAGTGAAATGAACTGACCTGAGCAAGCAAAGGTGACGAACTCTAATGAATGCAGCATAATTTAGACATGAGAAGGCATTTCGCATGAAGTCAGAAAGGTTAAGTTAATTCATATTCTCAGTAAACGCCACAAAGTGCAATGTATGACCTCTGCAAGCAAAGGTGATGCAGTATAAGCCATGAGAACAGTATTGATGTCAAGGTTAATAGATATTCTTAGTAAACGCTAGAAAGTGCAATCTATGCATCTGTCTATGAACACTGAAGCTGTTGCAAGAAGTTATAACCAGTTTTGACCTTGAATGCTGGGTTTATATTACTATATAATCAGATAAAGAGCAGTTTTGCACTCCCGACTATAATTGCAATTGTACACCTAAAGTACTTCTATAGCTACTTAAATTATTAATTTTTACATATCAGTTATAATAAATATAATATTTGTTTCCATTCCTACATAATCGACAGCGCGTGTGCTTCATATTTTCTTGCAGTGTTGGGTACAGTTTTGAAGGTAACTACGAGTAAGAGTATGCAGTGGTATTGTTAATTTAACAAGAAGTGTTATTCCATTGTTGAAAACAAAAAATGAATTTGTAAAGCACATCTGTATAACTAACACTAATATTAAGCTATTGCAAGATATAATTCAAAATAGAATTTATTTAGAGACTTGTGAAAATTTAATTAAACTCGAAAGTAATTTATCATTGTTAAAGTGTTATCTTATAAGAGTTAAATAGTTAAAGAACGCTTCAGAGAAAACAGGTAGTGGAATTTTCAATGTCGCTAAAAAGCGTACACGCAAATTAAGTTGGTACTATCTAGTTTCATGTTTTAATGGTAGGGAATTATAGTCAATATGGCAAACATCAAGCACCTTTTTTTTATTTTATCAAGGGATTCCGGTTGGGCATTACATGAAGTATTACATTTAAAGGTGAATATTAATAGCTGTGTTCCATTTAGAGGTGGCCTTTCAACTTACGTTAAAGTTCCCTACTTCATAGCACTAAAGCATGCTAGTGAATGTTAAAAATGACGATGCGATGAGTACTGCTTCCTGTGGGCCGTTTTTTCGGCACCATATCCAGTGCAACATCATTCAGATAGAGTTTACAGTTATCAAACGTGCGTTTGTAATTTATGCAGATTTAGAAAGTATTCATAAAAATGTACAAATTTAACGAACACCGATCATAACACTATATTTCACTCCAAACATATACCCTTTAGCATTGTTTACTACTTGAAGTGTTCATACAATGATTCTTTATCACCATTTAGACTTTGCAGAGGAAACGATTGCATTCAACGGTTTGCTAAACAGCTTCAAAGTATCGCACATTGGACTACCGAAATAATCAATAAAATAATTCCTATGGATACTTTAACTTCCAATCAGATTGAGCACTTTGAAAGCACCACGTTTTGCCACATTTGCGGAAAACCATTTACTGATTGTTATATAAAAGTTAGGGATCATAACCATTCCACTTGTGCATTTAGAGGAGCATCACACCAGAATTGTAACCCAAACTATAGACTCCCATATTCTACCAGTCGTATTTCATAATTTGTCAGGTTACCATTTCCTCATTAGAGAATTGATTACTGTTCCCGGTGTGATTTCACTGCTACCCATAAACAAAGAAAGATATATTTCTTTCACGAAAGTGATACCAGGCACTAAAATTAGGTTTAGATTTATAGAATCTTTCAGATTTATGAGTAGTAGTATTAAGTTGTCGGACTATTTGGAAAATAGTAAAAAAAATGATCACCCACGCTAATTGTAACAATTCCAAAGAATTTTCGCTACTAGTTCGCAAAGGTGTGTTTCCTTATGAATATCTCGATACTTGGGATATATTAAGTGAGACCAGACTCCCTCCCAAGGAAGCGTCATCTCACTAATGAGGGAATCAACGATGCGAGTTTTGCACATGCAGTTAATGTTTGGAACAAATTAATATTAAATCGTTAGGGGATTACTCGGATTTGTATCTAAAAACGGACGTTCTACTGTTGTCTAAAACTTTCGACAAGCTTGTTTAAGTACTTACGAACTTGATCCTTTGCACTATTGTACATCCCCCGGTTTGGCATTCGATGCTATGCTTAAAATTACACAAGTACAGTTAGAACTATTTGCAGACATTGATATACTAATGTTTATTGGGAGAGGAATTAGAGGTGGTGTGGCTCAATTTTCTAATCGATATGCCAAAGCTAACAATAAATGCATGGGAGAAAATTTTATCCCACTTCCGAAAGTGTGTTTTTAATGTACTACGACGCAAATAATTTATATGGTGCCACCATATCAGAATTTGTAGCATTTGGTGATTTTTCTTTTGTTGATAATTTTGCAACTTTAGATTTAATAAACCATCCAGATGATTCGGAAATTGGCTATATAGTCGAGTATGATTTAGACTATCCCACATAATTACATGAGAGTCACAGTGATCTACCATTGGCACCCGAACATAAGGCACTACCCGTATCTGATTCCAAAATAAAAAAATTACTGCTTACGTTACATCCTAAACATAATGATGTAATTCATTACAGAAATTTGGAAGTATATTTAAAATACGGATTAAAGTTGGTAAAAGTACACCGTATATTACGTTTTAAACAGTCCCCATGGTAAAAAAAAAATATCGATTTAAATACCACCATGCGCCAGCAATCTCAAAATGAATTTGATAAGAACTTTTATAAATTAATGATTAATAGCGTTTTTGCGAAGCTGATGGAAACTGTACGTAAACATAAGAATATACGTTTAGTAATGAAATGGGAGGGTCGCTATGGTGCTCGTGCGTACATAGAAAAACCAAATTTTCATAGTTGTACAATATTTGATAATGATATGCTTATCATTCAAATGAATAAGCTAGAAGTATATTTCAATAAACCTATATATGCAGGATTCAGTGTTTTAGACGTTTCAAAAACTTTTTTACACAATTTTCATTACGGCTACATGCTACCCAAGTTTCATAATAATGCTAGCTCTTGTACATGGATACGGATAGCCTCATATACGCCTTTTCAGTTCTTGATATCTGTTATCACAATTCACCAACAGACCGTTGATTAATCCCACTTCTTTATTCGAGATAAAACAAATGAGAGGGAGCGGCAATATATCCGAGCACCGGAAAATCTTATTCTGACATATTTATGGGGTTACATACATTAGCCCATAGTTGTAGAAATGAAACATCTTATTCGAACAAAAGTTAAACGTTTCCTAGAATTAATTACTATGGGATTACATAAGTCAATACGAAAATACAATAAAAGTGCTTGTCCCAGTAAAAGTGCAAAGGCAATAAAGCATCTGATTTCCTGGACACATAAAATTAACTATTCTAGCTAACAGAGATTACATAATAACGAAAATATAATAATACTGCTTGTCTTAGTAAAAATTGTTATATTGTTTATTTACTGTAAAATCAATAAAACATCTGATTTGTAACAATATGTATAACACTTAATACACTATTCAATCATCGTCCTTCGACCGCTGGCTCGCCCGAGTCCAGTCAGCCCGTTCCCACATCTTTCCTTTTCTTACGAGTTTGGGGTATTGTACCTGGGTTTCTTTCGTCTTCACTCCTACGTTCCGTTAGCTGCGGCGGTGAAGGATTTGAGAGTAACGATGGGGGTATGAAAGAAAGGTTAGAGATAATGGGACAAACCTCTGGTAATTTCTTTACGTGAGTGATATTGCGTTTAATAGTCTTCCCATTTCCATGAAGTGTCAGTTCGTTTCCGTTTCTGGATAATACATCATATCCTGTGGCATCGAAATTTGGTTCTTCGATGCAGGGTATTTTGTCACGGATTCTCCGATTCATTAGTAACTCTGAAGGAGATTTGCCAGTCGTCCCATGTGGCGTGACATTGTACATCATTAGGTAAGCCAGTATTTTCTTCTTGTAGTCTTTGTTGCTCTTCTGGTATGCTAGTTGTAGTCGTTTTTTCAAAGATTTGTTTATATTTTCAATTTCTCCATTGGCTGAAGGCCAATATGGGGGAGCATTGACAATGTAGATTCCGTTTATTGATGAATAATTTTTGAATTCCTCGCTATTGAAATTCGTAACGTCATCTATCTTTACGGTTTGTGTCCTAATCGACATAAAATTTTTTCAAAACTCAAATTACCGTTGAAAAATCGGTACCTTTTGTGTAAACAGTTTCGACATAACGGGAGTAATAATCGATAATTACCAGTAGCTAGTCGTGGTTTGGTTCACCTGACATGTAGTCTAATGCTACATATCTCCATGGCCCGGATGGTAGCTTGTCCCTTGTCATTGGTGAGGGTTTGCTAGGTTGTGAAAGTAGTATATACTTTTTACAGGTTTTCACATGTTTCTCGCTTTCCTTCTTTATTTTCGACCACCATAGTTTTAATCGTAGGCGACGTTTCATGACGATTTCTGCCGGATGACTCTCATTGGCCAATTCTAGTGTTTGACGTCGAAGGTTGATTGGTATTATAATTTTATTTCCTCTCAGGAGCAAAGGATCTATGTATAGTAATTCCAAACGGAAACGGTAGAATGGACTCTGGTCATTAGGTAACCACGAATTTCCTGATAGTTTAGTAATCCCGTCTATTATTTGGGCATCATCTCTCTTTCAAGTATCACTCTGGAGATAGAAAGTGCCTTGGGGATTATTTCATTGATGATCGTTTGTATGTGGTGTTCATTCGGTTCAGGTTTCGTCTGTTTCCAATTTACACAACCTTGAGAGAGGATCCGCATACCTGATTTTCCAAATTTGTATTTAATCGTAAATCTGAAGGCTTGTAACCACAATAGCCGTCACTCTATCCACGCAGGGGGTTTTGATATGGGTTTAAATATGGCCTCTAGCGGTTTGTAGTCGGTTACTAGTTGAAACTTTATCCCGGCCAGATAAAAATAAAATCTTTCAATAGCCCACACCAAAGCTAAGATTTCTTTCTCCGCCTGTGAATATCGGCGTTCTACCGCAGATAATGTTTTACTTACGAAAGAGATGACATGTGACTGACCACTTTTATCGTACAGCCCCTAGGGCTACTGGGCTGGCATCAGTTATTAGCTGCGTGTGTCTATGTAGTTCAAAATATGCTAATGTAGATAATGTCCCCAGTGCCGATTTTAGTTTTTCAAAACTTTCTTGCTGGTGTCCCCATACAAAGGTTTCCTAGATCGGGAATGAATTTTCCCAAAGAAGTTATAATTCCTAGGAAGCTTCTAACTTCTTCTTTGTTTGCCGGCGCTCGAACATTCTGAATGACTGAATGACCTTATTGGGATCTGGTAGTATACCTGATGACGTCAGTATGTGTCCCAGAAACTTTAATTTGCGAACATTCCAAGTGGCATGTCTTGATGTTCAGGAGAACATTATAAGTTTTTAACACTTCCACCACTTTATTTAAACATGTATCGTGTTGTTCCTCTATTTGGCCAAACAGGATAATATCATAGACATGGTTCAAGCAGTTCGTGCAAGGAGCAAGAATACTTTGAAATATCCGCTGGAAAATCTCTGGGATCGAATTGATACCAAACATCAAACGTTTGTACCGAAACAATCATTTATTTGTTATGAAAGTTGCTATGGGTCGGCTTTCTTCCTCCTCTTCAAGCTAATGATATGCACTCGCCATGCCTAAACGCGAAAAATACTGTGCCCCTTTCAGCTTGGTCATAAAATTATCGAATGTCGGCAATGGAAATTTTTCCCGCAAAATAGCTGCGTTAGCTTGTCTTATGACGATGCAGATTCTTAGGTCGTGATCTGGTTTGAATACAATCACTATTGATGAAATCCATTGACTTGGTTCCGTTACTCATTCGATGATGTCTCGGGCGAGTACTTCATCCAACTTTTGTTCCACTTTGGGTTATACCGCAATGGAACTTTTTCTCACTGGTTGCTGCACGTTTTATTTTTGTATCAATAGACAGCTTCACTTTATTGTTGTGGATTTTTGGGAAAGGTGTGATGCCCTCGACTTGATTGACTCCAATACATTGTCCTAATTTGAGTCAAATTGATGTCTGTTTTTCCAATAGAGATGTCATTCCGTCTTCGACAACCATGAAAGTTTCAATGAATTCTCGACCATTCTCTATGCAGTTTGATGCACTAAATTTGAGTTTAATACTGAGAGAAGTATTCAAAGCGTAAGACTTGATGGTACCCCTAACATCTTGCTGAATATCAAGCATGGTGGCGTTGTTTTTAATCAATGTATCTCAATCTCGGCCGTTGATTATCTTGCAGGCTGCCCCTCGATCAATTAACATGTTAATGAATATTCCTCCTATAGAGACAGATACCATGTCTTCTCGTCTGTTTTGGCTTAGGTCGTCCGAATCGACAACTTCAAAACATTCATAAATACCCATACTGTTAGAAGACGGTGCATTCTGATTTATGAAATTTACTCTTGTTTTCGTTGAGTCGAAACGTCAACGATTAAATGACGCTCTTGGGGTGAAAATGCCCCTTGTGGCCGCATTTGTGGTATTGCTTGTCTGGGCAGTTTCTTACTTCTGAAGGTCTGTGGTCGCTTCCACAGCGCAGGCAGTCCAACACCTTTTTTGTTTCCCCATAATCTCCCGGGCATCTTCCATTTTTTTGGGTTTTCCACCTAAATTTAGTGAAAGTTCCATTGATTTGATGGTAAGATAATTTAACGCATTTTACTAAAAATTAAAACATTTGCTCCTTGCAGGCACTTTTACTTTCACTTTCCTTCCTTTTATTTTTACTTTGATTTACACTTTAATTACATTTTACGTATGCATTTAATTTTACTGTTGCGTACGCTTTCATTTTATGATTACAATTTTTATTGGAAAATATCAAGAAAATGCAATAAACGGATTATTCAATTTCAAGAAGACAAATTTATAAGAAATAAAATTCCAGTTTGGGTGTGGTTGATAACATAAAAGCATTGTTATTGCAATATATTGCGCAACATTGACACACGGATTACGTCAGTTTGGTTTGCATTTCTGCATTATTTTTTATAATACCAGGAGTTCTCAAGAACATGTATTATATTTTGTAACAGGTATTTATATTTAATGATTATTAGTATAAGACTAGAATTTTAAGATATATTTTATCTAACCCTAATTTAACTGTTAATAAACATAGTCTGTATTTTTTTTTTTTTACGTTTTGATAAAATTTTTTTGTAAACCTCGGTTTAGTTATTCCGAGCATTATTAAAAAATAACTTGGCGTCCGAGATCTTTTTTATTAGTGTTACATTGGAATTTTTTTATATTTATGTTCAGTGGAAGTAATTAAGCCTAAACTGTGGTAATTAAGCATATCAAAAAAATGAATCACCCTATGTTAAACTACCGACTGGGACAAAGGCATTATTTTTGGTGAATGGTTTGTATCTCCAGTTAGTTTAACGATTTGTTTATGGAGAACTTTTTACATTTATGTTTTATTAAATTATTTAAAACATTTTTATACGAATACCATTTACACCACTTATATATAATGTGTCTTTCAAAGCAGGAGCCTTGTTGAGGGGAGAAATAGTCAAGGGAGTCAAGTATGATTTTAAAGACGTCGTTATTTACGTCAGGATCATATTTGACAACTGCGCCTGGTAGTCCAGAAGCTACTTCTTGTAGTTGGGGTCCACCAAGGTGCAAAGGCTTATTTTTCTTTTTGTTTGCGTCCGTGATGTCTTCAGCAGCCAGATAAAGATTTACTGAGCGTACCCATTTCCTCCATTCCATGGCGAAAAGCGCCCTGTCTATAGAATCGCAAGCAAAATGCTTGATTGACGATTGATCCATTTTAGGTAATATTTCCACCCCAAAACAGATTTAATTTTAATTAAGTCACACTTTTCTCCTTTGGCAGTCCACCCCAAACACGTTTGCGACAAAATTTAATCCCTTTCTGTAGCAGAATTCAATCCACTCCACTGTTTGTTTTGAAATTTTTACACTGTAGCAGAACTTAATCCGCTTTTGTTTAGTGCAATTAAATGCACTCTCAATTTAGCTTAAAAGAAGGAGAAACAAAATTACATAGTTATTTATTATTTTAGGTATGTATACTTTTGATTGAGTATTAAGGGCTAAATTGATATTATTCTGAATGATATATTAAAAATCGTTATATTTCAAACACTATTAAGAAAATAAACCATCTTATTTTGAACAAAAGTTAAATGTTTCCAGGACACATAAAATTTATTATTCTTGTTAAGAATAATGTTTGTTCCTGACAGATTTATTGGATTACATAAGGCAATGATGAAAATAGAATAAAAGTAATGGTCTTAGTAAAAAAAATTGTTATATTGTTTATGTACTTTAAAGGCAATGAAACATCTGATTTGACAATTTCTTTCTACTGATTACGGTTTAAAATTTACCTCGTCGCCAGTTGTGGTAATCTAATCTAATGATACCACTAATGTAACGATACACGTCACAGAGACAATCTATTTATTAATTCTCAGAATACAACGCACAACCCTTCTGTCTACTTACAACTAACTTGTGTATGTGTAACACTATTCAATCATCTTCCTTCGACCCCTGGCTCGCTCGAGTCTGATCCCGCCAGTTCCCAGTCATATTATCGGTTTTAGGACGTACAAGCAGAAAATTTCCCATGTTACATACATCATACAGCATTGTAATTTAAAACGATAATTTGGTAGGAGAAAACAACATAAGAGCATTGTAATTTTTTATCATATAGGAATGGTATTTACCCTGTATTTGGAACGGTGGTTTCATATGAGTTGAGTTGATCAGCCTATTTCCACAGTTTTTGCTTTTTGAGCGCCACGTTTCGGAAGCGGACTCTGCTTCTGACATCAGGCTTAGTCCTGAAAATGTCTGTTTTCGCACTTGACTGGAATTTATACGTTAGGATTTTTTCCCAAGAACTAGACTACCTATTGCGCAGATGTATTGCGCTTAAGCTCTTCGCGCATTATTGGGATCCGTATGGGTTTCATTTCGACACTAGTTTAGCTTATTGGATTTCCTGCTAGTGCGAAGTATGTGGCTTCTTTGAGACTCTCGTCTTCTACCGGTATCTGTATGTTATCCCATTGGATGCAGTGGTCTTCGTTCCAGACATGTTCGGAGATTCTTGATTTTTCTGCTTCGCCCTTGCAGACGTTCTTATGTTCCTGTGTTCTCACTTTGAGTGGATACTGCTCTTTCCTGAGTATTCTCGAATTCGTATGGTAGGTTGTATACATAATTCTTTGAATTCTGATCTTCATTTTATGGTTTGGTTTTGGTTAGTATTCCCCTGAGCGTTCTGATCGATTTGAAGGCAGTGTGTATCTTGTATTTCCTGCCTATCCTTCTTTCTTTGAGTACTTTCTTTTTGTTTGTTCAGGTACTCTTGTTTTGAGCATATTGTTTTCGCTCTATCGTGCAAGCATTTTGTCACGCCTAACTTCACGCTTGTCATGCTTCATGGTTACGTAAGTTTTTCATTTCATCACTAGTGATGTAATGAATCAAACACTTGTAACAACAAAACATTGTAAACTTCAAATCATCTTAATTTTTACAATTATTAATATTATCTACAAACTTATGGTAAATGCAATGTTGAAAATTTATGCATATATCCATATTCATTTCAGAATCACTCATTATACTCAAATTACTGTATTGCGAAATTGACACTGTAATAATACAAATTTAACTTAAAATGTCAAGTCAGCTCACTTTTTTTTTTTAAATTACATACATTTCATATTTTGAACAAAAATTGCTATTTTTACGGAATGGGATCGAACGTTGCATCTAATACATTATGAAAAACTTATTTAACTCACATAATTTGCAAAAATCGTGCTACGTACTCGTAGTCAATTATGTTCGTTAAACAATATGAGGCTTTTGATAACTGATTAGGTAAATAACTATTACATGAGTAGTGAATGGGTTTTGACAAGCGAAGACAAGTGTATGACTGGCGAGCCGTTAAAGAGATCCTGTTTTATATCAATTTATCCGATTTTTTGGTCACCTAAAATAAAGAATTGAGCTTCTTCAGCAGTTTTAATACCGTTATTTGTCAAATCCGCATTCATTCTGTTTACAATTAACGACATATCATCAAAAATTATATTTGTTGATAAACAAAGGTTTTGTAATCCATGACAACGAACAGTCTTCCTAGCAACCAAGAAGCACAGCAATGTTGTTGTTTATGAAAAAGGCAGCGATATATTTTTGATTCACTACCACATTTTCATAATACATCTCCAAAATTGGGGTTGTTCTACGTCAGTGATTGCTGAGCTGTCCATAACTTCAGTTTCAATACTGGTTTGAGGTACATCTAGTTCATTTAATGGATGGTGTATTGTGGTGGATGTAGGCAAATCCTTCGAGTGTGTTATTGTAGGTTGATGTTTGCTACCAAAAATTCTTGTTTGTAATTTTGTTATTTATTGAGTCTTCCACGTAGCCTTCTGCTACAGCGGTTGATTTCCATCCACCATGCCGTTACAATGCCAATATGTCTGCTCCTGAATCGGCAAGAAGTGTGGCAGATGTCCGTCTGAAGGCATGCCCAGTATATTTGTGGTAAATTTTGATGAACATTTCTCCGATGATTGTAAACGATCCCACTTTTCTCTTTTTGTTATCGAGAATTTTTATTAGGATTAAATTACCCATATCTTCAATGTCATCTGTATTCACTTTCATCATCTCGTCACATCTGCATGCGCCGGTTACTCCGATTAATAAAACAATCTGAATAAATGATATTACTTTGAAAGGGCACAAAAATAAAACTGATTTAAATTTGTCTTTAGTCCTAAATATACTGCATCTGGTGCGTCCATTAAAAAACCTTCAAACTGTTGTTTAGTAAATATTCTTGCCTTTTTTGTAGAATATCCTTCATTTGCCTTTTTTCAGAAAATATCCTAACGGAATAACGGGACCACATTGTCGAAGATATCCATTACTTATCTTTTTGCATCTGGTTCAAATACGCAAGAGGTACATTTTCCAAATAAATGTTCATATTCTTTTCATCACACCATAGAATAAAGTTTTTCAAAAATCTGGAACACGTACTACACAAAATTAAAAAACACCGAACGCGTTTCGATAGCTACGCTATCATCATGGATAGGAATTTATTGTGAATGTCTGAGAGTAATCGTAGGGCTGGGCCGGGTAGGTGCAGGAGGATTTTACAATTCAGGCCGTCATGACCTGGGGCTGAATTTTTCCCTTTTTTGAAATATGAGTTGACCTGGTCGGGCGTGATGGGGGCATAGAAGGGATTCTCGTTATCGAGTTGGATTTCGGGAAGGTTAAGGGTACTGAATTCGTCAAGTCGACTCTCAAGGAGTGCCTTAAACTGGTTATCGAATTGGTGATCATCTGAGGATCCAAAAGTGGGTTGGAGGTGGTGACCAAAGAAATCGGCCTTTCCTTTGCGGGAGGAGATTAGGTTGCCCTGAAGGTCGGTTAGGTGGGATTTAGGTTTTGATTTCCTTTTGGTCAGTCTGTCGAACTGTTGCCAGAAGAGTTTTCATTTCTGTAATCTGACTGGGAGGTGGCTTCGGTCCAGGAGTCTTTGGCGTATTTGTTTGGTTGTCGTCTGATTAAGGCGTTAAAGCGATTGTATTCGGTCTTGAGAGCCGGATCCCTAGATCGAAGCATTGCCGATAGATAAACTGCCCTGAACTCTTATGTTAAAACAAAGTGTTTATTGCAAACACTCTGTACTTATAATAAGAACTAAGCTTAAGAGATGACAACGATTTATTTATGGTAGCTTTAGAAAATTGCTTATAACATAACGAACAAGCATCCTGTAATTGTATTGTTTCAAATATAGTGCAATCATGGATAAATTTGATGATAGCACTACTAAATTAAAATAATCGATTGAACGTGTCACTTTGATTTTTAATTGCTGTTAGGATCAAAGAAGTATTATTTTAATTTTACAAATGTTTAAAGCTCTCAAATTTATTATGTCAACGTAGTTAGCCCTTTTCGTGTATGTCATATTATATAGCTGGTCTTTGATGTCTTGATACAGTTTGCTTTCACCGCGGCAACGTTGTCGGGACTCACAAGTACCTAAGAGTATATACTTTGTATAAAAGAACGAGTTGTGTAAGCAACCCCTACCTCGGGATTCATAGCGACCTGTTAACATATCTGGTTCAACAGAGCACACTCATCATCACTCAATCATCTCAGTTACTTGTAAAGTGGCATAAATGAAAATTGGGGAGTTTATATTACCAATCATGTTCTATCCAACAAAAATATCTTCAGTGATGCAGTGTTGCTGCGTCTACTAAAAATTAAAAGCAACTTTGATCATTCAAACGGAACACTATGTATATTATTCAATTTTTTAATCCCAGAATAAATCTAAATACATTTTATGTATGAAGTCCTATACCTATCTTCAACCATTTACGAAATATTTTACAGACCATTTCGATACTTTGACAGGCTCTAAAATCTAAACCTTACCCCCTTCAGGTCCATGTTGCCAACGGTGGAAACAAATATCTAGTAGTGTACCGGCTCATTGTTTCCACCCCTAGAAACAAAGAGTAAGCTTGTAATATATGCTTGGAATAGTTTTATAGATACAGTTTCCTGTCTGGGACGGCACTATTTTATAGTGTGGATTCAATTTCATTGGTTCGCCCAAGGGCAACCTCGTTTATTACACTTGGCTGCGTGCAACTCTGCAACTCTGAATTGCTATTTAGTGCAGTATTGCTATATGAACGTGCGTTTCGTGTTAAAAATGAGTGAAAGCAGCGATAGCGAGACATACCAGGATTCTGGTTCAGAATATTTGCCAGACTCCGACAATGACGACGAATCTGATCATTTAACAAGTGCCTACGATTACTCAGTCGTAGAACCTGTGACAACGAGTGCACATTTTTCTTGTATTCTCTGTAAGTTTAGCTTCAATCAGTGAGGGTAGTAGATAATACTATTATTATTTGAGGATAAAAGAAGTTCAACATTGAGACCTTTTTCAAGCCTTTTTGAGCATATCCATCCTAGTGTTGACGCAGAAGACATGAACAGTCCTATACATTGATTTATAATGTTTATGTCTAAAAATATTACGGAATCTCTTTGTAAGTGGACAAACGAAAGAGTAGGGCGGTTCTTGATTGAAAATGCCACTCAAAAGTTGGCGGTTTATTAGGGAAACAGCTCCAGAAATGTACACCTTTCTTGCCTTATAGTTATTTATGGGAGTTATTCGTTACCCAACGATAAAGTGCTACTGGAGTCGAGATTTTTTATTTCGTGGCCGTAGATGAATGTTTGGTTTTGTACAAAGGTAGGCTACATTTTAAACAATTTATCAAAGCGAAACGTGCCCGTTTTGGGATGATACTTTTTTATGCTGTACTGTTTTGTGTTTGCAATTCATCTTTACGGGGATACACGTATTCTTTTACATTATACTTTGGAAAAGATATATACAATATTGATCTTATTCCGGGGTTCACCAATTTGTCGTTATCGGAACGAATTGTGGTGTATTTATATCAAACAGTTGCTGTACCAAAGAAGAGAAATAATAATAGACAACTGGTATATATGTCTTTGCGATTAGCACAATTTCTCCTAACGAAAAACACCTACGTTACTGGCACCATTCGGGAAAATAGGGGCTTTCCAAAAGAGCTGACTGAAATACCACTACAGGAATTCCACACATGTTTTGTAAGAAACGCTGATGTATTGATTATCAGATATAAAGGTAAACGGGATGTGTATTTGTTGAGTACTAAACATACAGCTGGATTCAAAGAGAAAGCACGCTATCGAGCTACTACGTCTTCCAAAATATCTGTTCAAAAGTCTAATGTAATCTAACATTATAGTATGAATATGGATGCAGTTGACGCAATAGGTTAGGATCTCGAACCGTACAGTTGCTGCAGAAAAAACTGCTCCTGGTTTAAAAAAATTGGCTTTCATACAGCGCATGGTGCTAAATTCCAAAGTATTGTACACACACGGTGCAGGACAAGAGACGACAGTCTTGGAATTTACTAAAGGCTTAATTGACGATCTCTTATCCGAAAACTGTGCCGGTTACAGGGACAAGAAAAAAAATTCGAAAATGCAGAAACAAAAAAGAAAAAAAAGTCAAAAACGAAGGTTGTAGACGAAAAAGAGGTACTTGCAGAGTATGTTACCAAACTGAGAAAAAAAGAACATACATAAGCAATTTTTGTGGAAATTGTGCAAGTGGGCCACTTTGTTTATGCTTCTTAGAACATTTTAAAATATATCATAATTATAAATGAACTATTCTGTACATGTGTGTTTTCTTTTCACCCCCGCAGTTTCCCCACCTAACTTCTTTATTTGTTTAGAACTTGTCTGCCAACATACTGAACATGCTTAGTGCAATAAAAGTTATTTTAATTTTTTACGGATACAACAGGTATATTGGTATAAACCAAACAAAATATTTTTGACTTGTGTGACCCCATAAATAAAAAAGGCAAACTTTTTTTGTCAAAAATTTAATCTTACACCAATAGAAATAGAAATAGAAATAGAAATAATTAAAAAGCAAACTAAAAAAAAATATTTTTTTAAGCAAATCTGGAATAATACGGTGAACTGCCTTTATAGTATGGACTCGAAAGGGTTAAGAGATCAAGAAACATACAAAAACATCTAATCTTCTAACAAGGAATTTATTGAAAAATTGATTACAACAGTTACGAAACTATATACTATGTACTAAATTAAATGTTCAAAATGTTTTCCTTGCACTTCTTGTCAAAAGGCTAGGTGGTAGTAAAAAGTAATCTGAAAAGTTGTATTCAAATATTCCCGCACTATACGAGGTAATGGGGTGAAGTTCCATCCTCCTGAAATCATGTACTTTGATAGTTTGGGCCAGACAAACGTTGAATTTCAGGAACGATTAAATTTTGCAGCATATCCAAATATCTCTCAGCTGTTAAATTTCCATCTATGAAAAATGGCCCTATAGTGCGAGTTCAATACAACCCTGCTCAAACATTTATTTTCTGAGGGTGCTGGGAATGCGCTTCTCTCATCCAATGCGTATTTTGATCTGACCAGTACCTATAACTATGACGATTCACATTCCCATTTAGCATAAATGAAAAAAAAAAAAAACAATGTTATTGAAGAAATTATTATTCTCGCCCCACTTAGCCATCATGGTCTCAAAAAATTCGTTTCTTCTACCCAAATCATCGTCTGACAGCTCTTGAACATGAATCTTATAGGTGTGAAATTTATTTTCCTCTAGAATTCTTGACACTGATGAACGACTTATAGCAATGGCTGCTGCTGACTTCCGCAGGCAACTATGAGGATTCTCAATAAATGTGAGTAATTTGGGGCGTCTCGATCTAAACCTCTCTTTGCAGTCTCCCTTTTCCTTAAATCTACTAACTGTTTTCCGTACCTTTGATTTTGCAATTGGGGTACGGTTTGGAAAATCGTTATTGAATAAATACACCACCTCTTCATAGGACCTCACACGATCTCCGCATCATAAGCAGTATGATTCCTTCTCGTTCATTTAAATTAGCCATTATTAAAAAACAAAGCCGATGAGATTGACAATATCTAATTTTACATTTACGCCAGGCAAGTATGACGCGTTTCCACGGTTTTCATTTCTACTGTAACAAAGGTGGGTATCACCAATTTTATTTTTTTTTATTTTTCAATAAATTCCTTGTTAGAATATTGTATGTTTTTGTATTTATCAATCGATGGCTTATGAAAAACTAAGAAAGGAATATGCAAACCGTTTTTCTTGATCTCTTAAGGTTTAGATTTCTGTCAATTACTTCGTAAATGGTTGAAGATATGTATGGGATTTCGTACATAGGATGCATTTAGATTTATTTCGGGCATTAAGAAATTGAATAATATACATGATGTTCCGTTTGTTGAATTATCTAAGTAGCTTTTAATTTTTAGTAGAAGCGGCATCACTGAACATACTTTTGTTAGATAGAGCATGATTGTTAATGTGAACTCCCCAATTTTAATATGTCACTTTAGGAATAACTGAGGTAATTAAGCGTTTCCAAGCCTTTCGGACACAATGTACAGGGTGGCCAACTAAGAACAGCCGTCGGCCATATCTCAGGAATGGATTATATCACAGGTTCGGGGAAAAAAAAAAAAAACAGTGGCTTCGATAAACGCCTGGAAATTATTTTCAGAATTGTAGGTCCACCGCTAGAGGACGTATTTGACAGTTAAAATTTTAAAAAGCAAAATTTTTCAAAATTTACTCAATTAAGGGGCATATTAAATATTATAATCAGATTCCTCGGCGGCAAATTCTGCATATTATTTATTTTACAAGTTTTAGTCTATCTCTTCAAATAAGGGGTGGGGGAGAGTGGGAACCATGTTACGAAAAACGCCTTTAATTCAGGTTCTGCTTGACCGCTTTTAATAAACTTGATGTTGTTTGAAAGAGCTTTTGTTAAACAATAGAAAATTTGTAAATTTGAAGCAATCTGATTAATAATATAAATGCTAGAGGGCGCTGTTTAATATTTTTTTATATTGTGTTTTCTCTTTACAATTTTAAATGGAAGCATAAAAATTTAAGTAGGTCTTTAAAAAGTAGACTAAATTAGTAATAAAACAGTGAAAACCGCAAGTCGATATCTTTTTCCTATTCTGAGATATCGTAAGAAACATGTAAATCGCGGCAATTGTTCTTCTAACGTCTAGTAAGCTAGTTCACGTTAACGGAAATTATTAAATTTAGCCTGGATGAAAAGATCTTACATTGGTCTGCAGTAATTTAAACTGTTATTATACCAATGTTATGGTTGCCGCTAGATTACCTAAATGTAATGCTGTCGCTACTAACAATGAGAACAAATTATAAAATAATAATGTGATAAAGCTAACATTTTTTTAATTATATAAGAATGTTATATTTGTTTTCAAGCGATGTGTTAGTAAATCAAAAGCATAAAACATCAATAAAAACCGATATTTGCCCAGCAACAACAAATACAGTTTAAAATATGATTTACTGATGACAACAAAATTAGTAAAGAGGACCATGTAAGATATAAAATAAATTCCCTGTTGAAAACAAGCAAGCTATCATTTTCACGCATATGTCCTGTTGCATTTAATAGACTTTCTTTATCTTTTCGTACCAAAAAGATTCTTACAAATGAAGAACCATTTGATATGTTGGCAGTTTATTTTGAATGTATGAAAAATGCAACCGTTGCTGCTAGAGTGTATGCTCTGCAGTACCCAAACAGACGGCATCACAGCAGAAGAGTTTTTCTCCGACTCGCACACAGTGTGTGTACTACTGGAAATGTGAATCATCCTGTGTACCGAAGACAACGCAGAGGTAGAACAGAGGAAAATTTTATTGATGTTTTAGCTTATCTAAATGTTAACCATCATTCAAGCACCAGAGCTATAGTTAGAGACTTGGGTATATGTCGAACCACCGTCCAAAATATTTTAAGAGAACACAGATGACTACTTATTTATTAATGCATGTTTTATTCGATATTATAATGATAAAATGTTTTAATTTTTTTCGTTTGTCGTTATATGTTTCTCATTTTTATCATATCGAAAATGTCATTATATCAAAGTTAACTTGTGACAACATGACTAATATATTTGCCGCCATTTTATGTCCAGTTTCAATAAAACACCAAATTATCTTATGCTATGTGAATAGATTTTAACTAACAACATGATAATTAAGTGAGGCAAAGTAAAGTAAGAAGGTACCAATAATAAAAAATAATGAGGGGCCGGGCGAAAAAAATTCGTAATAACATTACGAGAGTTAATGCATTTAAAGTCCCTTTTCGTTTACTAACAGCGAAGGACTTCAATGTGTCTTATTGATCTGATTACTTTATAATACATATTATTTTAGATTGCATCCATATCACATGGTCCGACACCATAGTTTGAATGCTCAAGATTTCGATACCAGGTTGGATTTTTGCAACTGGCTCTCAAATATGATACACGACGATTCTGAAATACTTTCACGAATTATGTGGACAGATGAGGCTACTTTTGATAGTGGTGGTAGTGTAAATCGACATAATATGCAATGCTGGTCTGAAATGAATCCCCACTGGATGCAGGAGGTCCAACAGAAGGGTCGTTGGTCTGTAAATGTGTGGTGCGGGATTCTAGGTGGAGAAATAATTGGGGCTTTTTTTTAATGAGACTGTTAATAGAGAAAGATATTTAGATTTTTTAAGTAACAAATTGCCACTTCTTTTAGAAGACGTACCCTTGGCCATTCGTCGTGACATGTTCTTGCAATATGATGGGTGCCGGCACATTATTTTAGAGATGTTCGGAATTTCTTAGATCAATCATACCCTGAAAGGACGTGGAAGTTTATTTATTTGGCCACCAAGGTCTCCAGACCTACCTTGTTTAGATTTTTATTTGTGGGGGCGAATATAAGATCTCGTTTATGCCGATAGACCCACAACAAGAGCTGACATGATTGAAAGAATACGACAGACAATACGAAGTATTGCAAGGGCAGAAATTGAAACTGCTGTTCTCTCCACCCGTCAGCGATTGATTTCATGCATTGAAAATGATGGACGACATTTCGAACAGCTAGGGCGACACTAATTACGTAGTTATTTATTTAAGGTTTTAATTGTTAGATCTATCACTTTATTATTTTATAATTTGTTCTCATTGTTAGTAGCGACAGCATTACATTTAGGTAATCTAGCGGTAACCATAACATTAGTATGATAACAGTTTAAATTACTGCAGACCAATGTAAGATCTTTTCACTCAGGCCAAATTTAATAATTTCCGTTAACGCGAACTAGCCTACTAGACGTTGGAAGAACAATTCCCACCATTTACCTGTTTCTTACGATATCTCAGGATAGGAAAAAGATATCGACTTGCGGTTTTCACTGTTTTATTACTAATTTAGTCTACTTTTTAAAGACCTACTTAAATTTTTATGCTTCCATTTAAAATTGTAAAGAGAAAACACAATATAAAAAAATATTAAACAGCGCCCTCTAGCCTTTATATTATTAATCAGATTGCTTCAAATTTAGAAATTTTCTATTGTTTAACAAAAGCTCTTTCAAACAACATCAAGTTTATTAAAATCGGTCAAGCAGAACCTGAATTAAAGGCGTTTTTCGTAACATGCTTCCCACTCTCCCCTACCCCTTATTTGAAGAGATAGACTAAAACTTGTAAAATAAAAAATATGCAGAATTTGCCGCCGAGGAATCTGATTATAATATTTAATATGCCCCTTAATTGAGTAAATTTTGAAAAATTTTGCTTTTTAAAATTTTAACTGTCAAATACGTCCTCTAGCGGTGGACCTACAATTCTGAAAATAATTTCCAGGCGTTTATCGAAGCCACTGTTGTTATAAAATTTTTTTCCCCGAACCTGTGATATAATCCATTCCTGAGATATGGCCGACGGCCGTTCTTAGTTGGCCACCCGGTACATGTACATTTTTAGCTTTTTAACACAAAACATCCCTTATTGCCAATTACATAGCAACTATATCTGAAATTATACACTGGTTGCATTTTGTAAAAGAAAAATATCTGAACCCTACCATGCTCATTGTTCCAATACTGGAATAATAAGGTTATTTTAGGTAATACTAAAAAACAAAAAATAAAGTTAACATAACGGAAGTTGAAATCATAAGGACAGTATATTAGCGATAAAATAAATAGACTACTATTTTCTTGTAAAATTCTGTTAAATTTACTTACTTTTTTGAAGCCATGTTTTACCACGAAAAAAGTTTATCACAACACGCACAACTGTTTGATGACTAGATTAACCGCTTTTGAACATTGCATACATCGCGGTCTCAACAAACGCGCCCTCTTTTAGACAAGACCAAAATTAAAATGTTTTAACGCAAGGGATCTGTAAAACACCAATAATGCCATTAATGGAACAAAATGGAACGAAAACGGGTTAAAACGAATCCTTATGTTTGTCTCAGACTAATGAAAGTAATTAGTCTCTTTAGATTAGAATTAAACTTCCTCCAATATCTTCTACAACTTTTGTCCTGTAAAAGTATACCACTAATTGTATAACTGTGTTTATGTGTGTAGCATCCAACAACGCTTATTTCGCCATTCCAAATGCATTTAGCGTAAATATTCTCTGGTGTTCAAACGTAGGTAAATTAATAATTTCTGACAGAGAGAAACTACCGTTGAGTATGAGTATTAGTTATATTGAGTTCTTTATGAAATGCTAGTTTAATTAATTTTAGTAATAATGTAGCATGGTCCATATACATGTTGATTTAGGAAATAATATACTACATTTGTAACAGCCTGCGAACTTGTACTAATATTGTTTTATCCCAATATCACATATATTTTGATCTATTTGCATTGCTTTGAGGTGAGGATTTACGCAACGTATATTGATGTTTAAAGCGAGGGTATAAAGCAATGAATGAATACATTTTAAACGTACTTGTAGTGTATTACGTTTAATGCTATAAGAAATCTTTCAGTCCATCAAAAAATGTTATTATTTAATTCTTAAAACTGTACAGTTGCCACTTGTTAAACCGACACCTACGGGACAGGGAGGGTGTCGGATTACCGAAAACGTCGGATTACCAAATATTGTATTTCTTTCACCGATTTTAACCGTATATATACATAATTTCAGAAAAGTCATCTTTTGTTGCATATCGAGTACTCTTTGACTATTGAAGATTCAAATACAAAGTTTAGGCCATTTTTTTTTCAGTATATACATACATAAAACAAATATTTATTGAATGCAAAAACGTTTGTATTATTGTAGCGATGTCGGGGGAGGGGGGGGGGCGTCGGATTACCGAATGTGTCAAACAATCAAGAGTCGTATTATCGAGTGGCAGCTGTAATTTAGAAACATAAAAAGAAGAACACCCAGTAATAATCAATTTATTTGAATATTTTTTTGGTATGCAAGTGTATTCGAGTTAGACTAGTAAACGATCAAAATTTGATAAAAATTAAACTTTTTCAAAAAAACTTAATAATGTGTTGCGCCACCAGGATGTCTTATGCACTCATGAGGTGATCGATTTCCTCCTGGGGTATCTCATTCCATGCTATCTGTAACTCATGCTGCAGAGCCACTAGGGTTTGTGGGGGGTGATGGTAAAAGATCGGGAGATCTCGGTGGCCAAGGCAACAAAGCAACTTGATTGGCCTCAAAATTAGCCGAAGAAGCCCTAGCAATATGAGGTCGTGCGTGGTCTTGTTGGAATGTGCTATTGGGGATGGTCTGAATATAAGGTACAATATGGGGTTCTACGATATCCTGTATGTAGCGCGCAGCGGTCATGTTACCTCTAATGAAGACCAAAGGTGACCTACTTCCAATAGCAATAGCCCCCCATACCATAACTGCAACTGTGTGGTGCACATGCCTTTCCACAGAAAATTGGTGATCTTGTCTTTCACCACGCCGTCTTCTCACTGTTACACGTCCGTCATGCATGACCAAACAAAATCTGGACTCATCACTGAAGACAACTGAATTCAATTCTTGGTCCCAATGTGCCCGTTCTCTACACCACGCTATACGATCACGTCGGTGACCAGGAGTCAGTGGTAGCACAAATTGGGGTCGGTATGAAAAGAGTCCAAAGGATATTATCCGGCTATAAACAGTTCGCATTCCAATCGCCCTTTCATGTTCTGCAAACCACGGGTCCGCAATCGCCCGTGCAGACGAAAAGCGGTCCCGTAGAGCCAATACTCTAATACGGCGATCTTCGACTTCTGTGGTTCTTCGAGGACATCCTGTACCTCTCGCTCTTCGTGTACGGCCCTTTTGGTTCCATTCCCGAACACAGACTGCCACAGTATTTAAACTCCCTTGCGTTCTATCGGCTATATCTTTCATAGAAAAGTAAGCCTCTCGTAAGCCCACAATTCGATCGCTATCAAACTCGCTTAACTGCCGAAAATTTTGGTGCCTTCGCACTCGAGGCATCGTGATTCAATTAAAGAAGCTTTTTGTAATATGTTTTACAGGCCTTAAATGACAACTGTAGTTACAAATGGTTTTAAGGCTACGTGATCGTAAATGTTTTTGAAAGAGGTTAACTCAAGAACCGCTAGAGTAATATGGCTAAAAAATTGACCGTTTTTTATCTAAACATAAAGAAACATATTCCCACAATTTTTTTACAAAATATTCATTATTACTGGGTGTTCTTCTTTCTACGTCACTTAGTATAATATATCTAAAAAGGATATTATAAAGACTTTAAATTTTACGAGTAATTCTGTAATTTCTGTTACTAATCAAAACCTAAATACAAATTGCATTCTCGTTCGTGCGGTTTATAAAAAAATATTGTTAAAATAAATATATGTGTATACAAGGTGATCCAAATCAAGTCCGCACCATTGGTAACTTCTTCATTGTTAAAGCTACAACATCGGTTCAATTAGCAAACTTGTATAATTTCTTCCGCTGATTACAATAGTGGAATTGAAAAAAAAAACGATTGAACGTTGCGTTTTTGAGTTTTTAGGCAAAATTATCTGTTGAAAATAGAACTCATATTTTGTCCTTTGTATGTTTTGAAAATGGTTTTTTAGATGAAGTATATCTTGTAAGCAGACAAAATATGATTTTTAGGCAAAATGGAGCACCTGCTCACAAAAATCGAGAAACTAGTCATCTTCTGAATATTCTTTTTAATGACAGGTGGATTGCAATTAATGGACCGATTGCATGGCCTTCAAGATCGCCTGATTTCACCCTACTCGATTTTTTCTTGTGAGGTTTTCTGAATACAATAATGTTGATGCTCTCGAAAATGTAGTTCGAGAAGAATTTGGTCAAAAAGGTGACAGAGCCTTTTTGAAAAGTGTGAAAGATGTTCATGAACGAGTTGAAAAATGTCTTCAGGAACGAGGTGGAATTTTTCATCTTAAATAGAGTTTATTTGCTAGAACCTAGAACAAAATGTTGTTTGATAATGAAATTCATCGTTTTCAGTGTTTTTTAAATCTAGTTTTTTTTTTTATATTTTCATAAGTTCATTATAAGTATCGTGATGTGTTTCCATGGCCTCCTAATTAGTTTAAAATTAATTTATGTTCTCGTTCCTATACATAAATCCGTTATTTTTAATCCTAGCAAAAAAGTTTATAATAACCATTTTTGTTGAGCCAAACACGAGTAATTAATCAAAGTGGCGTTTTTTAAATAAAACATGCGCGTTATGCTATATCTCAATTCTCCTGTCAACATTTAGGCCTCTGCATAAAGTAACCTAATTAATTGTTTATTAATTAACCACTTTAGTAACTAATAGCGTTTGGATCCATCAGACAACCAATTTTATCCCCTCTTCCGTGGATCCGAAAACTCTTCTACGTCAGAGTCCCAACCTTTTTTACTACTTAAACATTAGTCAATCTTTGACGTGGCGCCATTAAGCGAAACCGTGCCCGTTCCCGAGAAATGATATAATTATAACCGCGATACGCGCTTACAGTAGTTTGTTTTGAGGCCATTGTCGCTTCCACTGCACCACTAAACCGTCCCTGATGAGATCCAGAAGTTTGTCGCTTTGGGAAGGCTCCCCCTGTAGCCGACCATCCTTGTTGCTATAGAACACCTGAATTAACACCCGTGGAAAATGTAACGTCGGGAACCTAATTTCTGAATTCGCTGTGTACTTACACCGCTCCACAGAAGGGTTGTTCCCCTAAATTCTGCTGGTTCCCACAGTGCCTACCACACAGTGCTATGGGCAGCCTGCCCAGTTTTATTGACGGATCATAGACTATAGGGTACACATAAATGCTTACACGCCACCACCGGCATCTTACAATTGCATGGTGAGCGAAAAACTAGACCATAATCAGATTGTTCTTTTAAATAATAAACATCTAAAAAATTCGTAATATAAAAGTGCATTACGTAATGTCAGACGTTACTATTGTAAACATTAACTTAAAGAGATATCCCTGTTTAAATTATTTTCTAATACCTGAAACCGAGAAGAATCACACTTTCTATGCTTAGAAGTGAATACAACACCGCAAGTCACGTACTTAGTCCGGTCGGTACGAGGTGTAGCGCAATCGCTGTAGTACTGATTTGCTGTGCACTTGACACAGCGTGCGGCTTCTCTGCCCGCTGTGCGTGACGAACCACATACTCCACCCGCCGGATCTTCCTTACGTCCTCTTCTGTTTGTAGCATCACCAGCAGAAGACGAATCGGTCTTCCTTGCTTGTTCATTCTGAAACAAGAAATAGGATTAATATCGCGTTCTTGTAGGTCTTTGTAAACGTCGATCTCGGAGACTTCTACAGGTACTCCCCGTGAACGTACGTTTACTCGTTGTCTGATAGGTATGGTACGGAGTGCCATGTCTATCGATATACCGTATTAGCTTGTCACGATCCTTGACTGTAGTAGGCTGTATCCTGAATCCATCGCTGATTGTCTTTGCTCGGGTGATGGCATTCGCTCCTCCGTACAATTCTCGAGAAAAAGTGACCCAGTTCTCCCTCTCGCGAACGATTACCGGAGGCACCCTCTCCTGGTGATAGCGGCTTCTACGAATTCCGGGCGAACCGTGGTGTCAGCAAGGGCACCGTACGCGTTGGCGGTCGATGTGGACGTCGTCAGGCGGTCTAACGGTGTCTTCGTAGGCCTCTTCTTCTGCATCAGGAATTAATTCTTCGTAGGGTGATGACCCGTTCTCTGCCGCGTCGTGCATCGGTGATGCTGTTACTACGGTTACGGTAGCCGGAATGTCTTCTGTCTTCGTACTTTCTGTCTTCTTCTTTCTTCTCATCCTGTTGTTGTGCTGGATGCAAGGTCAGGCCGGTGTCGCAGCTCCAACGGTGAGAACTCTATATTACTCGGCAGCGTAGTAACATAGCATCTCTCGAGCTTCTGCTCTCCACCTGGCATCGTGATAACAATACAGGTAGAGGCTGGTCGATTTGTTCTTTTTAAAACGCTTAAGCGATTTTTTGATGTTCGCTGTTCCGAACGCGAACAGCGATTGTAGTGAGAGTAGGAAAGGGGGAGGGCGGGCTGCTTGAGCGTTCCAAACTCCTTCAGCCACAATCATGGATTCCCAGCATACATACATTCATTACGTATATATGCGTGGTGGGATTAAAGACAGGATTGGAAGGAACGGAGTTAGGGTTCTGAGGGGGAAAATACTACCCCAAAAAATGCCTAAGTAGCCGCACGCAGTGGCCATGCCTCTACATGTGAATGAGGTAAACCCCCTGAAAAACCTCATACAAGGTAGACGGTAACAAGAATCGAACCCATTACTTCTCGAATGCTAAGCAAGTCGTGTCACCACTACTTTATCAGCTCGGTTAAGTGAGAGTAGCACATCTTTCGCTTTTATCTCAAACGTCGGAAGGCGGGAACAGCTTCTGGTGGTAATTCTATTGCAGAGTTTGGTTGTTAGACTGGTGGGGACTATGACGAAGAAAAATTCTTAACGTTTTTGAAATAACGTCGGAGGGGATGTACATTTATTATTTGATGATTTAAGCAATTTAATTAAAACAGGTTAATTAACAAATAATTTTCAACGAAATTAGATAGACACATTTAATATTAAAGTAAGCGTATGTAAATTAAAATTGAGAAAGTATTAGACAATAGCGTAGGCATGTAAGGTAAAATAAATTAAATAATAATTGAGAGAATTTTTATTTTTATTATAGAAATAGAAGGTTATGCAATCGCCTTTCTAAGATTACATTGCATGCTACATTATTCATCCACAAAATCTTTTCATTTTTTGAGATTAATACTACAGCCCAAATGAAAGAACTACTTCTACTAAGGAATGTTAAATGATAAATGTGGCGCCTATAAAATTCGTACTTACAAGCGTAAACTTCATATGGGCAACAGTGGAATGTTGCGTTTCTGCCGAAATTCATATTAAAATTTATGGAAGCAAATTTAATTAAAATCAACAAAAGTGTATTTTTACGAAAACTTTGTTCGAATGATTGATCAATCGAATCTTGAATATAAATAATTGTCATGCAAGTTAAACTAGTCCGTTCTTAATTATAAAATGTTTATCAACAGGTTGTTAAGTACTTCAAGATACATAGAATTGTTTAATTTTTAATAGGTATTATTTTAAACATCACGTGAATATAAAGCTCTAGTTTCTTCATTTTGTAATGACACTGTGATCCCTGTTTTCGTTAATATTGCTTTGGTAGAAGTTATTTGGAATATTGCGCCTTTATTTACATTTATTTTGATTTGTTTTCAAGTTTTCCTGTTCTTACTTTCTAAGGTTTCAAAGAAATTTAATATTACTCTACATTCTATTTAGCCTGTGTAAGGTAGGAAATGTATATATCGAATTAATAATAAAATTTTCATTTCATATAATGATTACATTATTTTCAGTACGGCACGCTATATTTGCTGCTATACAGGGTGAGTTTTTTTTCATTATTTACATGTGGATCTCGGAAACCATAAGAGTTACACGTTTGCTTAAATGGGGAAAGATTTGCTTCTTTAAAAATCTAATCCAGATACGTTTTTGTTGATTTAAGAAAACGCATGGCTTACTAGATGTTTGTAAAAAAGTAAAATTCTCCGAAATCGTTTCAGCGCTTTAATTCGTTTATTTCTAAAGACAGAGAAAAATTGTTTAAATACAAATTGTAGATAATTTTGTGCCTAATAATGTCACCGTACTAGTTTTTTAATTTTCCTTAGAATTTTGAAGTTATGAAGCAAAGTTGAATTTTTTTAAATGGAAACCATAGTTGGCATATTTTAATAGTGCATTTTTTCTGATTTTAATGATGAAAGGGTTGTATAACATATTTTAATAAATAAAAGAACAGTGCACGTTTTTCAATTATTAGGTTTAACAAAAATCATATCTTGCCATGGAAAACAATAGAAATTTACAGTAAGTGTTCAAAATGTCCACCATTATTGTCGACACACATGCGAGACCTGTTCAACACGAAGTTAACAATCTTCCTAATTTTACACCCATCTAATCTGTTAAACGCATTAATAACAGCTTCCCGTAGCTCCTGCTAGGTTGCATATGCTCGCACATATACGAGATCTTTTATTACTCCAAATACAAAAAAGTCTAAAGGTGAAAGATCACGGGAACGTGCAGCCCATAAAACAGGACCATTTCTGCCTATCCACGAGTTTGGAAAAGTTTCATCTAAATATCTTTTAACTTGCGCCTGATAGTGGGGTAGGGCACCGTCGTGTTGATACCACTGTATGTTTGCACGGGTTTGTAAGTTTAATTAATCTAGGATATGGTTAAAATACTCCTTAAGAAATTGTAAATATCGATTTCCAGTTAAAGTCCAACTAAAAATAAATGGCCGAACAAGCTGCGAACCAATAACACCGCACCATAAATTGAATCCAAATTTAATCTGAGGTCGTCTTTCTTGTAAACGGTGACGATTTGCTTGGGCCCACAGGTGTTCATTATGGCGATTGAATATACTACAGTTTGTAAAATGTGCTTCGTCGGTCCATAAGATCTGCATCGGAAAGTTGTTATTTTCGTGGCACATATTTATGAACCAATTTGTCGAACTGAATATTTATAAGGATGGTATTTATGTTTTGCTCAAGTTTTCACTATTGTGCGTTGTGAGATTGCAGCGTCTTGTGCAATTTGCCATGTTGATGTAGATGGATTTTGATTTAGCTAGAACATTTATCTGCAAGCTTTCATCAATATTACCTTTATTTATGGGCTTCACAAAACCACTGATCTCTTTTAAATGGTTGTATACATTCTTGAAGGTATCTAAATATGGTCGATGGTGAACAAAATACAATAATAGCGTTCGGCCGCTCGTTGACTGTTTTTTTTTACAATTGATGTAACATGCGATCATATCAAGTTTCTCGAAATTTACGTACACCATAATTTTCTAAAGCAACTCCACACTGATAAAACCGGTAAGAACGAACTGTCAAAGATGAAGATAAATAACCCTTCAGTTGATTTACTTTTCTTTTCCATGGCAAGATATGATTGTTGTTAAACCTAATAATAGAAAACGTGTATTGTGCTTTTATTTATTAAAATAAGTTACACAACCCTTACATCATTACAATCATAAAAAAAATCACTATTAAAATATGTCATAGCTAACTATGGTTTCCGTTTAAAAAAAATCATCTTTGCTTCATAACTTCAAAATGCTAAGCAAAACTAAAAAAACTAGTACGGTGACGTGATGTGGCACAAAATTATCAACTGATTGTATTTAAACAATTTTGATGTATCTTTAGAAATAAACGAATTAAAACGCTGAAACGATTTTGGAAATTATACTTTTTTACAAATATCTAGTAAACCATACATTTTCTTAAATCAACAAAAGCGTATCTGTTCAAAAGAAGTAAATCTTTCCCCATTTAAGCAAAGGAGGCAACTCTTTTAATCTGAATTAGTTACTGTACGATCAAAAGTTCAAGAATAAGTATAAGTAATATATTATACTTCGAACACAATGGCTTACAAAATACAATACATTTAACACCAGCAATAAACGTATTACTGTCATTTGGGACAGAAATACTACGGTGAACTTGCCCGTATTGTAAAGTTAGTAATCTTTTCTCAGTTAGGCGATTTTTTATTTGAAAGCATAGTGTGTTGATTTTCTTTGCTCAAGTTGTACAATGTAACCTCCAAGTAAGCCTGAATGAATTCCCAGGAATTTTACTTTTTCAGTTTTTGAAGGTGTACACTACTTACAAGTAGTGAACTATCATCGTGAGTTATTTGTTTTAGCGAAATTAATGTGTAATTTATTGTTACTGAAGTACTGATTCACTTCAGTCAGATTATTGCTGTTTAATTGGGCTATTGTGTCATAAAGAAGTATGGGGATTCCTTAAAAAATATAATGAAAAACACCGTTCTCAAAATGGAACCTTGAGCAACGCCAATATTAGTGGGTAGAACTGAGAATTCGTTACGAGGCTATTTATGCAGTCTTACCTTTTGTGTTCTACCTGTTAATCAGGAACGAAACAATTGGACTACGACAACACTAAGACCATATTATTCCACCCTATCCAGCAATATATCGTGATCCACACTGTCAAAGCACCCATAAGATGACAAAAGCACCTGACACGTTCTTTCTGGCATCCAATGCATCAATTATTTCATACTCTAAACAATGTACAGCAGTAATTATCAAACGTTCCTAATCCATCTTATCCATGTATATGCAATACTTTTATTAATTTTTAAGTGATACATGGGTAATGGAAATATATGGATAATTGTCGTCTATTTATGAATTCTTTTTGTGAACATGTCACTACAGCACTGTAGAATATGTGTAATCTTAACAGGTGTCGTATAAATAATTCACCCACTTAATGATTAATACTTCTAGCCCAGGTTTATAATTAGCTATGGAAAATAATGGATAACTAGAAGATTTTATGCCACTCTGCTGACCTGTAGATTAATAGGTCCAGGTTCAATAACATTTGATTTGCTTATTTACAAGAATAGAACTGCTTAGATATTTTCGCTTTACAAAAAAAAGGTGTTGCTTTAAACCTGAAAATAAATAATGTAATCTCGGACGCCAATTTGTTTTTAAGGAATAAATAACCTTAAAATAGAAAAGTCACAAAAAAACTCATGAAATTAACAAGTAAAAAAATAATGACAACAATGAGTTTTATTACGATACTTAATTTGATTATAAAATGTGAAGTAATTAATAATATGAAACACCTGAAGCAATTTCTTTTAGATTTTGGGTGTCACTGGAACTTCAGCAGATAGGAAAATGCTGTCGATTCATCACTTTAAATTTATTGCGCAATTTTAATATTGATATGCTGGTAATTCAAAATATATAGAAATTTCTTTATAAACCACCAAAATAAATTAATTTAGTATGGTTGAAAGTAAAATTTGGTAATTGAAATCCCACTTCGTAGTAGCCAAAGCTATTGCATCATCCTGCAAAGTTAACGTTAAAATAAAATTAAACCCAAAGTAAAAATAAGTGGTAAGAGTATAAGTAAAACTACAGACATGTAAATGCCTCAAATTTCAGTGCAATAATTTTAGCAACTCACCATATAAATGTGGCACTCTTAATAAAAAATGTAAACAAAGCGAAAATGGTTTCTATTTAAACATGTAGTTCAAGCAATGAATGAAGCACGCTCAAGGTAACCCTGCGCAATGACCGAAAGTGAATCGAAGCGCGGAAAGGGATGTGCAGACGTATAACACTTGAAATCATTTACTAAAGCTATATGGACATTTTTTTACGCCAATAAGGTATGCAACTAACGTTACACGAAATGCACCTAAGTTGCCAATATAAACGTAAACTTTAAACATACAGAAAGAGTTTGTTATATAGGGGCACTTTAACTTTCACTATTTGACATTGGGAATTCCCAAGGTCGCCCACGTGTGGGACGTATTTTGACCTTGAGATCGACCTTGGGTTTGGTTTTGGATTTAGTCTAGGGGTTGACCCCGGAGTTGGCCTTGAGCTGGAATTTGTATTCTAATAAAAGGTTCTAGTCTTGTAAGGATGTTATAGGAACCTGTTCGTGGGGTTTGTTCCTGCTATAAAAATTACATTCTAATAATGGGCAAGAAGAATTTATAGATCAAACATGTAAAGATGATGACAAGTGTTTTTCATAATAAAAGGATGTTATTTATTATTATTAATATTATTAATACTATTAATATTATTAATACTATTAATATTTATTAGGGCCAGTTTTGATTTTTATCAAAAATATCTCATAGATATCAAAACCTAGACCTTAAACGATTATGTTCTATGCTGTTTTTAAGTCTGAATTTTAAGCGTTAGCTCAAATTTTATCAGTATTTAAGGCTAATATGTTATATTTCTGCCTATTAATTAATTTCTATCTGAGTTTAAAAACGCAATTCTGTCCTAGAGAACTGCTTATAATGTGATTTTCGTAATAGGGTTTATTATAAAGAGACTGCATAATTGTTATTAAAATTAATACATTACTTTTAATTTCCATTTAAGGGTTGTTGCTTTTACGTATATACGAATTTTATTTCACTTATGTACTTATTTTTACCTTGAGAAAAAGTCAGCTTCAACATTATACATATAAACGAGTAATTAACTTGCCTGGTTGCTTTACAAAGCACGCTTTAAAATGATTTTCACCTTGAGAGTGTTAATTATATGAACAAGGTTTAAGCAGAAATAAAATGCATTAATACGTTGATTAATACACATATACCTTATATGTTGTTTACGTTTCATTGTGTACTCCCATTAATAGTGTTATTAATTAAAAGTAAATATTAAAGGTTGACTGTTACAATTTGCAATATACTTATTTTACCTTGAGAAAAAGTCACCTTCAACATTATACATATAAATGAGTAATTAACTTGTCGGTTTGCTTTACAAAACGCTTTATAATGATTTTTTCCTTGAGAATGTTAAATTATATGTACGAAGTTTAAACAGAAATAATATGCATCAAATGGTTACACATGTGCATTGTAGATTGTTTACTATTCATTGTGTACTCTTTTTAATAGTGTTATCAATTAAAAGTAAATATTGAAGGTCGACTATTAAAATTATGTGTACAAGGTTTAAGCAGAAATAAAATGCATCATGCAAATGTATTATAGATTGTCTACATTTCATTGTGAGCTCCTTTTAACAGTGTAAATATTGTTTGAATTTTAATAATAATTAATTGGGGTCTTCTTTATACCTCACTCGTAAGTAAGTGTGTGTTTTAGATTTAAAATCAATCGTATTACTTTTAGTACCCAGCTTAAATTGCGTAAATTTATTATTGATATGGAATATCATACTTTCTTTAAAACAGCAAAATATATTCATAACCATAAGACAGTTTTACACATAAGTTCTGCCTCGGCATATCTGTTGAGAAAGGGTTTAAATTTATAAAATGTACCCCTATGGAAGGTATTAGAGTGTTTCTACAGGAAGTGCACACCACGCATAAATCTACTCGAGGCAAGTACACTGCGATTAGCATTTTTTGAATTATGATTGATTGATCTTTGTGATATGCGATCTTTAAGTAATCACAATAGTGGATACAACTACATACTAGCGGTTATTGGGGTGTTTAGCTCGAGGTTTTGGATATGATCTCTTAAAACGAAGACAGTCGCATCTGTAACTGAAGCATTCACAGATATTTTTAAGGAAATTAATAATACAACGGCAAATCTACAAACGTGTAAAAGGAAAAGAGCTTAATTACGTGGAGGAGGACCTGGACTTGATCTTGATCAGATTGACATACATAAAATAAAATAATTTTTCTTTTTATGCTTTTTATTTATTCTATATATGCAAACGGTAGTGCCTAAGTTCTCAATCCTTCGTCGTTTAGAGTAATTTATTCTATACTGTTCAGATTCGTGCCTACTTAATACATTGTAACACCTATCTTTAACTATTTTCCTATCGTTACATACAAAAAAAGAGTCTTTACTGTTACTAAGCACCATATCTTTCATCGATTCAGATTTTATAACACGAGAGTTCTTATAGTTTAAGGTAATGCCCTTCACTTTACACACTGATTTAATTGCCTGTTCACTGGTTGAAAACACATTGTAACTGTAGCTTTTCGGCCCCGCACTAACGAACTCGGCTATATAACTTCCTTCACCGTACGCCTCCAGCTCGTCGGTCATCTGGCCGAGAAAATCCCCGCAATTTGGATTCCAGTCGTGGGGTTTTGCCACAAATATAACACTATCTGTATTATAATACAGAACGCGACGGTCCAGCTTCCCCAGATAACTATATAGTTCTAAACGTGCATGGATACATTAATAGTTTTTAGAGCTTCGCCTTCATCCTTCGGTCTATCCCAATTCACCATTACCGCATTATGGGTATAATGGATTGCACTTGAACCAAATGATCCGTAAACTATTTAAAAAAGTCCATTGGCTCCGATACAATACTGCACTAGGTTAAATTTTCACGTTGGCCAAACTTATCCCAAAAAGAAGTTAACATTAGCTTGGCCAAGTATCTTAAACCGGGATTTTTCTTAATGTTCTTTTCGTCTAGCTGAATTCCCTCTTTATTGTAATACTCCGTTATCTAATTGAACTTCTCGGCTTCTGACATACAATGACTAGGCCACCCTAAACAGTCCTGGTTGAGTCTCAGGAAATTATCGATGTAACCACTAAACAGTCCATCATGTGTTGTAATTTTATCATATGTGGTTACCTCATACTTCCAAATCCCAAAAAACGTCCAAAACTTTATAGTTTTTAGCGATAGCCTTATGCAACTCGTCGGTCACAAACGTTCCAACGAAACAACGGTCGGGTTCACTATGCCCGCATTCCCCTTCATTTCACTCAGCACCACAAGTCCTACATAACAAAAATATCAACTTGCCATGCATTTTTAAGGGCAAAACAGGGTGATAGAGGGCGGTTATTCTCGACATTTAGCTAAACCCTCCATTGTGTCTAATGAAATGTTCTTGCAATCTATGCCTGCATGAATTTTCTTTCTCGGACATCTGATCTGCACAATAATATTCAGGTGCAGGCAAGGACCCTCATAATTCTGATTCTGGGATGTGTTGAAAAGAAATGGGACTCGAGAAAATTGAAAGTTTTCGGAAATGCCGAGAGTGGTGATGGAATGCAATTTAGTTTTAGACATTGGAGATGACTTTGGGCTTCCATCGGTTATTATTAACTAGCATGCATCTAAGCAGAAAACATCCATCGTACCCTTTCATCTTATGTGCGATGCATGTAATTTTAAATTTTCGCGCTTTCTCAGCTACATATGACAGAAACGATTCAACAGGATCTTCCCTGAAAGTGTGCCCTCTTTCGCTACACATCGGACATCGTTTATCCAAATTGTCAGTGTATCGGATACAAACGGAGCAAACACTCGCAGCCACACATAGGTTGGGCTCATGCAGAAATCTATCATTCGTCCCCTCACACACCTCTCTTGCATGCATTCCAGATCGCATAAGATAAACATAGATGCTTTACATCACCAGTGTCACCTCGTACCCTGTTAATGGGCAAATAACAAAGATGGTCAATAGGTTTTGATTCTTGCGCGCGGAGCACTAGCTGTATCCGCATCCATGCTTACCCTTTATCTCAGTGATTTTAAGACACTTTAAACATCTACGTAATTTTTCACATATCCATACCCTTGTGGTTTTTAAGACATTCCGGCCCTTAAAAATCCCTCTTGCAATCAGTGAAAACAATTTTAGGATACATACATTTCACATGCCGTTTTTTGTCATTATAACGTTTTTTGCACTGTTCGCAGCAATAACTGTATGTAAATGCTGAAGTGAGACTGGTAATAACTAGTGCTCAAGTACTAAATTTAAAACTACTCTACCCGGTCCCCTAGGACCCTCAAAGTAAACTGAATCACCTATTCGCGAATTATAAACTGCTATAGTATATGAGGTTAATTGATTTTGATATGATTGAATATGATCATAACTACCGCCCGACTAAGGTCTGCGCCGCTGTTTTGGCAAAATTGCATAGCTCCCCCTTGAAGTAAAGGACATCTTGTTTCTATGCTACTGGCATTGTATCGTTATTTCTAAACGCTATTGCTAAGACTAGTGCTCGCGCTAAACAATTATTTTCATTCATTCTTGTCGGTACAACAATAGTACCCTTTGTTTTTGCTTTACAAAAGTTTTCAAACTTTATGACCGTCAAGCTCTTACTATAGCCAACAGGTACTGTGACTATCCACGTCTAAAACTAACAAGTCGCTCGAGAAAAAGCTAGCATTACTCTGCATTACTTTTTCCAGTAGTGACATTATCACCCTCAGCGACAATTGGTGCACTCTTCTAAATGACACGCCAATTAGTTTATCTAAGAAACTTGGGTTCCTTAATGTGATACAGACACGATCTGACGGAACCGCATCATTGACAATGAATGTATACAGTTCCTCGAATACACTCTGCAAAAAAATATGTGTTAAAGAAATAAATAGCATTTAGGAAATGGTATATTTTTACCTGCAGCCAAGTTAAGGGATTATCCTTGTATGTCTCGTCATTAAAGGTAAATAGCGATTTACGCGTAGTGTCAAATTTTCTTATAGATTTAGTGTTTCATTCACCAATTATATCTATATGATTGTATCTCATATATATATATATATATATATATATATATATATATATATATATATATTGAGATGTTTAGATAAGGTTAAGATAAGGATCGGATAGTTTTAAATGTTAATTTCTTTAAAAAAGGGTTGATTTCAAGCATAATACATGTACGAGACATTTAATTGATGTAATTTGGTTCACGATGGTTAGAAAGTGGATTTGTTTTGGGTAAAACAGTCTAAATAAAATTTATACATATTGGTTTAATCATAAAAAGCATTGTGCTACTTACAAAAATGTCAGGAATGTTAAATAAACTTATTTCCGTAAATTCAATTCAGTATTTTAGTTTGTTTCAATAAATTTCAATTATTCGAAAGTATTTTGACATGTGAATATTTTACAGGTGTTGTACACATAGTGTAAAGATAGATTTATATTAGGAACTTTGTAGAAGTAGATTAGAGTGCAGGAAATGTGGTGAAATTTAAGAAAGGGTTATAATATGAACTTAATATGATCATTTCTCACATATTTTTGGAAGCGATTGTGTGACAAACATAGTGATGCATTTTAAATATTAAGAACAGTGTATAGAGCATAATCACACAAAGATATTTACATGCAGATACATTTTTATGGTAGAATTTTATAAAAGTGTGTTAAACGATATGACTTCTTAATGTGACATTAAAATTATACAATACAAGCAAGATGAACAATAAATATAATAAAGACAGTTATTACAAATAGTTTGGACAACATTTTAATTTACATGAACGTTTTTAAACGCAATTTATTTATATTTTTAGAATTTAGTTAGGTTATGTCTGAAATTAAATGTTTTTTCACAAATATATAGTTTTTAGATTCAATTAGGATTAAATTGAATTGTTAAAGTGAATAATAGGAGGTTTTCCTCATATTTACATAGTAATTAACTTGGTACATAGCATTTCAACGCAAAATTTATGACATTTGGGTTGATTATACAGTTTTATTTGGTAAAGATAAAATTCCTTTAAATTTAAGATTTCGGACTTTAGATGTGTGTTTTCCAATGTAAAATTTTGTCAGGATTACATATATGTAAGTAATTTAACTGTAGTTTGTAAGATTAGTTAGATATAACCAATTTTAAATTAGAATAGGTCATTTTGTGTAATAGTTAAAAGAATCATATAAAGTTGCATATCTATTTATGCGTAATTTAATACAGATTTCATTTCTGTCATCAAAATTTAGATCTATAATTGTATAAGGAAGTTATCGCTAAAATTATAATTTAGTTAAGTTTTCAAATTATTTTCGACCAATCAGAAGCCAATAGAAGATGTGGTAACGAACAAAAGGGTATAAAAGGAATTGCCCTTGATCAGATCCCTCTCTATAATTTTGCCAGTTGTTTGAAAAGTTAAAAATAGTGTAGTGATTTTTGTGCATCAAGTAAGTTTAAATAACCTCAATAATTATCGGGAAGAATTTTAATATAAACGGAGAGACGAGAAATCAGGCGCAATTGTTTTTAAACCGACAATTGTTTAAAATTTAAGTTAGGTTACCTATACCTGTGCACATTCGTAAATTTCATTACGAATTATTTTCTTACTTGTGACGATTTATGTTGAACGTTTAAAAATTTCGTTTGTTGAATTTGAATATTGGTTACGTTTTGCCAAAATAAAATCGTAATCATTTTTCTTCAATTGTGTTTTATTTACTGCTGCGATTTTTAAATAATTCATATTTGAGCCGGAGCCTAAAAAAATAAAGTGACATTAACTTAAACCATTTACAATCATTAAATATTATTTAAACGATAAAGTTAGAAAGCATTAATACATTTAATACATTATCGATTTAAAATTTGTGATTGGGTGAAGCCGTAAAGTGGAGAAATACTAGCAGTTACCGAAGCAAAGTGAACAACAACCCGAGGGCCAGTCTGCAGCTTGTGGGTGAATGGTAGCAGTGAACTTCATACATAAAGATCCTCGTTCATATTGGAAAGTACCTGCATCTATTTGGAACCACCTGTCTGAAGACATCCGTTTGCAGTTTGGAGTATGCACATGTGAGTTAAAGTTTGATCATAACCCTGTTTATTTTGTTTTTATTTGTGATTTCCTGCAATTATTATTTGTTATATGTACAGGTGTAAATGTTTAAATAATACTTGTGTAAACACCTGCAAAATAAGCAAAATTTTAAATTATTTCCAGATTTTAAATTTCATTTATCCAGTTAAAATTATAAACACAAATTCAACAAGTTATTGTTTGACAGTTCTGACATTTTTGATAATTGTATTCAGTAACTTTATAACGCATGCGTTATTGTATAAATTTTGTTCAGATACATTTCTCATATAAGACAATTTTTATAAAGTGCAATCCACATATATTTTCGAACCTAAAATTGTTTCCCACTAAACCTGAACCCTATCCCCAAATTGAGATAAGAGCTAGTCCGGTGAATAAGTGTACACAAATTTATAATTATTATATTAACCATTATTATTTATTTCCCGACATCCCAATATATATATATATATATATATATATATATAATATACATATATATATATATATATATATATATATATATATATATATATATATATATATATATATATGTATATAGTTAGTTACACTCCACCAACTCTCCGTGCAGCCTCCGAAAAATCATTATAAATCTCTATCGAATCGATAGTGCCATTTTCACACATCTTATAACTAATAATATAGTGTGATTTTTTCAGTCCAAGGTCAACTCCACGGTCATCTGCCACTTCTATCAACAATACAGTTTAATAATTTTCATTCATATTTAATTTTAATCTTACGTTACCTATAATAATTTTAATAATAACTATACAGTCTCTTTATAATAAACCCATCACTAAAAATCACATTCTAAAACAGTTATCTATGCCTGAATGACGTTTAAACTCAGATAGACTTAAATAAAATAAAATATACGCTATCTAAAAATCCAAAGCCTCCATCGCTTTTATAAGATAATGCAGTTTAGCTATTTTCATTCATGTTTACTTATTCTCAACTCTACCATGCATGATATTAATAGACATAAATTAAATACATCTTAACTTAAAAAACTCCAGACCGCGCACTTCTGTAAACACATCAATAACCTTCTAGCGTCCTCCAGGTACCCTATCTTGAAAAGCGTAATTCGAACTTATTTGCAATAATGAAAATTCAAGTACAAAACAATCGCTAAGTGATTTATCTTGACTTGACTTACAATAATGTCACTATTACTCAAATTAATTGCCTGCCTTACTTTGACTTTCCGGGCAATAATTAAAATATTAGAATTTACTTATAAGTCTGATACTTAATTACTCGCAAACCTCCACTCTTATCAAATGAAGCAGCCGTTTAGTGGTAGGTACGTTATGCTATCTAAATTAGATAGGCTGGATGAGATAAGTGTTGCATCTTGAAGGGCAGGTAAAAAAATGAAACTACTCAAATTAAAATCAACGAGCCTTGCGCAGCGGTGGTTCAGCCCGTTAATATACTATTGTGGGAAAGAACAACCAATAAAACCAACTTTATTCATAAATAACCAATTGCACAAGTACACAACAAAAAACAAAGAAAGGGTTAAATATATAACAGAACACCATTAAATCAGGTTAAAGTGTGTACAAAATTATAACATTAAGAGAAAATGAATAAAGAGCAGTTTAGTTACACAGAAACAGAATAATAACAAAAACATATGTAGTCACACGCACAATTGGGTCATAAATAATCAAGATAAAAATCATAATAAAAATCGTAATACCAAACATGTGGCCCTTTAAGGGCAATCATACCGGTCTTTAAGTAAATCAGCACATAAAACCATAAAGAAAATTACGCTACATATAAAATATATCAACAGTAAAATTGCACAGGTGATAAGGTAAAGGCGGGGACAAAAGAAAACAGACAATAAATCAGCTCACAGGCAAATAATTCTATTTAAATAAACTGACAAAAAAACTCATTAAAACAAAGCCTTACAAGGGTAAGTTATAAATAGATCACAACATCGTGACCGCTGTATAAGTTTGAGGGCGTTAGAAAATACAGTGCTCTTTTCTCAGGCTACACATTCATCTATATAACAATAAAAACAATAAAAATAAAATTCGAGGTGCTAGACGGTTATCTTATCTCTGGAGTGTGTACACGCTTGCTAATTGCCTTTTACAGTTAGCCCACCTCTACACAAATATAAATATACACAACAACCAACAGTGCTAATTCGCACAAATACCAGAGTGAGGCTTTTATTTTAGCATATTTATGCTTTTCAAGGCCATGCTTGATTCTTTTAATACGTTACATAGGCTGGTAAAATGATGCGAGCTTTCATTTATATAAAAATACATACTTACACTGGAATAAATATTCGCTTAATTCGTCACAGACACAAATCGTTAACATACACGGTTTAACCCCGACAGAAAAGACAACTTAGTGTTGGCGAATGTACACGTAAGAATTATTTTAAAGCAAACTGTTTAGAATGAAGGTGTTTAATTAACCCAAAAATTGATCTGGCCGATTGATACTTTAAATGTAACTACTTTTCCCCGGATTTGAATCCTAATTAACTTTACTCCCGAAATCATCCCCAATTTTTTCAAAGGTAATACAAAAATAAGAAACATTAATTTCCATGGGAACAGTTTCATATTAATTATTGCACGACATCTTAATTTTAAATTCGTTCGTAACAAACCCTACATTTACGTCTCGGGTTGCAACGTATCAAACTTTGGATTTGCGCTCTGTTCAGCCGTAATTAACCATTAGATTAATGGCAGTTTGTTTACATTTCTTGATTTCTTATGCGCGCTCTTGCGCGCATAAGAAATTCCAATGATTCGTTAGGCCCTTTCAGTAAATCATTCTTAAGCGTGCACCCTCCTCAACATGTGTTTTACAATCCTAGACAAATATTAGTTACAAACAATCCCGTATTCCTTACATAAACATACATAAATAAAGTATTTTGAAACCAGCAAATTATGACGTACTATCAAGATATTAAAAATCCACTAATTAAAAACAATGGTGATTTGACAAACGTTTATTAGAATAATAAAATTTATGCTACCGCTACCTACAACATTAGTGCTATTGCTTATATTTGCAATTGTAATAAATATAAATATTAGTGGCATTTATGAATAAATTTGTATCACAATTGTCATTAATTTATTATAAATATTTGTTTTAAGTGACGAACATGCTATTTATTTAGTACAGTATATAGTAGTGTGGCTTTCATTCTAAATGAATATGATTGTATCCGAACTGGATAGTTGTACTGTAATTTTCTGACAGCTTGTAATTTGAATGTTTTGTTTTCAGGGTTGCTGATTGATTCAATCAAGGTTAAGCTTTATTTTGTTAGTCTGTGAAACTTCGTTCAAGTAAGGGGTAAGTTATATTTTGAATAATTATTTCAACTGACTCAATCTTATTTCCTGGGCATCCGCCTAAAATGTCTGACAAGTTCTATAGAATAACTGCCTAGAAGCCACTTTTCAAAATTGTATAATGTTTTCTTAAAACCTTAATCAAGGATGTAGAAGTATAATAATGATGAAAACTACGCTTACATTATTTATTTCGCTTACATTAACTACAAAACCTAATCAAAATTTCTTCGTAAACCCTTATCAGCTTTATATGTGATTTGAATTATTTAATAAAATCACTAAATGGTTCTTTCAAACTCAAATTCAATTTAGTACAAATATAAAAAGGGAGCAGAATTAAATGTCAAAAAATAATCACAACAATTAATAAACAAGGTTTTCTGGTTGATCAACCGATAAACAAGATAGTATCTACTAATTATTTTCTTTATATTACTAGTTTTTTTTTACACAAACAGCTTATCACCACAAAACAGCGATTGTATGCTAATCACATATACAGAATGGTTTAGTTAATTAATTCCCCATTCTTTAAACACGGAACGTACTAATAAAATACATATAATCAAATACTATTTTCGCCGAGAAGGAGGTGCAAATTAGTTTTTGAAATTTAAGAGTTGGCAATTCTGACTCTGTGCCGTCAGCGGCAGCGATCGGTGTTTGGAAGAAAAAGAACTTGTTTATTAAAGTAAGTGTTCCAAATGAGTGTTATTATTAACTGTTAGTTATTGGAAACGTTTTTTTTAAACTTAAATTCCAACGGACACTCGACGACGAAAGTTTTTGCTCATTTACCATTCTCTAATACGATAAAACTGGATGTCCCAATCCTATGAGGCTTTTAATCGTTTCCTGAGATCATCTGAAGTTCAGTTAACCGTTAATACTACCACGCTAACCAACTGCTCTATCCAGATACAACCCCAAATCGATGTAAATTTGGTCTTTATGTATGTAGAACTGATGTAAAATCTAAATAATAAATATTCATTGGCTGTTAACTAATTTTCAGTAAAAGTGTTTTTATTATTTTATTTCTTACAAATCAGAAGCGGGATTACCTACGCGCCGTTTAAACTTAACATTTTTAGCGAGCATTAGCGACCCGATTGATATATTTAGTGCGTACATATTTGTGTAATTATGGGTCGCTCGTCAAAATTAAACCGTGCAGGTAAAAAGCAAAAGCGTCAGTGTAGTTCACCATCGAGTTCATCAAGTTTGACATCTTCTGATGGTGTGCAGCGTTAAGTCAGAAGTTTAAAAAAGCGCCTAGCAAAAATAGAAGGCGCATAAAACTTCTGTGTCCAGTTGTGATAAAACGCTCGTGCCTACATTTGATCCCTGAAAAGATGGTTTGTCCATTAAAGCGTGGGTATAGCGAGTAGACGATGTCACACGTACGTACGAGTGGCCCGATACTGTGGTTGCAAAGATTGTTGCGAATCGACTTCGTGAAATGACCAGACGCTGGTATGATAGCCAACAATATTTAAATGTGGAACGGCGGTATCTCAGAGAGAGTTTGACTAAGCAATTTCGTAAACCACTTCCGTTCTCTAAGTTGTTGCTCGATGCTGCGAATTATCAGGCTGCCCCTGGACAAGATCTGGGCAAGTACTGTTTTGACAAACTAGCTAAATTGAAGTTGCTCAATGTACACATACCTGAACCGTACCTTGTTCACGCTGTAATTGGTGGAATAACGACAATATTGCTAGTTCGGATGGATCATCCAATTTCGAAGAGACCAATGAAATCTATGCTTTCCTGAGTACTCTGGGATGTGTCCCAGATAGGAGGGCTGGTAGTCAAAACAAGTAAGATTTAGGAAGCCTGCTGGAGCGGGATATTTAAGCATAATAGCAGTTGTTTTAACTGTAAAGGACCCCATTACGCGAGTGGGTGCCCCAAGCCTCATGTAGAATGGGTTAATTGCAAACGATTGGTCATATTCAGAATAAATTCCAGTACCAACCAGCCGAAGACGTATTCTAACCATGATAATAATGAAGCCAACACACAGCACATCGGTTTGAAAAATCCTTATCTAAAGTATGTCACTATTAATCATAGAAAAGTAAACTGCTTGATAGATACGGGTAGTACGTCAAGTTTAATTCGGAATCCATTTTGGAAAAAACGGGTTTGCAGTATCAACCTGATTCAAATAAAATACTACGCAGCTTTGACGGAAAGTTGATCTCCGCTGTTGGAAGTAGATGAAGCCACTAATAAGGTCACTTTAATCGTGATGAGAGATGACAAATAGGTACAAGACTGTATAGTGTGTGGAGATTTCTTAAACTCGCCCAATGCAATATTCACGAAAAGTGAGAATAAAGTTAGCTAACTGAATTGCAGTTCTCGCCACGACTGGAAATCACGAATGTATGTGCGCATTCTGTGTTTGGTAATGTAGACTCGGATCTGAAAGAACAGTGTAAAGTATCGTTGAGTACATACCGAGCCTGCATCACCTATTCGATGGCGGATTTACGCAAGACAACTGCGACTAAATTAACCATTAAACGGTATAGTTCGGCCATCTAAGTCGCCCTATGCAAGTCCGGTTCTTTTGTTGAAGAAGAAGACTATTATCGAATGTGTGTTGACTATAGACGTTTAGATACAGCAACGGTAAAGAACAAGTACCCGCTACCGCTGATCGAGGAACAATTAGACAAGTTCGGGTGTCATCAATATTTTATTACCCTGGATTTGGCTTCGGGGTTCTACCAAGTCCCTGTTGCGGAAGAGTCAGTGCCTAAACCCGCTTTTGTCATACCGAATAATCATCTGGCGTTTCTAAGAATTTCATTTGGTCTTTCAAATGCGCGATTTTTTGAGGCTTACGAACAACGTTTCGGGGTCTTTGAAACGTTCTATTTCTTTTCCGTATATTGATGATGTGATCATATCGTGCCCAAATCCTAGGGAAGGATGGACCGATTGAGTCAGGTGCTGCAAGCTTAGCGTAAGAACCATTTGACATTGAAGTTAGAGAAATGTCGATTCTTTCAGCCAAATATAGAACTGCTTAGGTAGGGAAATCACAGTCGACGGAATAAAACCACGTGATCGAAATGGGCATGCCGTTTTTGAGATGAAAGAACCTCAGACAGTGACGGAGGTACAACAATTTCTAGGGTTATCGGGGTATTGTCATCGCCATTTAAAAATTATGCCAGAATGTTGGAGCCGCTAGTGAAAGTGCACCGTGGGTCTGGAGACCGCAGCAATAAGGTGATTTTGAATCTGTCAAAAGAATATTAACAACGAGATCAGTGTTGTTGGTCTTTAATCCCGAATTAGACACAGAATCACATACAGATGCCAGTTCACTGGGATTTGGTGCAATTTTGTTACAACAACATGATGAAACTTCACGCGTAGTAGCGTACTATAGTAAGCAGACTACGTTGAAGCAAAGATTTTATCATTCCTATTAGTTGGAGACAATGGCTGTTGTTTATGCTTAGCGGCATTTTAGAGTATACTTGGTTGGATTAAAATTTTGAGTACTAACTGATTACAATTATTTGAGGACGGCATTCTCAAAAAGAAACTTGATACCGCGAGTGGCGAGATGGTGGCTAGAATTACAGGACTTTAATTTTGAAACTGTGTATCGCGCAGGGAGATGCATGCCTCAGATTGATACATTGAGTAGGCAACCGGTCGACTTACGGGAGATTAACCAAGCCGACTTGAGTAAAAGCGATTGGATATTGGCAGCTCAGCTGCAGGATGAACAGATAGCTCGAATTCGCACTATTTTGAGCAGTGAAGGATGAACGAGATTATAAAAGGTTAGAAAATGGTAAAGGTTCTTGGGTGGTTCCCATAAATGCAAGCTGGCAAGTGAGCCGACTGTGTCATACTCAGACAGCTTATGCTGGTAATGAAAGCACGGTAAAGAGGATTCAGAGGTATTATTGTTTTGCAAAAATGCGACGCTTCGTAAGAAGTATGGTCGAGCATGTTTAAATTGCTCATATTACAAGAAGTGATCTGGTAAGAAGCAAGGGAATCTGTATACCATTGAAAAAGTGGACATGCCTTTTCGTATGTCTATGTAGACCATGTGGGATCCTTCGAGACTAGTGCCCGAGGGAATAAACTTTTGTCCGTCATAGTGGACGCCTTTAGGAAGTTTGTGATCATCGAATCGGTGAAGTCGCAAAAGACTCAACCGGTAGTGCTAGTGCTGCAATATATCATGTGTTTCTGTCGACTTGTATAACAAGTGATTGAGAAAGTGCTTTTATTGCACATAAGTTTAAACTGTTTTGTGAAACATAACACATCGCTGTCTCTACCCCACGCGCAAATAGATAATGCGAAAGGTATAATCGAACGATTCTTAATGCGTTAGCTATCCTTGGTACTGATAGTGAAGGTGTACGGTAGGGTACGCATGTGAAAGAAGTGCAAAGCGTGATAAATACTGCTTTTCATAAAGGTTTCAACCAGACACAGTACGAAGCTTTTATGGGGTACCAACTAAGGCTTATGGCACAAGCACCTTTTTTGGCGGAAGTTGATACAAAGATGGAACGCCTTGATTTGTCCGAGGTGACGCACAAAATGAAGAGGTATGTCACGGACAAACATCGCAGAGAGGTTAATAAACATAGTAAGGGTGATCTAGTAACTAGTTTGATAAATTCTGGATCAATTAAAAAGGTTTTGCCCAAGTATAGAGGCCCGTTCAGGGTGGTGTCCGTCATGTTTAATGATAGATATTTGGTAGAAGATTTACGAGAGGGACATCACAAGGCACGAACTGTAATAGTGGTAGAGAAATTAGAGCCCTGGTCTTCGGTCCAGGTCTAAACAGTAGTGTGAGGTCACCAACGTGATCACACAGTTCTGTATACCATAGTTTTGAGATGTGGTGTCGCCACATGGACACAACTGTCCAGTGACGTAATTTTTGAGATGTTGTTGTCGCCACACGATGATGTCTGTCATGCGGACATGGCCGTCCAGTTATGTAAAGTTTTGATATGTGGTTATAGCCACACGGGCATAATTGCCCAGGTACGTAAAGTTTTGATACGTGGTTGTCGCCACACGGACCTGATATACCTAGACTTTTTCCAGTGGTGTTCAATTGGAAGGCGGACTTAATGGATTTTGGAGAAAACGGAGCATAGGACAGGCAGTCTGTTAGGATGGTCGAATGTTACTAGTCAATAAATTTGAACTAGTAATTATAGGGCTATTGCCCAATTTATTTAATGGTATATAAGGTAAGGAGTGTAAAAATTACAAGGGCACTGTTGTTAACTGAATAGTGCGCCTGTTAATAATATCATATTATATTTAAGATATGTATGATAAATATGTTTAGTTTACGAATGGAATTGTAAAAAGTCACGTACGCGACTTTGGTTAATTAGGGAAAAGATGAATTAAGGAAATCAGTTGGTTATTACACGAGATTTATGTATATAATACATAATTATTCATTGGTGGTTAATAAATTTTGAGTAAGAAGTGTTGTTCATTGTGTTCTTATTATTTTATTTCTTACAGATCTTGTACAGGGTCTTCCTAAATGACCTTCACGTACTACTTGTACTTAATATTTCCTATTTCTCGGGCTACCTATGTAACTTATTAAATATCTGCATGCACTTTAGGTTGCATGTAATAACAACACTAGTTTAGGTAACTAACGAATACGCATTATTTCAATAATGTATATTAAATTCGAATATATTAAGTAAAAGGTCATTATACAACAAATATTCAGAAGGTAATGTAATCACGCATAAAACACAACGCAACCATGAATCAACTTGACTGCTGAGTCACCATCGATAATCTATATGAATACATCGGTAAGAGGGGAAACAGTCGACCATATCCAACAGCTACTCCAGCGTTCCTATTCACTATCGCAGTATTGCGTCATTGTCGGTTAGCTTGGATATAAGGCGCTTACATTCGGCCTTCCTGACTGGATATTGGTCGGCTCGCTTAATACCTGTAAACAAAATCCTACTGCTCCATAAGCAGGCCCGGGTATGGTCAAAGTGTTAAAATACCTCTCCCCTTTTTTTTTTTTCAATTGCTCAGCATGGTACAACATACTCAAAATAATCATAAATAAAGAAAAGTACCATACGACAGCGTACTGAAACCCAGGAACACATACTGTTTTGAGCATGCGCAATCCAACGGTTTTTTTTTTTTTTTTTTTTTTGACACTCGGGAGTATTAACGCCAACGCCCAATAAATTGTTCAGGCCTTAAATACTCCAATAGTGTATCAGTCACCCAGGAAAATATTTTCCAACAGCACCACTGGGCTCGGGAAACATTTTCCGACGGGCTGTCCAAAGCTCAGGAAAAATGCTTATTTCCAACAGCGTAAATCTAGGAAGTTATGAACCTTTACCTGATCTAAACCTCATCGAGTACGGTCCATTTCTTCATGTGTTCGGTAGCATAAACTCCGCTGTAAGGTAACCTTGATCGATTTGATCCGGCAATGTCAGAGACCTCATAGCGATCGTTAGGAAGTACCTTCGAGACACGGAACGGTCCCTTCCATTTTGGAACCAGCTTTTTGGATGTCCCAGTACTGACGATAGATGAGATCTTGACCAGCACTAAATCACCTTCAGCATACGACACAGTTTTAGACCTGTGTGAATCAAAACTGGCCTTTTGCCGTTGTTGATTAGCTTCTATCTGCCCAATAATTGATTGTCGTAGCTTCAAAACATCAACATTGTTCTCGGATTCCACCCATCCGACATTTTGAGGGCCTGTTCGATATCCCAGAAGTGCCTCCGCCGGAGTTGAGTTAATTGCCTTATTTAAGGTATTGTTAAGACCTAACTGGATATTGACAATGTTTTTATCCCATTCATTATTTTCAGTGTCTGCTCCCATTGTGGCCAACGAATCAAGAACGGTTCTGTTGTAACGTTCGACTTGTCCGTTGCCACGGGGCATGCCAACGGCATTAAGATGCAGCTGAATCTGTCGTTGCGCACAAAATTCCTTCATGTTTTTGGAAATGAATGCCTTTCCTCTGTCACTTATTATTCGTTTAGGCACTCCAAAATCTTAAGAATATGTGTAAGTTCTTCAACAACGTATCTCGTTTTTGTATTTTTGACAGCCTTTATAAAAGTGAACTTCGTAAAAGCATCTACTATAACAATAACATAGCTATTTTTCTGTTTGCTCCTACAGAAAGGACCCAAGTGGTCGATGTGAATTGTATGAAACGGTCTGGCTAGTTTCTTAATAGGGTGCAGGTATCCTGCTCGCTTTCCAGCAGGAACCTTATGGTACATACAATTGATACACGCATTCACATACTTCTGAACAAACCTTCGCATCTTTGGAAACCAGAAACTATTTGAGATTCTCTCGTACGTTTTGTCAAAGGCAAAATGACCAATGTCATCGTGATTGTATCTAAGAATTTGCCACCTGCTAGCTTTAGGTAAAACCGCACGATTCCCATATGCGGTGCGTTTATAGACTATACCCTTTTTCAAGTCAAAATCGTTGAAAATAGCTTTGTGGCTTATTCTTTCTCCTGACTGTAATATTCTTTTCATACTGCTAATATCCTTATCATCCTCTTGCGTTGCCAAAAGCCAATCATTTTCGCTTATTAAGGCAGCATAAACACCCTTCGTACAATCGACAACGGGGTTTCGGCTCAAAGCGTCAATGTGGGTCATGTTAGATCCAGGACGATGGATTACTTCAAATTGATATTCTTGCAACTCAAGGATCCACCTGCCTATGCGACGGTTTAAATCCCTTTTTAATATTGCACTTCTTACAGCAGAACAATCCGTACATATCTTAAAGTTTATTCCGACCAGATAATGTCTAAACCGTTGCACAGATTTAACTATAGCAAGAGCTTCTAACTCAAATGAATGATAGCGTTGTTCTGTTGGCGAGGTTGTCTTACTATAATATCCTACAACTTTTTCTTTACCATTCTCAATATGTACAAGCATTCCTGCCAATCCAATGCGACTAGCGTCCGTGTATAAAATTGTCTCCTTTTTGTGGTCAAATAGGGTTAATATTGGCGACGTGGTCATGAAACCTTTAAGAGTCTGATAAGCTTTTTGTTGTTCGTGGCCCCAAACCCAAGTTGTATTTTTCTTAAGCAAAACGGTAAGTGCTTTCGATGTTTGTGCAAACTGTGGTACGAATTTTCTGAAGTGGCCAACTAATCCCAAGAATTGGCGTACTTGATGGATATCTCTTGGAGCAGGAAATTTTTCTATGGCCTCTAATTTTGCTGAACTTGGCCTTATTTGACCACCTTTAATTATATAGCCCAAATATTCAATTTGTTCCGAAAGAAAATTACATTTCTTTAATTGTAGATTAACACCATATTCTTTAAATTTGGTCAAAACAGTCTTCAAAGTCTCAAGGTTCTCCTCGATAGTTTTCGAGAATATTAAACAGTCATCCAGGAAGCATATCACTTTGGTGAATCTTAAGTTTCCCAATATTGAATCTATGACGCGTTGAAAAACGTAGGGGGCATTGGTTAACCCAAAAGGAACTTTCAGATATTCATACTTTCCCTCTGGTGTGACAAAGGCAGTTATATGTATTGATTTCTCTGACAGTTTAATTTGGTGATATCCGGATCTACAGTCTAAAGTTGTGAAATATTTTTGTCCAGCCAATCTATCGATTAGATCTTCAATAATTGGCAACGGATAACTTTGTTTAATTGTCTGTTTGTTGACCATTCTGTAGTCCACCACCAAACGTTTATCCCCATCCTTTTTATTTACCATTAGAACCGGACTAGCAAAGGATGATAGGGAAGGGCGTATAGTTTCGTTATGCAGAAGTGCATCAACAATTTCGCGTAATGCCAGTTTTTCTGATTCGGCTAGTCTATACGGCCTTTGGACAATAGGAGTTTCTGATTTTAGCTGAATGGACATTTCAAAGTCCTTTATGCATCCCAGCCTTTCAGTTTCGCCAGGAAAACATTCTGAATATTGTTCGACTAATTTCAAAACTTTATTTCGACTTTCTCCGTCATCAATGCCAATTTTCACGAACTGCTTTTCAACACCACCTTCTTCCAAAGTAACAGAGTTTACCTTTAACCCTAGCGCACTAAATAATAATTTTTCACCAACGCGCGAGTATTTTATACGGAGGTCTTCCGTATAGTTCTGACCTATCACAATTTCTATACCCGGTATGCAGTCTTTGACAACCAGCAAATCAATAACTAGGGAGACACCGTCAATAGATACGCGGCAAGTTACTTTCTTTGACACTTTAATTTCCGAACCGCCGAAAACCGTAAGAACAATTGGTTTTAAAAATTGTGTAATTTGCAAATTTAATTTAGTAGCAATAGTTTCGGTGATTAACGAACACTCGCTTCCAAAGTCAACGTAACAAATTGATTCATCATTTTCATTTATTTTAACAGATTTATAAAATTTATTTTTGTCACCTTCGCTGGCTACAAAAAGAACGTTTTTGTTTTCGGGTTTCGTTGCACTAAATTGTGTTTGACCCGACATTTTTTTCTTTCGCTTAAAACACGTATCAATTGTATGTCCTTTAAGTCGACAATAATTACAATGTTCTTTATTCGAACCACCCTGTGGAACGTTTAAAGGGCAATTGTATTGTTTGTGATCGGATTGTTTGCATTTAAAACAAACAATTTTAGGTTTCTCGGTGTCCCATCTAAACGGTTTCGAAAGAAAACTCGGTTTACTAATAAAAGACCGTGATGTATCCGGCTTTTTATATAATTCAAAAGATTTTAAATAAACAGCCAATTTTGCAGGGTCCGTAATGTTAGCCGCTTTTACCGCAAACCGAATGTTCTGATTTTCCAGCCCACCTACTATCAAATTTACTTCATCACTCCCGCTCAATTGCAAATCCATTTTTCTGATGAGCGACAGCTTTTCAAAACAGTATTCGTACAAATTTTGGTTAGACTTGGGTTTAAAACTAAGCATTTCTCTCATTAGACCGTGTAAATCGCGTGTAGAGGGAAATGTGGCGACAAGTATAGATTTCCACTCGGACCACGATTTTGGAACAAAGGGAAGAGACTTATACCATATTTCAGCAGATCCCCTTAATTTATTAATAGCTAAATGAGAGATGGTGACATCATCCCAATTATAGATTGCTGCATGCTCATCAATTTTTCGCAACCAGATATTTATGTCGTGATGCAACGGGTCGAACTCCGGTATGTCCGTGTCCCGAACTGATACGCGCGGTCTTTGTTCGCTTCTTATACTATTAAGTATATCTAACAAACCTGAATTTTCAGCATTATTCCTTAGCAGTGACAACGGCGGCGTAAACGATCGTTTATGTTGATATTTTGCCCCTTTCGTTTTTCTATCTTTCCTTGATGGCTCGGAACCGTCAGACGAAGAGCTACTTGAACTGCTACTACTACGACGACGCCTGCTTTTTCTTTTTCCCATTTTAACACAATTTCTTGATTAAACTTCCACAAAACGAAATATCCCACTTCTGATAATAACAACACTAGTTTAGGTAACTAACGAATACGCATTATTTCAATAATGTATATTAAATTCGAATATATTAAGTAAAAGGTCATTATACAACAAATATTCAGAAGGTAATGTAATCACGCATAAAACACAACGCAACCATGAATCAACTTGACTGCTGAGTCACCATCGATAATCTATATGAATACATCGGTAAGAGGGGAAACAGTCGACCATATCCAACAGCTACTCCAGCGTTCCTATTCACTATCGCAGTATTGCGTCATTGTCGGTTAGCTTGGATATAAGGCGCTTACACATGTTTACTGCATTCTTTTAACTTTATTTTGATTTTGCTTTAGAAAATGGTTTTATTTACACTAGAATCGTTACTTTTATACAGCATTGGACAATTTTTAAATTTAATCTACTCAGTAACAGCAATAACAAGAAACTGGTTATATTTAAAGGAATTCTAGTTAGGTTTGATATTAAGGATTCTAAAAAACAGTAATTTTTGAAAATTGGAGGCTGCATTATTGTTAAATGCTAGCTGTAATACTTACTCTAATTGAACGGATAGAATTTAATTTTGCTTTGTATCTTCAGCGCACGGCTAAAAAGAATATTAAAAGGTATTTTCTTTAATTTCCGGTGCTTTCATAAAGAAGATTCTTTTAAAACCCTAATACTTTTCTATTAATAAGCAAAGCGAGGCGATAAGAACAATATTTGGAAACAGGGAACGTTAAGAAAAACAAAAAATCGATTATAAATACAAAAATATATTATTTCAGTACTTCCGTATTTCTGTTAATATTTGTTTTTAATTTAATTTTATGCGTTCATTTCAAACAGTTTTTATTGCTATTGTTATTAATATCGTTAATGGCAAAAAGCGCCAGCGTTATAAATATTTTCTATTACTATCGTATAAGGTTTTAATTATGTCTACCATCGAAGTAAAAAGTTTCGTCACCTGACTTTAAACGATTATATTTCGAAAACTATTAGGCTGATTTTAATCAAGCAACTTGCATCATAATCGATATTTTACTGTGTATGTGAACGTAGTTTAATATTTTTGTAACATTTACCTAGTACTAGCCCGAAATATATTCGAGAAAACACCATTTTTCACCACTTTTCATGCAAGACCAATCTTTATGAATGAATAATTAAAACACTAATTAATGGTTTGCCTTTATTTTTAGGTACACCTTTGCTTACAGGTTGATGATGATTTCATCACTTGCTATTATTTAAAAACCGTGTAATAAAGGAAAAATACCACGCTTGTTAACTCCCTTATTCTAAGCGTTATACGCAATATTTTTACAGGTTGCTATACATTCAAACCAATACCTAAATACGGAAAGATCGACTTTTTCTTAATTTACATAATTGCTAACCAAGGGATATAATTATAGTTATTAATGATACTAGTTCGATATGAACGTCATAATGAAACGCGTGTAAAGTCAAACCACGAGGCGTTAGCCGAGTGGTTTATTTACACAAGTTTCACTACGAAGTTCATATCGAACGTGTATGATTCAAAATTTAATCTACACCAGTCCAAATAGATTTTCTTTGCAAAGATTCGATTTGTTTACAATATCAGAAACGTTTTTGTAAATAAAAATTCAAAATTATTAAGTGCCCATATTAATCGATGTTATAGTAACCGCGCTTGTTGATTATTGCAATTTTTACGTTGACAACGTCATTATTTACGTTCAATTTTGTGCTTTACATGAGTTTCACGCACTGATGGACTGAATTTAACAAATTGTACAGACTTTATAATTAATGTTTACAATAAATAAATGTTGGTAAAGATTTTATAATGAAGTAAAAGTTGTAACTAACTTTCTTTTTGCCTGTTTTTTATTTTAAAATTTGCGTGTTATTCATAATGGCACTGGGTGCTATTATGAAGGCCATAATAACACCCAAATGAAGATGATAAATATGTCATAATGACACTGGCGTAGATTAAGTATTTTATTGAACAAATATAACGTCTAACTGTACGCAGAGGTAACATCGGTCCCGGAAAGTTTACCAAAAACAGTTGAAGGAAAATAGTTTACCGAAAACAGTTTACCGAAAGACAATTAACCGAAAGGTCAACTTACCGAAAGGACAGTTGGCCGAATTACAATTTACCGAAAAACATTTTTGCCGAAATACAGTTTACCGAAAGAGAAGTTAACCGAAAATTATGGTTCACGGCCATTTCCCGCCGAAAAAATTCCGACGCTGCTTTAAATAAAATGACATAATATGCAAAGAAGGAGCTTTAATAATACGTTTCATTGCGTTGAAATAATACGTGCGTACTTAAAAAACCGTTATTATTATTAATTTAAATTGGAAGCGATTCCCTTTAAAAACATCAGCTTATCAGCGTCGTACAGTTTTTCATTCTAATATTTAGATCACAGTTTACTTTTTTGTGGTGGTTGAATGCTCTCTTACAAATTTTATATTACATACCTCTAATATCTTAATGATTTCGGATATTCTGCAGATAGAGTTAATATTTAAAAATATCAATGTTTATTCTTGCAAGGGAAACATAATTAATTATTTTGTGTGAGTAATAAATGAAGGTAGCTTACTAATAGTATGCTGATACAATCGCTACATTAATGACATCACAACGAACAAAAGTATTAATAACAATATTTTTGCTATAGCTAATTAATAGGAAGTCATTATTGTTATAAATGAGCTCTCAAAATCCCTACATTACAAATATCCCCATTTTATTTCATTAGTAAGTATCATTGTAATATTATCAAGAAAATAGTATTTTTAGTTAGACATTTCAACGAATTCAGACTTTTTAGATTTAGACATTTGTTATGTTGTTATAGCATTATGATACATTTTCGGTTAATATTCCTTTCGGTAAACTGTGTTTAGGTAAAAATGTTTTTCGGTCAATTGTAATTCGACCAATTGTTGTTTCGGTAAATTCACCTTTCGGTTAATTGTCTTTCGGTAAACTGTTTTCGATAAACTGTTTTCGGTAAACTTTCCTAGATCCAGGTAACATGGGAAGAGATTCAAAGCGCCACCTCGAGTCGCCTCTACCGAGAAATCGTAATTTATGAAGTGCGGCAAAATAGTTTCATGTATTAATAATTTTTAACATACAGTACAACTTCAATAGTTCGGACAGTCGCTAGCCCGAGCACTCCAGTAATCCGGACACTGCTATTATTCGGGCGTTTTGAGAATTTTGCCTCTGTAATCACAAAGATACTATATACAAAATAATGCAAAGTAAGACGAATTTTCCTGTCTGAACAAGCAGAAATTAGTCACTTTAACATTTACAAACGGCGTCATTTAGCATTTGATTTTCAACCGCGTGCTGAACATAATGGCTCCAAACAAAAGAGCACATAAAACACTTACACTTGCAGACAAATCTAAAATACTAGATTACCTTGATGCGGGAAAAAGTACACGTCAAATTGCAGAGAAATTTGATGTTCCAGAATCTACAGTGTTTGAAATAAAAAAAAAAAATAAGGACAAAATAAGAACTTTTATATAAAAAGCATTTCAAGGGACAGGTAAAAATGCCAATACATAATGTTTTACAAATTTACTTTATTTGGTATATTTTTGTAGGCAAAAGAAAAGTTATTAGAAAAGCAGAGCATCCTGAAGTTGAAATCGCATTGTATAATTGGTTTTTACAACAACGCAATGCGCACGTCCCAATTTCGTCAGAAATTTTACGAACTAAAGCTAAACATTTTTATGAACAAATAACAGGGAAAAGAGATTGTTTAGCAAGTTCTAGATGGCTAGATAAATTCAAGCTAAGACACGGAATTCGTTTTTTGAAGGTCCGTGGGGAAAAACTTTCCAGTGATGTTGCCGCCGTAATACCATTTCAGGAAAAATTTCGATCGGTTGTTGAAGAGATGGAATTAAGTAACGATCAAGTATATAATGCTGATGAATCAGCAATTTTTTGGAGAACTCTACCTGATACCACTTGGGTTCATCAAAATGAAAAATCAGCACCAGGTCGAAAAATATCATTTATGCCCTGCTGCAATGCGGCGGGCTCACATAAGTTGCCACTGTTTGTTTTGGGAAAAGCGGCTAATCCACGAGCCTTTAAAAACGAAAGTTCACTTCCAGTTGTTTACAAAGCGTCTAGAAAAGGATGGATGACAAAACCACTATTTATGGAATGGTTCAAAACATCTTTCATACCTGAAGTCAAAATTTTTTTAACTCAAAGTAACAAGCCCCATAAAGCGTTGCTGTTGGTAGATAATACACCATCACATCCATCTGGAAGAAGTCAATACTAATCCAAACTTCAAAATTATGTTTTTGCCACCGAATTGTACTGCTGTTTTACAGCCTATGGATCAGAATCTCATTCAGAATATAAAAGTGTCGTATAGGAATCGCCTCCTCGATCATGTCATTTTACATGAAGGTGAAGATATATTAACTCTTTCAAAGCAGTTTAATTTAAAAGATGCATGAACAATCTTAATGAATCTTGGAAAACCATAAAAATATCAGAAAAAGTTGGGCACAATTATGGCCTGAAATTACGGAATCAGAAGAATCAGATGATGAGAATATTCCACTCTCAGAACTTCAAAAGAAATATTGTCCAATATGTCAAGAAGATCTAAAAAAAAAATCACAGAATCCTTAAGAGTCATTGATCCAGAAAATAACTTGAACAGCGAAAACATTACTAAATGGGCTGTGGGAGAAAAAGAGTTTGTCGTTGATTTAAGCGAAGAAGAGCTTATCCAAGATGCATTAGCGATGAACAAAGAAAATCCAGGAGAATCTTCTGAATCAGAGAGTAGTGAAAATGTAGAGAAGGTGAAACATGTAGATGCTGTCAATGCATTTTCACTGACCATCAGGTGGGCTGACGAAAACAATCTTCCCATGGAAGTTTTGCTTTTGAAAAGACTCAAAGAAAAAGCATTTGATACGGCTGTATCAAAAACGGTTCAAACTAAAATATACACATATTTTGAAAAAAAGTAGAGTATGTGTTTCTGTGGAAATTTATGTGTAGGTATGTACATATGTACATATTTATTTATGGCACATACATTATGTACTCATATTAAAGATTTTTTGTACTATTTTAGTTTTTTTAGTTTTTGATTACCTTTATAATAAATTACCATTTTTAATAAATTCTGAGTTGTTCCCATTTTCCAAATAAGAAAAATTTATGAGTCACTCCAGTAATCCGGGCACCTCGATAGTCCGGGCACATGCCGGAACGATATCTGCCCGGACTATCGAAGTTATACTGTATACCTATAAAATATATACTGAAAGCTTTGTACCTGCTCAATCCTTTGTACATGTAACAATCAGTTCTTTATCTCTTACCATGTTACCCAAGTTAGTGCGCATGTTCAGAAAATACGTTTACTTTATTTACTTTTAAATTAAATTCACAAATGTGGATAACCTCTAATTTTTGTACGTAAGATACTGCTACTAAAGATACTATTTGTGTATGCGTTTGTGCGTGTGTGCGCGTGTGAGTGCGTGTGTGAGTGACTGAATGAGTGTGAGTGTGTGTGTGTGTGTGTGTGTGTGTGTGTGTGTGTGTGTGTGTGTGTGAGTGTGTGAGTGTGTGAGTGTGTGAGTGTGTGAGTGTGAGTGTGAGTGTGAGTGTGAGTGTGAGTGTGAGTGTGAGTGAGGTGTGAGTGTGAGTGTGAGTGTGAGTGTGGGTGTGAGTGTGAGCGTGAGTGTGAGTGTGAGTGTCTGTGTGTGTGTGTGTGTGTGTGTGTGTGTGTGTGTGTGTGTGCCTGCGTGCACGCGCTTGCGTGTGTGCGTGCGTGCGTGCGTGTGTTTTTAATTTTTTTACCTGGATCTCATGATGCAACACTTACGTCATCCAGCCTATCTAAATTATACAGCACAACGTACCTACCACTAGACGGCCACATAGTTTAATCAGATTTGATGTTTGCGAGTAATTAAATATTAGACTTGTAAATAGATTCTAATGTTTTAGTTATTGCCCGGAAACTCAAAGTAAGGCAGGCAATTAAGTTGAGTAATAGTGACATTATTGTCAGTTAATTCAAGATAAATCACTTAGAGATTGTTTTTTCTTGAATTTGCATTATTGCAAATAAGTTCAAATTACAGTTGTTAAGCATATTTGTAAGCTTAATAAGTAAACACATTAAAGTTGAAATAATGCTTCCTGTGCGTCATCGTGCAAATCTCCATCAGTTAACCGAGTTTGAACGTGGTAGAATAATCGGTCTACGAGAAACCGGGTTATCAATTCGCGATGTTGCCGCTCTCGTGGGACGCAGTGTAGCCTCAATTTCCTTATGTTGGCTAAGATGGTCAGACAGTAATGACGAACGACGGTTGCGTCCCGGACGTCCTAGACGCATCACTGATCGTGAACATCGTGCTCTTCGGCTTGTAGCTCTTCGGGATCGGTTGTCATTCGGAATTTGGTGATAGATGGAGAGGATTAACTGATCATCAAATCTCCTTACGATCGACGTATCGAAGAATTCGATCTTTTGGGCTCGGATCATACCGACCATTGCTTTGTTTATCTCCACGCCATCGTATTGCACGGCGGCAATGGCGTAACGAGAGGCTGCATTGGAATGTGCAATGGAATCTCATAATGGTTGCAGATTGGTTAGAAGACGTCCCAAAGAAAGATGCAATTTGCAGTTTTCTGTACAACGATACTCTCACTAAAGGTGTGATGTGTGTATCTACCATGGAAGCAACTCTCGTCTAGTAGTTATTCAGGGAACACTAAATACAAATCGGTACGTTAACAACGTTCTTGCCATATCGGCAAGAAATAGAAAACCCAATTTTTCAGCAAGATAATGCGCGTCCGTATACCACAAGGGTTGCTATGGAGTTTTTTAATACTGATAATGTTGATACGATTCAATGGCCTTCTCGTTCGCGGTATGGTAGGACGGAGAATAAATGATCTACAGCCACTCCCAAACAACGCAGATGCTCTTCAACAACGGATTTTAGAAGCGGGGGATGGTATACCTCAGGTTAGCATAGATTCACTCATTTCAGCTGTGCCTAATCGGCGATCTGAATGTGTAAAAGACAGGGGAGGGTCGACGCATTATCAGTGTTAACAATATTTGTATCTTGCTAAAATTTCATCGTTTATTAATATGAATACAATACGCGTTTTCTGAACATTTCTCTAAAATCCATCAGCAGTTACTGTGTGTTCATTTATTTATGGCGGCCAGTACATATATATATATATATATATATATATATATATATATATATATATATATATATATATATATATATATATATATATATATATAGGGTGTTTAAAAAGATGCGGCAATATTAACGAAGGTGATTGCCCAGGTCATTGTATACAATAAAGTTCCTATAAATATAGGGCCGCAAACGTTTCGTTACCGATTTACAGCGTGTTGAAGTTTAATTTAAAAAAACAGTCAAAATTAGATTTTTCCAAAACGGCTTGAGATATGATAATGAAATTTTACGCTTTTCAATAGCTGTGGGAGACGCATACTTTGCAATACAACACGATGTTTCAGTCGTACCATTGGCGCGCGTATTGGCACGTCACAGGCTATTTTTCAAGAAAAAAGTGGGATGCCGCTGATTTCTCTAAAAATAAAAAATATTTTTTACTTCTTTGTTCAATTGTGAATAAAAAAGCTCTCTTGACTTTTTATCGTACGACGTACCGTTTTTGAGTAAAAAAAAACATTTTAGTGCATGTCCATTTATCATGCGTACAAAAATATTTTTAAACATTCCTGTTTTATTCACTGACATATTGAATGAGTCTCGTGATTAATAATTTTGTATGTGTCGAATTTGTTGAAGTTCCTTATCATGAATCGCTATACGAATACCGACATGCACTACATTTGTGGACTTGCTGATTGGAATGCATTAGAAGCTTGGCGGTTGTATACTGGAAGATTTCGGGGCCGTATTGCTCCTGATGGAAAAACTTTCGAATGTATTCATCGGCGTCTTTACGAAACAGGCACATTGAGACGAAATGGAGGAGCAGGAAGGCCAAGGACAGCAAGAACGGTAGAGCTGGAAGAGGATGTGCTGAACATGATTGAAGAAGATCGAGGTACTTCTACTCGAAAAATTGCTGACGGTTTGGATGTAAATAATGGGACTACTTGGCATATTCTTAAGGAAAATTTGTTGTATCCATTCCATATACAACGCGTTCAAGCACTTCTTACTGCTGATTATCCTCCTCGCTTTGCATTCTGTCAATGGCTTTTACACAAAATGGTTCAAATCCGTCAACCCTGATGTTGATTCTGTTCACCGATGAAGCGAATTTTTCAAGAAATGCAATACGGAATTTCCATAATAACCATGTATGGTGTGAAGAAAATCCAAATGAAATTGTTGAAGATCGTTTTCAACATCAGTTTTCTTTGAACGTTTGGATTGGGATTGTGGGTGACTGCCTAATTGGACCGGTATTTCTACCCGGGAGACTTACCGGAGAGGAGTATCGCAAATTTTTGGAAAACACGCTCCCTGGATATCTGGAGGACGTACCATTAGCAATTAGAGATGCAATGTGGTATATGCACGATGACGCACCAGCCCACTTTAGTCAAGTAGCTCGTGATTTCTTAACACAAGCATACGGAAATCGTTGGATTGGCCGGGGTGGACCTCACTTGTGGCCTGCAGGATCCCGGACTTAAATCCCCTTGATTTTTTCCTGTGGGGCCATTTGAAGGCCTTAGTGTACGCTACTCCATTGGAAAACGTAGAAGATTTAAGAAATCGAATCATTGCTGGGTGCAACTCAATTAAAACAGATCCTGGTGTTTTTGAGAGAGTTCGCCAGTCAATGAGGAGAAGATTGGATTCTTGCATCCGAGGTCGAGGTGGTCACTTTGAACAGTTTTTGTAATTTTTGGTTGGTAAAATTTTTGGTTTGGTGAAATATTTATTTTTGCTCTTGAATGAAACCCTTCATTTTTAGAACTTTTTTTCTGTAATAAATGGACATGCACTAAAATGTTTTTTTTTTACTCAAAAACGGTACGTCGTACGATAAAAAGTCAAGAGAGCTTTTTTCTTTACAATTGAACAAAGAACTAAAAAATATTTTTTATTTTTAGAGAAATCAGCGGCATCCTAGTTTTTTCTTGAAAAATAGCTTGTGACGTGCCAATACGCGCGCCAATGGTACGACTGAAACATCGTGTTGTATTGCAAAGTATGCGTCTCCCACAACTATTCACACGCGTAAAATTTCATTATGATATCTCAAGCCGTTTTGGAAAAATCTAATTTTGACTGTTTTTTTAAATTAAACTTCAACACGCTGTAGATCGGTAACGAAGAGTTTGCGGACCTATGTTTACAGGAACTTTATTGTGTAAAGTGACCTAGACAATCACCCCCTTTAATATTGCCGCATCTTTTTTAAACACCCTGTATATATTACAGTAATACCGCTCTGGGTTTGAACCTTCATATGCCTCACTTAACATACTATTTTGGCTCACTAACAAATAATATATTGACTTAAATTGAAGGTACAAATTTTTAATTCACGCGCTATAGTACATGTGTGCCGCGTCTCCTAGATTAAAAACGGTTGCGGGTTGCCATCCTTATTCAATAACAGTACATTTTTCAAAACCGCATAATCGTATAATTACCAGTATATTTTAAGAAAATATTTTTACATTTATGTTATTTAGGCAATTCTTTAATGTTATGACAAAAAAAGGTTTACTTACTTCACGTAGTGAGAATTAACTTGGTCATGTTTGCCTGTTTGGGCTATTTACAAGCAAATGAAATCTCTTGGTAATATGTTCAGAAAGAATCGAACTACCTAGTTCTCGAATTTTATTGATTTGCGTTGGAAAATAAAATATTGATGAAATACGCTAATTAAACATTTAGAATTTACATATTTTAACAATAATATATCAATTGTTAAATTGCAAAAAATTTAAGCAAACCGGTCTCACCAATTTTGTAAAATAAGCCTTCAAAGTGACTAAACTTTTTTACTTTAATAGTAGTGCATAAAATGATTTCTAATTATTTCGTAATAAAGGAGATCTAAAATTCTGATACGTCGAATCCATGTTATAAAACTGGAGTTTCAGCAAAGATCAATTCTCTAGCTTCCTACAGCTATTGTGAGTTTCAGCAGTAATCACTTCACTAACATTGGTTATTAATAATTCCAAGAACTATTGTAAAGCAAGCAAGCCTGCATGTTGAAGTTAGAGTATAAAACAACCACCAAGAAGGTACAGTGATGCATCTTAGTGTATTGAATAATGTAATCTATTTTATCTACTAAACATATTGCTCAGAGTTTTACAAATTGAACGTCTTTGAAATCTAATATTGTTATACAAAGCAGGATACATAATTTTGTTAATACTTATTGTATATTTTTCTGACTAAAATGGCACGACGAAATTACGTATAAGAAATATTGCTAAACCAGAATACTACCCTGTGTAATACTTCGGGTATTTACATAAACAAAAAATAACACTTTTTAAACTTTTTCTTGCATATTGTGATATATGCAAGATTTGGAATTTACGTAATTTGCTTATTATAATGTTACATTGTATAATTCCCAGAAATAATAAAAACACTGTTCACTACTGTTAGTTTAATTATAATTAATAAAGTCAACCACACGCGTAACAGTTGGAGTGTAATAAAATTGAAATTATTAGCAGAAAAAAAATGTAACTTCTTGTCACTAATAGTTATTCGTATAACTAAAGAACTCTAAAGTCTAGACTTGCAATCACATCTTTAAGATTTTTAGACTTCGCAAAGTAGAGAAGGGACGAGATGCTTACCATGATCAGCTACTTATAGTTTTTTAAATTATTTTTGCAACAATAAATTTGGAAGTAAAATCGCACGAGCCTATAACTATTAACTCTTGTTAAACATTTTTAATTCTCGTATATTTTTTTATTCAGTGAAAAGTAAACAAAATATGAAGGATCGCATATGATTTTCAGGAAGGGATTTTTTTCTATGAAACCTCGCCCGTAAATGGTAGTTCAGAATAATACGTTTTTTATTTACTTAATCAATTAGAATAATAAACATGTTGCAGGAATATCTTAGATTGATTACGCATATCCGTATTTTTTGATAGTTGTAGTAACCCCTGTTATAGTCGAAAATTAAATTAGCACGGAAGGTAACAGATAGTTAAAATGCACCGGTCTATCTCGGTGGGACAGAGAGCCGTGGGCGTGTTTCTGAATTTAAATACTAAAGGTAGTTTGTAGTATTGTCAAATGTCATCAATAAGGGTGAGTCGCAATCGTGATAAAGTCGAGTAAAGGGGGTCTGTTGTTAAAATAAAATTGGTAAGAATACACCTGGACACAGATAAATCAGCCCCAAACAAACCATAGTCTCACTTACCTTTACGCTACCTGCTTGCAGCTGCACGTAAGTGGTACTTCGGGAACTATCTCTAAAACAAATCTCAAAATATTCACATGCCTTTAAATAATAATTAAGCACGCCAGTAAATCACAGGTTAAGGCCAGCGGCTTCATTTAACCTATTTTTACGTTATTTCACACTCAACACCTGTAAATAAAATACACAGAACATCAAACGCTAAATATTTCGCTTATTTACTGCAAAGTCAAAATCCAAATGCTAGTCTTCTATTAAAATAATATGAAAAAGATGATTAAACCTAAACTATACCAACGTCGTTCAAAATTCTCTAGTTTGTTACGTTAAAAAACACTATTTCAGATAAAACTGCAGGAAACTAACTACGTCGATTCAGGAATCTTCCATTAGGTCGCTTTCATATGAAATCGATGAAATTTAATCAATAAAATTAACCTTTAATAAAATATCGTATCTTCAAATCAGTAAAATACCAACTTTCGTTAATTAATGCTTTCGCTGTTCGGGAAAAGATTACAAACAATGCTAGTAAACCCAATTAATTAATTATCTATTAAATAAACGTAAATTAAAACATAAAGACGAAACACATGAGGAAAAAGGAAAAGGCCACGTATTTAATTCCCTCCCCGAGGGCGAGGGTGGGCTGCGCGAACTTTCCAAGCTCCTTCAGTCACAATCATGGATTTCCAGCATTCATACATTACGTACATGTGCATGGTGGGAATAAGAATTGGTGTGGTCAGGATAGGATAGGAAGGAACGGAGTTAAGGTTCTGAGGGGGGAAATACTGCCCCAGCATTCACCTAAGTAGCCGCACATGGTGTGCATATACGCAGTGACCATGCCGCTACATATGTATGAGGAAAACCCCCTGAAAGAACCTCATACAAGGTACACGGTAACGGGAATCGCGCCCATTACCTCCCGAATGCTAAACTGGTCATGTCACCACTAAGTTGCTAGATAGGTGAGGGGAAAATATACTGCCCCTATTTCTTAATCTGTTCTAACTTGCAAGTTATGTCCTCTAGTCTTAGATTAATTTTTAAGTTACTGTTACCTAAATACTATTAATACTCAAAACATTTACGAAAAACAAATTGTTCAATCAAAGTTATTAATTCTACAACGTGAAATTTTTAAACACATCAACGTAAAGTACAACCAAATAATCATCTTAAAATATTAAAAGCTAGATGAAAGTAGTTCGTGAAACCTTAAAATAACATCACTTCAACCAAAACGATTACGTTCACCTGCTTATAGCCGTGTACTTTAGCAAAACACTGTCAATTGTACCCCACAAATATACAACCATAAATATTAGATTACCTTCTAGAAATATTCTTTGAACCATCTCCTCCAGACCATAGCGAAAACCATCTGGACATGAACGACTTCCTCGGCGATGTTCTAGTCAGGGGAATTCTCAATAACTTTTAAGCGGCAACCAAATGTAGCAACTCTGAAATAGCAAATTCGATAACGTTGCGTTCTGAGTTGACTGAATAACGACGTTATAAAGTTTATATTCACAGACGCTTTTGCACACGATATTATTTACACAATGTTCAATTAAGTAAGTTGCTTTATTTACAAGTCTATTTACGATTAGCGTAAGTATTTACGAATTTATGTACAAGGAGTCTTTCGTCTGTTAAGGCTGATCGCTATTGGACGTGAAGAATGGTGTGCCCTTACAACAGTTTTTACTCGATAATATCAATCCGCAAAATCACTAACAGGGTGCACTTAAAAAAACACAATCCCTTTTATGAAACGTACGTAAACGATACCAAGTGCCTGAAAATTCTACTCCCTAGTGAGACGAACCACTGTATATGATTTGGTCGTACACAACCTTTTCGGAACGTTCGGTTCCCCAGGTCTTCAATATAGCACACAACGCGTAACAGCTCACATATTTAACACACGACGGTCAGTTTTAAAGACCCGCGCTCCAATTAACCGGGCGAAAAAACGGCTTCTTCCCTTCTTAAAAAAAATTGCATCACATTCTTCTCTCATCACACTTTCACACGAAACTGCTAGCACCGTATCCTGTATCCAATCCACGTTATCACGTTTAAGGACATGTGCCCTTTAACGTTTACTTAAATACATAGTGTAGTCCAGACAAATATTGCATCACCGGTAACGATAATTTTTTAACTCCAAGCGGACTGAAATATTATATCTTGACAGAAACACGACGTCAATCTATAAGGCGCGCTACCTAAATGATATCAGCAGAAACATGATCCAAATAAACAAAGGAAAGTGTTTTTTACTACGAGTTATACAGGGTTTATTAAACAAACTTTGAGATATAGAGGTCAATTTATAAAATTGACCTTTATGTCTCAAAACAATTCGAGTCATAGGGGCGTAATACGATTAAAAATACTTCGAGTTAATCTCCAGTTTTCTCTAGGGAATGAATAAAAATTCTAATTATAGAGGTTTTCGAGTTAACAAGGTACCGACTGTATATATATATATATATATATATATATATATATATATATATGTATGTATGTATTATATATATATATATATATATATATATATATATATATATATATATATATATACGTGTGTGTGTGTGTGCGGTGTGGTTCTTCACACCATTAGTATTTTTTACTGCCCTGTCGTAATTATTACTTAAGGTTTCTTATTTTTGGTTTCTCTGCCCGGATACTACCTATTCATGTTACGTTTCCTTTCGCTTTCTTGCGATAATCTTGGAATAACCTTGGGTCCCTGAGTATGTCTATTAGATTTGACTTACCCATTGTTGTATCTGCTAAAATGATGGTTTTCCAGAATTACATATCTAATTTGAATAAATTTCAAGGTAGTGTTTCTGTTATTTTGGACACCACACTTAAGTCCGTCTTTAATCTTTACTTGATTTCCAGGGCTGCATTTGCAGCGTTATTTTTGGTGTTGCGGATGTTGGTTTGGAGTTTTCCAGCCCGAAACCGTGACCTTAACCAGGGTAACTTTAATTCTTGAGTTGCTTGCTCTGTGCTAAACGATTGTGATTTTGGGTCAATTCACACTCATAAGAATTGATGTTCTACGAACAGATCTTTCACTCGCACGATTGCTGTAGACATTAACATTTGTCATGTATGTATTTTGTTTCTTTTTTTCCTCAGTTGTCGCTTTCACGCTACCGAAATTTGTTGGTTTTACGTGATCATAAAGTTAGAATTAAAATTGACGTGTTGTATTGATTGATTTCCCTAAGCTTTATAGTTTTCGAATTAACATTTCCTATTGAATTTAAAATGGATTTCTGAAAGTGGAATTTAGATATTCCAGCGATTAGTTAATTGAAAATTGAAATTTTAAGTTGAGTATAAATTGTTTTCCTGTAAATTTGTTATAATCGGGTTTTAAAATTAAAACTTAGTTGTTGTTCAGAAAAGTTCAAATCTAAATTGGAGAAGTATGAGATCACCTTCTAAGTTGTTTGTTTGGATCATGTTTCCGCTGATGTCATTTTGGTTAATGCGCCTTATTGATTGATGCCGTGTTTCTGCCAAGATACAATATTTCAGTCAATTTGGAGTTAAGAAATTATCGTTACCGTTGATACAATATTTCTGTGGACTACAGTTTGTACTCAAATGAACGTAAGGGCACATGTCCTTAAAGCGTGATAGTACGGGTTGGATATAGGTTTCGATGCTAGCAATTTTCGTGTAAAAGCGTGTTGAGAGAAAAATAGGATGCATTTTTCGTAAAAGGGGGAAGAGGCTGTTTTTTGCGCGGTTAATTGAGCTGTTACGCGTAGTGTGATATTTCGAATACCTGGAGAACCGAACGTTCCGCGAAGGTTGTGTTCAACCAAAGCACCATCTGAGTGGATATATTATATTTATATATATATATATATATATATATATATATATATATATATATATATATATATATATAAAGGATGTTTTTATGTTGGAAATAAAAGAAGTATGTAGTTTTGTTATTTTACACTATACTTTTATTTCTGCGCAAAGTGCTCATAAAAGGGATATTTAAAAAAACTAAAGTAGGGCACTGTTTTTGGATCTTCAAGATCCTGACAAATATATCGTTCATTCATTCCGGAGAATTTCCGCACCGGCTAATGCTAACTATAGAAAAAAAAAAATTAAATTACCAGAATGGTACTGGATGGAAAAACAAAGAAATAATTAGTATTACCACTTCTTCCAATAGAATTTTCCTCCAGTCACTATCGAAGGCGATTGTACTAATTAATCTGAGCATTAATACTTAATTCTAATTATAGGTGTATTTTTGACTAAAGTCTTACTTACACTTCATTAATGATAATGGCAAGACTTTCCGGGACAAGTCCGCTTTTTGTGTTTTTTCGGACTGATGCTTTTTTTGTGTAATATACTATTATTTTTGAATTAAACAAATGTATAAGTAATCCTAAATTCATAATCTTAAAATACTTTTATTTCTCAAAATAATAAAACATTTTATTTGGTGGATTAAAAATACAGAAACATGCTATTTAAGTTTCAGCTGAAACTCAGACCTATCCATTATTTCATATAATGCTTTTAACGTTGGATGTCTGTAAATGCTAAAAGCAAAACGGGGCATCCTTGTTTTGATTACTTTTTATTTTATTCCCCTTGTTATCTAACCGCATGTTGGCCATTACCAATTCACTTGATCCCTTTTTAGTTTACAAAGAATTAAATTACAAATGCTTTTTGAAATAAACTTTCCTGCTTCTGTAGATGTTTTATTACATATAATATACATTATATGCTCTACAATACATAATTGTTATCAAAATAAATATTTTATTTCATATAAAAATATAAATGTACAGTACTTATCTGATTATAAGTGTGATAAAAGTGATAAAATTACACACTGAATTTTTTTGTTTAATGTTACCTACGATTCTGGAAATCTGAAAATGGAATATATGGAATATGTGGCATGTTATTTATGGAATCCCACGTTTACCTTAATTTGGTTTACAAAGATTTTTACCAGTAATTATATCCAATGACAAGACAATAGTTGTCATTAAGTTTATCTCAATAATATTAACCAAAATATGGTTAATAATTTATTAATTTAAAAAATAATTACCTTTATAGATTTATGACGTTCATTAACCCTTTCACTGCTAAGTCTGAGATTCTGGTCTTCTCCCGTGTGCTAAGAAATGTAAGCGCTGCGTTTTTATACGTCTTGAGAAGCGTAGGTTCACAGCGTATGGACATTGACTAAAAAATTTTAAGACACGCAAGTGTAATGTTAAATTGCGTTCCCAACATGCTGTCTTTTTCTAATGGAACCCCTGCTCTCCACCACCCACAAGCTTCTGACTTGTAAACTAACGACATCGTTGCAAATTTTCTGAACTGATTACTCGACTGCACGAGTCATGACGAGACTTATTGTCATTGTCGGGTCGGCGCCATCCGTCTACATACTCATAGATAAATAAAAACCTTACATACTATAAACGGTATTGTTTCCCTAGCTATTATTATTCTTTGAAATAATATTTTTATTTCCAATATATGAAACTAAATTGATACCAAATAAATAGCTACCTGTGTATCCAATGATTATTTATAAATGTACAATATAAAGCAAAAATATAAATTGCTAACAGTCAAATCGTACCACGAATTTTTTTACGAAAAATAATTAAGGGGTAATTTTTAAAAACTATATCCAGGGCGTTATACAGTTTTGTCGCATTATAACGTAATACCACATTCGAACAATGTTGTACGATGTATGGTATGGTAAAATTATTTACATATCTGATATTTTTAGAGTGAATTTCATTTCTACCAATTAATTTGCGGCGCAGATATGCAGGACTGTGCGTTATAACAATTCTATGTATAAAATTTAAGAAATGAAATTTCCACCTTGTTTTAAGGAGAGCCAATTTAATTCTTGCATGAAATCGCTAATACGGTCAAATTTACGTAGACCATACATAAATCTGCAACAGGTATTTTGTAGATGTTGGAGCGTATGTTACGCAAGAGCAGAGTATATGTTCAATGGTTAATGGTAATGAGCAGTGTGTACAGCTTGGGCAAGGTTCTTTCGTTATTAGGTGCTTATGCGTTATTTTGATGTGCCCGATTCTTATTCTGTGTATAACACTGCTTTCATTTCTGGATAGGCCTGATGGTATTCTCCACTTTTCAATGGATGGCTTGATGAGTTTAAGCGTGTTATGTGCTTCTGCCCAATTTTGTTGCCATATAATCCTTAGTTTGGTTTTGAGAAAGACCGCTACGTTGCGGTGATTTGCTATCTCTACTTTTTCGGTAGTTTGGTTTTGAGTCTCTTGTGCTGCTTTACGTGCAGCCTTATTTGCTCTTTCGTTTCCCTCTATCTTGATATGACTTGGGATCCATATAAATTTTATTGTATAACCCAGATCGTTTAGGTGTTTTATAGTTGGTAAAATCATTTGTATTATTGGGTTTTTGTATATGGGTTCTTAAGACCAACAAGAGCGCCGTAGGAATCTGCTACAATAATCTTCTTTTGTTCGTTGATAATTCACAATAGCGCAGGGCTTGCCATATCGCATATAGTTCTGCACTATATATAGATGTGTGTTTCGGTAAGCTCCATCTGTACTCTTCCTTGTCGACCGAGAATACACATCCTACTCCCTCTTTAGATTTTGAGCCATCAGTGAATAGCATCAGATGGTCTTTCAGGTTGTATAGTATTTCCCTGAGTTCGAGATGATAGATGTAGGGAGGGGTGTTTCCTTTCAGGTGTTTGGTTAAGTTAGTATTTATCTGAGGATTAGGTACTTGCCATGGCGGGACTTCGAGTGGTTTCACAGGTAGCATTGGAGGAATTTCTTGGTTCATGGTTGCTAGTGCGTTCTTTATAAGGTGTGAGAAGAGTGGTTTATGGAGTCTTTGTTCTCCTTGAGGATTTTCGTTATTGCCAAATAGTATTCTATAGTTAGAATGCGATGGTTGTGCCTTTATTTTACAAGCATACCTTAATAGCTTGAGTGTGCGGTGTAGCTCTAGTGGAGGTATTCCGGATTCGCAAGATAAGCTGTTGGCTGGGCTGGTATAAAATGCACCTAAACAATATCTCATAGCAGCATTATGTATTATTTCTAATCGTTTTAATGTACTGTTTGATGCGGAAGAGTACGCCTCGCAACCATAGTCTATCTTAGATTGCACTAGAGATATATAGATTCTTGCTATCATATTAGAGTCGGCTCCCCATCTACAGCCAGATAGAGCTCTTATCACATTAAGTGATGCTTTACATCGTACAACCAAGTTGTCGATGTGATGTTTCCACGTAAGAGTGGGGTCTAGGGTTAAGCCTAGGAATGTTCCAAGGTTTTTGCTATGGATATACTTGTTCTTCAGTGTAAGAAGGGGGCCATAATGTGGCTTCCTCAGTTTGCAAAAATGTATGGAATAGGATTTCTCTGTCGACAGTTTGAATCCGACATCGCCTGAGTTTGATGATATGCAATCAATAGCTTTTTGTAACTCTCTGTTTATTTCACCTATTGTGGGGGCACTGTACAGAATAGCTAGATCATCGACGTATAAGTATGTGTTGATATCTGGTGATATGGAGTGTGTTAGAGAATTTATTGCAATTGCAAATAAAGTTACATTAACGTTGAACCTTGTGGAATGCCATTCTCTAGGGTTCGAAGAGATGACAGGAATTACCTACCCGAACTCTACATTGCCTAGTTTCAAGGAAAGAAGATATAAGTTGAGGCAAGTTACCTCTGAAGTCGCAATCGTACAGCTTTTTTGTTATTCCGTACCTCCACGTCATGTCAAAAGCTTTTTCTACGTCGAAGAACACCGCAACTGCATGATGTTTCTGTGCAAAATATTGTAGTACGTCTTGCAGGTATACTAAATGGTCTACTGTTGACCTAAATTTCCTAAATTCCGCTTGACATTTAGTTAATTAAATACCCCCCCATTTTCGAGAAGGCCATTAGTCTCATGCTTACCATTCTTTCAAAAGCCTTTGCCATACAATAGGTTATTCTGATTGGCCTGTAACTTGTTGCTAGGTACGGATTTCTTCAATATGGGGACAAATGTTGCCTCTTTCCAGCAGGAAGGATATTCTCCTTCAGCCCATACCGAATTGAATATTTTTATTAACGTTATTTTGTATGGTTCCGTGAGGTTTCTTAATATTTCATAGGTTATCTGATCAGTACCGGGAGAAGATGATTTATTATTGTTAAGAGCGATTTCTAGTTCACTTCTACTGAAAGGAACATTATATGTGCAAAAAATTGAACTTGAAAAGTTTAATTCTTTTTCCCTTTCAGCTTTTGCTTCCAGGAAATCTTTATCATAATTATTTGAGCTACTGGTATTTTGAAATTGTTCCGCTAATAATTCAGCTACTTGGCAGGGGTCGTGGATCACTGAATTTTCATTTTGCAGATGCATTGTGTGTGTGACAGATTTTCCTACTATTGCCTTAATCTTTCTCCAAACAAGCGTATTAGGTGTTTCACTCGTTATAGTTGACACAAAATTATTCCATGAGTTTCTTTTACTCTGTAGAATACAGCGGCGAGCAACCGCCCTAGCTTTTTAAACGCTATCAGTGACTCATTTGTTGGGTGCCTTTAAAAGTGTTAAACGCTTGCTTTTTTCTCTTCACCACTTCGCTGACCTGTTGGCTCCACCATGGCACTCTACGTTTAATGTGTGTTCCGCTTGTTTTCGGGATTGCTACGTTAGCAGCGTTAATGATAGCGTTTACTGTCGCTTGTATATTTAGTGCCGTAGAGTCCTGGTCCTCCAAAGAGATCAGGTGTGTCTGAAATACGTCCCAGCAAGCCTCGGAGAGTTTCCAGGGATCTTCTTTACTATAAAAGTATTGTGTTGGCCAGTTTCTACAATAATTGGTAAATGATCGCTGTGGTATAGATCGTTTAATACTCTCCACGAAAACAGTGTAGCAATACGAGAAGTGATCATAGTGATGTCGATAGCTGAGAAGGTACCAGATCGGGCGCACAGGTGGGTGTTGTGGCCTGTATTCAGCAAGCATAGCTCGTTAATATCCATGATACTCTCTATAACTTCTCCTCTAATATCAGTATGTGATGATCCCCATATTTGACTGTGGGAATTAAAATCTCCCATCAGCATATACGAATCAGGTAGTAGATCGATAATGCTTTGAATGTCTTGCTGTTGCCAGTCATTGTTTGGGAGGTATAGATTGCAAATGACAATTTTTATGGGAGCTGTTATTTTGATAGCTACTGCTTGCAAATTCGTGTTTACTGGTACCGTGCTGAATTGGACGTCTTCTCTAACCACTATTGCTACTCCGCCTCTGGCACGAATGGTTGGAATGGCATCTTTTCTAATGACGTTATATCCACGTAGATAATAGCGTTGTCCAGGCTTAAAGTGCGTCTCTTGGAGGCATAGACAAAGCGGATTATATTCGTTAATTAATAATTTTAATTCGCAGTAGTGATGAATGCATCCATTACAGTTCCACTGTATGATTGAGCCCATTGTTAAAAGAGATTTGGTGTAATAGATAAGCAGTTAATGTATAAAATTAACGAATGTTTATATAACATCGCTTTTCCTTTTTTATTACTTTGTTTCGTGGTGGTTTCATCTTCCGAGAGAAATTCGCGCCCTACAGGAGTACGTTTCCGTTTTTCTACATTGGTTAATGTTGACTTAATTGCCTCAGGAGGTAAAGTCGGAACTAAGAATGGTTTTTCCGCTCTAACCCCTGAGGAATTTTGTAGAAGTGGGGTGATAGCTCCCACTAAAAGTGGTAGTAGTTCTTTAGCTAGAGCAGTGGTATCAATCTTAGGTGGGTTATTCTGAGTGGAAGAGACCGCCTTAGCTAACACCTGCTGTAGGTGTTGTAATTATGATTTTCTTTTTGGCTTCCATGTAGCTTAGGTTATCTCTCGCCCGGAGCTCTTGTATAGCGATTTCCGTCTTGTATACGGGGCAGCTCGTAGCTCGAGCAGAATGAGCACCTCCGCAATTCACACACGTAACTGGCTGTGAACATGGCGATCCTTCGTGTTGCAATTTTCCACATACGCACATTTGCTCTGGTGATTCGCATTTAAAAGACGCATGTCCAAATTTGTTGCACTTAAAGCACCTTAGCGGCGGTGGTACATATAGCCGCACACTTAATGTATAAAACGCTACTTTTATTGTTTTTGGTAATTCAGGAGTGTTGAATGTCACAACGTGGTTAGCAGTGTCAATAAGTTCCCCATTCCTTTTAGTTTTCAAACGTTTAACCTCTATGACCCTTTGCCCTCTTAGTTCCTCACATATGTCATCAACAGAACAGTTAAGTAAATCCCGACAGAAGATAACTCCTCGAGAAGTATTCATGGTTTTATGAGGAGTGACTACAATCTCAAAGTCACCCAACCTACTTGTAGCTAGAACTTTAGTTGCCTGTTTATTTGATACGGTTTCCACTAGTATGCCGTCTTTAATTTTCCTTATCATTTTCAAATCACCATAAAGACCATATAAAGCTTTCTGAATGTAAAAATGGCTAACTCTGTCAAAGTTTATCCCGTCTTTCCTTGTAAGAATAAGGAACCGGGGCGTAGCCTCCGTCACCATATTCTTGGGGGCGGGTTTCTTAGGTAGACCCTCCTGCACCTCCATGTTTATAGAGTTGGCGTTCTGCAATATTGGGGTTTCGTTCATATCGTTCCCACGAGATCACTCGGAAAGAATGTCACTTGCAGCAGAGCCGGTATACTACAAGAGGGCATTTATACTGTGGAGGGCGCCTTTTCCCCCACAGGCGTTTCAACGCTAGAGACCAGGCTTCCCCCTGGCCACGCTCAGGCATCCCCTCGCGCAATCCCTTCAGCACCTAAAACTGCCAAACGACCTTGGGATTGGGGGATTTTTTATAGAGGTTACCTTCCTCGTAGCCCGGGCGGTAAAGCCAAGACCACCGGCCGCTAGCTGTACGACGTTCCCTAGCCACGCCCTGCTAGAGTCTCTGAAGTACAGTTCGCGGTTGCGGTATTAGGAGACGGCTAGCGCTCAGCCGCCCCCAGCAAGGACATCCCGGGCTAGCCACACCCGTATACGCTTTTGACGGCGTATGTCCTGGGAAGAGTAGAGGAAAGGAAAGGTCTCCAGCTTTCGCTGGGAGCCTGAAAAACAAGAGTTGGAGCAAGGAGCTCCGACAGAAAAGAGTTAAAGTAAGGAAGTCACTCAAGACTAGTTTAAGCAAAGTGTACTTCCAGCTAGGGGGACGCAGGGTTGCCATCCCTGTCCTCGTTAGATACGAGATCCCACGTGGACTGGTCCACGACACCTTATTCTCTAGAGCTAACAGTGGCGGTTTACCGCCACGAGTTCATATTTCGGTGCTGGCCTTGCATCACTTACGATCATTGATAATTGGTCCTTTTAAATTCGAGAAAATCATTTAAATAATTTCAATTTAATCAACCCTGATACAATCCTAGTTTATATTTTAATTTTAATGAATTTAAAATTATTATAATAATTAATATTCAAATTTAAATTTCACCTAAAAATTCAAATATCAAATTTAATGAAATTAAAATTTAAAACCAAAAATATTCAATTAATCTATTTGTATAACCGCAATTGCTGGCACAAATTTTATTAGATTTATTAAAATTGACTTAAACATATATTAATAAATTTTCAGTGTTAAATACTGAAAAAAAAACTTTTAATTAAAGTTCTACCTGTAAATTCAATTTAAATAATAAATTTAATACAAATTGAATTATAAATTTAAATAAATTATTCCCCAAAATAAACTATTCTTAAATTTAAATTTAATTAATTCTAATTTAAATAAATTAATCAATTAAAAATAATTAAATAATAAATAAATTATTAATAAATTAAATTTTATTATTTTAGAAAATTACTTAATAATCAAATTTATTATTAATAAAATGGTATAAATCATTAAATTAAATTTTAATAAAAATAATCCAAAATAAATGAAAAATTTAATTTTATTTAAAAACAAAACAATCAATTTCATTTAAAAATAAAGTTATAAAATTAATAATTTAAATTAAAACTTGCAAAATTGATTTATACGTATATTAATATAAATATTTTATTGACCCCTCAAATATATTTAAAATATAATCATAAGCTAATCATTAATAAGCAATAAAAATTAATTAATTTCTAATTTTAAATTAATATCCCATTAATAACAAATTTAATTTCTAGTAACTCGTAAGTTGTTTTTTTTTTAAATTATTTTCTTTATATAAATGATCATTTATGAAAGACCAATAGCAATAATGTTAAATTCTTAAGATAACATTTTATTGATATATTGAATATTTATATATTAGTTCTATTATATATATATATATATATATATATATATATATATATATATATGTTATAACTATTAAATAAAAATATAACTATTCATTATTTCTTTTTTTTTCAGGTTTATCGTGTAATAATATTTATATACGATTAATAAACTAATATCTTCACTTTATTAATTTATAGTTTCACTTTTATTGATCTATATTTAATTATATAAATTAATATAAAGTTAAATATATATATATATATATATATATATATATATATATATATATATATATATATATATATATATATATATATATATATATATATATATATACACTGTGTCTCTTGAATTTCTGGACATAGGGAATTCCCATGTTAAAATAAACTATTGTAAATATTGGCTCGCCTAATTATTTTACAGTAAAATGTCAAATGTAAAACTTCTTAAGGAAAAAAGGCTGCTTCTTATATTACAATTGCATTTACATTTGGGTCATCCGTTTTCGAGAAATTTAGGAAAAACTTAAGGGCTTTTTCGTAACTGGTCAAGGTTGCTTTGCTAACAATAATTATTAATTGTCATTGTAAATTATTCATTGTTCAAAAACAATTCATTCATCATTAAAACTTTATTTGAGACAGATTATAACTTTTTAAAGAAAAATTTGTTTATAAAAATGAATTATTACACCATTGAAGAAAAAGTAAAATTTATTGAATGGCATTACTCTGGCAATACACTTAGAAATATCAAAGATTTGTACTCGGCTAGTTATCAAAACCGGCAAATTTCAAGTGCAGAAACAATTTCAAAAATTATCAACTTATTCAAATCTACCGGTAACGTTAATAAGCCATAATCGACATGGATATTGTTTAGCTGCAAACGGAGATTTATTTGAACACTTGATCAAATAGTGGAAATGATGATTTTTTGTTATTTATTTTCCAATTTTCATAATTAATTTGTTTATTTAGAATATCATCTTCTTGTTTATAACAGACTTATTTTATTTGTGCTCCTTATTGTATTTATCCTGACACTTACATGGCTTTTTTAACGTTACCGGTTACGAAAAAGCCCTTAAGTTTTTCCTAATTTTCTCGAAAACGGATGAACCAAATGTAAATGCAATTGTAACATAAGAAGCAGCCTTGTTTCCTTAAGAAGTTTTACATTTGACATTTTATTGTAAAATAATTAGGGGAGAAAATATCAACCACTTTTTTTTCTCCAAATAACTAGAAATTCTGTACCCACCCATATTCTCCTGTGATTTGTTGGCCTTGAATTTAAATTGGATGCTAAAATTAATTAACTAAAAAAATTTAAGTGATTTAAATATTTAATTTTAACAATTCAAATACATTAAAAACAAAAACAAATGAAGTGCCTGACAAAAGGATTATTATGATATAATAAAAATGTAAAGTTTTACCTTCATTATAAATAATTGAAATTAATGTTTTATCTATTATTCCAATTTTAAATTCAAGAAAAAATAAACTTTCTTCTGAATCTTCAATTAAATAGTTTATTACACAAACTATTGTATCATCAGTAATTCTATTAGCAATTATCATAATAATAATAAGTTCGAGATTTTCATCAAAAATAAATCAAGAATCATTAATTATTTTTATTATAAATTCAAGACTTCTAATGAAAATAGGAATAACCCCGTTCCATTTTTGATTTCCAGAAGTTCTTGAAGGATTAGATTGAATAAGTATATTAATATTAATATTAACATGACAGAAAATTGCCCCTATAGTCCTGTTAATACTAAATATTAAATTCAAATCTTTTATAATAATTATTATTTTAATGGCAATAATTGTAAGAGTATTAATGGCATTTAATCAAATTAGAATACGAAAAATTTTAGCATATTCATCAATTAATCATATAGGATGAATAATTACAATAATTTATCTTCAAACAACATGAATAATTTACTTTTTAATTTATTCAATTCTTACAATGTGATTTTAATTATAAAGAAAAACAAAATTTATTTTATTAATCAATTAGTTCAGAAATTAAATTTTTATTTGAAAAATGACACGCTTTACAAAAACACAAATAATCAAAAGTTTGTGGGAGAAACCTGACGTCAAACACGCTTGCCAATTAAGAGTACATAGACACTTTCACGGCGAGAGTTAACGAGCAACTAAACATTTGAGACCCACATTACAACTAGCGCCGTCTCTAGTTGAGACCCAACTTTGGCTACGGATATTACCATCCCGTTGCGTATCTTATACGATTCCTCAATCAACGGTATGGAGCAGTCAACCGTAAAACAAGCCGATTTTACGAATATGTTCAGGGCCGGATTTGTTTACTTTTGGCAAAGCTAGAATAAAACAGTCAGTGTTTATTCGTGGACATATTCTTTGGTATGATTTGGTATAATAAAATGACAGAATCTTTTTATCTACAGAAAATGTAGAAAAACAAGAATTATTTTTTCTAATTTCGACACATAAAGTAACACTTTTCATACATTTCAGGAATGTTGAAGGTTCTTACATTTCACGACTAGTGATGAAATAAATAATATTACGCCATTAGTGATTAAATGCGGGTTTCCTACATAATAACAAAAAAAAATCATCAAAAAGGATCTACAAAATATCATTCCGTATTATACCTGGATCTTCACTTCGCTGCTATCTGTTTCAAAAGTAGTTTCCTTAATTTATCTAGCATATTGATGCTCAAAGCTAATATTTGTTGCGATTTTTGGTCAATATCTTTCATGCAAAAAATAAACTGTCTAAAGAAAATCTGTCAAGTTTGACGATGAATACAAACTCCAAAAAATATGTATAAATAAGCCATAGTTTCGTCTATATAGAGATGTCTTCAAAAATACTTTTTACCAAAAAACTCAATTTTATTATTTTTAAATTAAAGTTTCACAAAAATCTTGTATGAAACTCGCGTCTTTTTGCGTGATAGCACTTCGCTCGTCCCGCAAAAATTCGCTCGTAACGCAAAATTGTCTTTCCCAACTGGTTGCATAAATAACTATTTCACCGCATGGTAACCTTCAAAATGAACAAACAAAAAATATAATCGTTATTAAAAGTTGAGCTGATTCCCAAATATTACTACTCTATAATTTCCTTTCGTAAAGCTAGATTTAAAGCAAAATACCATTAATTTTTCTTTTTGACAGCTAAATAAAAAAACTGCAATAAATGTAGGTAACTAAAAAAGGGGCTTTCGAAACACAACGACACTATTTTTTTTACGCTGTGATATCGTTTGAAGCAATTAATTATCCAAAGTGACGCATTTCATTCGCTACACATATAACGCGTGTCTTTCCTAGGCCCACTTTAAGCACACACAACACACCGCCTTTGGGCTTCCTTTTTTTTTCTCGGCTGGTGGAACTTGAGAAGGGAAATGTCTAGCTGCCAAACGTAGGGGATTATCTTCTTCACAGCTTCTTATTCCTTTTCGATAGACGTCTATCGGTGTATGGTATTTTTACAGGATTTGCCTCCTGGCTTCTTTTCTTACCCATTGCAACGAGATATAAAGCATGGCCGTTTAAAAGGGAAATATCTAATAAGTGGAAGAATACCTTTTGTGGCACTTGCCAGTGCGCCTTACGCATTAGGCACTATTAAGCATCATATCGGAACGATCCACAGCCCCCATATTTGCGTTATAGTCTAGAATACACAGAGGTTTCTTCGTTTCGTTTCCAGTCTGTTTCTCAACTTTTCCAGAACCCACAACTTTGCTATCATGCATTGTAGTTAGCATGAACACTTCACGTTTATATTTCCACTTTAAAGCTAAAGGTTTCGTTGTAGATTTTTATTGCGTCTCTCCACGTTCCAAAACTTTTTCTAGAGTTGGCAGTCCTTTCCGATTCTTTTTTTACGGTCCCATATGCGTTGTTTTTTGCTCGTGTAAATTCATGTAAAGATTAGGGTTTACATACCAGTAGTCTATAAATAAAGAATGACAATTCCCAAGATAATGTTTCATTAAGGTTAGAACAACTTTACCAGATAGTCCCACCTTTTTGGGAAGCTCATCATCTATTGTGTCCACGTTAGTATACTTTCCGGTATAAATTATGAAATCTAATATACAGCCTGCTTCACAGTCGTATAAAACTTTGATGGTATATATTTTTTTAAGAAAATTCTACCTTTGAAGAGGACCAAGTTTTCGTCTATACAGAGATTTTGAAACGGGTAGAAGGTTTCTTTCATTTGTTTTTTTAAATGATCCACATTTTTCGGATCTTCCATAATTTATCGCCTTCGTGTGCTCTTTGTATTGGCAACATAATAAAGCGTTCGAAGCAGAAGAAGAAACCGATCTCTGGGTATAATTTGGTGAAATATGGGTGTATCTACCTTACTGTTTTTTGTCCAATAGGCGTTAATGGATTGTTTATTTACTTGTGTCATAAGCAAATTTGTTGCAATAAAACAGTAGATTTCTTTATAATTTGTGTAATTAAATCGAGCAACCTAGACTTAGTGGAGAAATGACTTGGGAGGTTAAAAACTCAAAGTATATTGTTACTTTGCTCGGCGATATACTGATGAATATCGAAAAATTTCTGAAAACAATCTAATTCAGAGATGTTGGTGTCTAGGCTACTTGACGGAGAACAGCTCAAATGGATTGAAGCAAATAGGTGTATATCCGACTTTAGATCTTTTTCACGCCAGACGAAATCATTGGAATTTTTCTTTGGGTTACCTCTACGCCTTTTTTCTAATATTAAGTAGGATGTCGTCAACGGAATCCCCACCATCCGAATGCTCAGAAGTATCTGACGATTCAGGAGGCATACACGGAGGTTCTGGTGTGGCCATTTCATCTTCGGCTTCTTCATCTGACTATCAGGCACATCCGCAGCCGATCCATTGTCACTGTTTGCTAAAATGTCCTCCAGGTCTTGTTTAGTGTAATAAAAGTTTATTATAACGCACCATAACGAAAATACACAACTAGATAACAATACAAACAGCTATGGACTAACAAAATAATTGCTGAATGCACACTGAGTCGATTCGTTAATCCGCCTCTCGCCCGTCTTAGCGCCAAGAAAACCAAACACGGTTCAGACGCGAGAGTGGGAAACCCTCGGCGTATTTATACATATGAGGTAGTCAACATCTAAAATATTTTTATTTACAAGATGTGGCTTCCAATTGACATATTTGATGCTAAAGATATAATATTGACAAAAGGTCTTACTATTACTTTATACAAATTAAGATGTACTGCGTTTATTTATATACATGTGGAGCAGCTACTTGATTTGCGTACATATACGTTTGGAGCAGCTAAAGGACTAAGTGAAAGAATTGTATTAATTGTGTAATGGCAATTCGACCTATCCCATAATGCTACCATTAGACAAAAGCTTCGATTTATACTAATTACACAAGTCTTTGTTCTATTGCTTTGCCTCGAAATTTAAACCCTCAACATAACTGAACTAATTAAGTTTAAACACAGAAGTAATTGGTAACAAGCATTTTTTATTGGATTGAATTTTTAGAACTCTTGAACTGATATCAAAGTCTCGAGAACTCAACACTCCAATGTTTTTTTGCTTCATAGACTACAAAAAAGCTTTTGATTGTGTAAAATTTCAGCGTAATTGGAGTTCCACATCACTTAATCAGTGAAACAACTGTACCAAAATAATACGGCAGTTATAAGGTTTGATAAGAAAAATAAGACATGCGCTGAACAATTACAGGGGGAGGGGGAGTATTAATCAACGGCAAAATCTTAATCGGGATACGTCGATGACACCACATTAATAGCGAAACCATAAGACGAAATCGCAAGATTGCTTGAAAAAAAAGGCTTGGTTTAGAAATGAACTTAGATGAAACAAAAATGGTGATCGACGATAGAGAACAAATGGTACAATTACAAAATCTACTTCCAAACATCTAAACACCCAACGAACTTATTTATCTGGGGTTCTTAATAACCAATACAGGAGGATCCGAATCAGAGATAAGAAGACGCATCGCTATATCAAGAACAACTATGATGAACCTAGCAAAGATATGGTCGATAAACATATAACGATGAACATAAAAATAGCTCTTGTCAGATCTTTAATATACCCAATATCTTTATACGGGTCCAAGTCGTGAGCCATGAGAGCTGCAGATAGACGTCTGATGTAGCTATAGCATCAAAAATTACGACAAAAGAAGGAACCAAAATAAGGCAATGTGTTACAGTCGAAAATGAAATTATCACGGTAGCTCCGGAAGCTTAAGCTCTAACGCAAATCGCAAAATATCACACGTCTTAAAATAATAATGAAGTGTACGAGCAAATCAGCTGTTGGGGTCAACGGCTTCCTTTAACCTAATTTTACGTTATGTTACCCCCAACGTTTGTCAACAAAATACGCCCAAACAACGTTAAATATTTCGCTTAATCATTGGCAAGTCAAAATCCAAATGCTAATTACCTACAAAATTCTTTCATTTGAACTCAAAATAATATAATTACACGTAAACTGTACAAACGTCGTCGAAATTATCTAATTTGTTACGTTAAACAAAAAACCCATTTAATGTAAGAAAAAACTATAAAAAACTGCGTGAAACTAAATGCGTGAAATCTAGGAATTTGCCAGATGGTCACTCTAACTTCAAATCAATGAAATTCTAATCAGTAAAATTCACTTTTACTAAAATCGCTTGCTTTTAAATCTATAAATACCAATTTTCGTTAATTATTGCGTTCGCTGTTCGGGAGGAGATTAGAAATAGTGCTCAAAAATCTAATTAATTATTTATCTACTAAACAAAAACAAGTCATGAGAAGAAAGCAACGATTCATATGATAAACTAAAAGCCGCACCAATTTGAGGCCGGTTACCTTAAAAATTTGCTTTAGGTGAGGTACACTGCCCCTATTTTTAAATCGGTCTAACTTGCAAGGTCGTTCATCATAGTTGTTCTTGGTTCGCAACCTCCTGTATTGGTCATTAAGAATCCCGGATAAATAAGTTCGTTGCCTGTTTGGATCATCATTTTTGTTATATCTAAGTTTATTTCTAAACCAAGCCAACGTATATGTACGCAAATCAAGTAGCTGCTCCACATGTATATAAATAAACGCATTTTAACTAGTATAAAGTAATAGTAAGACGTTTTGTCAATATTATATTTTTAGCATCAAATATGTCAATTGGAAGCCACATCTTGTAAAAAAAAATATTTTAGATGTTGACTACATCATACGTATAAATACGGCGAGAGTTTTCCACTCTCGCGTCTGAACCGTATTTGGTTTTCTTGGATCTAAGACAGGCGAGAGGCGGGTTAACGAATCGACTCAGTATGCATTGAGCAATTACTCTGTTCGTCGATAGCTGCTTGCAGTGTTATCTGGTTGTGTATTTTCGTTGTGGTGCGTTATTGTAAACTTTTACTACACTAAACAAGGCCCGGAGGACATTTTAGCAAACAGTGACAATGGATTGGTTGCGAATGTGCCTGATAGATAAAGAACCCGAAGACGAAATGGCCACACCCGAACCTCCATATGTGCCCCCTGAATCGTCAGAGTATTCGGATTGTGAGGTTTCCGTTGACGACATTCTACTTAATATTAGTAAAAAGGCGTAGGGGTAACCCAAAGAAAAATTCGAATGATTTCGTCTGGCTTGAAAAAGATCTAAAGCCGCATATACACACAGACACACAGACACACAGACACACAGACACACAGACACACAGACACAGATACACAGACACACAGACACACAGACACACAGATACACAGACACACAGACACACAGACACACAGACACACAGACATACAGACACACAGACACACAGACACACAGACACACAGACACACAGACACAGACATACACGCACACACACAGACACACAGACACACAGAAACACAGACACTCAGACACACAGACGCAGACACACAAACACACAGACACACAGACACACAGACACACAGACACACAGACACACGGACACACGGACACACGGACACACGGACACACGGACACACGGACACACGGACACACGGACACACGGACACACGGACACACGGACACACGGACACACGGACACACGGACACACGGACACACGGACACACGGACACACGAGACACACGGACACACGGACACACGGACACACGGACACACGGACACACGGACACACAAACACACAGACACACAGGCACACAGACTCACAGACACACGGACACACGGACACACGGACACACAGGCACACGGACACACAGAAACACAGGCATACAGACACAGACACACAGACACACAGACACACAGACACAGACACACAGACACACAGACACACAGACACACAGACACACAGACACACAACACACAGACACACAGACACAGACACACAAACACACAGACACACAGACGCACAGACACACAGACACAGACACACAGACACACAGACACACAGACACACACACACACAGACACACAGACACACAGACACACAGACACACAGACACACACAGACACACAGCACACAGACACACAGAACACAGACACAGACACACAGACACACAGACTCACAGACATACAGACACACAGACACACAGACACACAGACACACAGACACACAGACACACAGACACACGGACACACGGACACACAGGACACACAGACACACAGACACACAGACACACAGACACACAGAACACAGACACACAGCACACACACAGCACACACAGACACACAGACACACAGACACACAGACACACAGACACACACACACACACACACACACACACACACACGGCCACACAGACACACAGGCACACAGACACACGGACACACGGACACACAGACACACAGAAACACAGACATACAGACAGACACACAGACACAGACACACAGACACACAAACACACAGACACACAGACACACAGACACACAGACACACAGACACACAGACACACAGACACACAGACACACCTACGCACAGACACACAGACACACAGACACACAGATACACAGACACACACACACTCAGACACACAGACACACGGACACACAGGCACAGACGTACAGACGCACAGACACACAGACACACAGACACACAGACACACAGACACACAGACACACAGACACACAGACACACAGACACACAGACACACAGACACACAGACACACAGACACACAGACACACAGACACACAGACACACAGACACACAGAACACAGAAACACAGACCACAGACCACAGACACACAGACGACACAGACACACAGAGCACACAGACACACAGACACACAGACACACAGACACACAGACACACAGACACACAGACACACAGACACACAGACACACAGACACAGACACACAGACACACAGACACACAGACACACAGACACATACACATACACATACACATACACATACACATACACATACACATACACATACACATACACATACACATACACATACACATAACATAACATACACATACACATACACATACACATACACATACACATACACATACACATACACATACACACATACACATACACATCACATACACATCACATCACATACACATGCAACATACACATCATACATACACATACACATACACATACACATACATACACATACACATACACATACACATACACATACACATACATACACATACACATACACATACACATACATACACATACACATACACATACACATACACATACACATACACATACACATACACATGCACATGCACATGCACATGCACATACACATACACATACACATACACATACACATACACATACACATACACATACACATACTTACACGTACACGTACTCGGATAAACACGGACACACTCGAACACACATTGACACACGTCCACACATCATGGCCGAACTTGGCGAAACTTGTCCAAAGGTTGTAAAATGGGCTAATTAGTGTATTTGACAATAGTGAAAAAGAAGTCGATGGGATAACCTTCTATACCTTCATGTGTATATGTAGGTTTGAAGGTAAGGTTAACTTCCATTTCGTGGGCTGGAAGCCAGTGTGTTGTTCCACGCCAGATATTTATTTACTTGTAGTTATTTGTAACGAACGAATTTATTTTTGTTATCCCTAAAATCTCTAATCTAAAAATTTTGTTAATAATAGCATTTATCCTGATGAGGTATTTGTGATTTCCAGAATGTGTTAGATAAAAAATTTGATTAAGAGTGAGAGCATCAAATATTATTTTGGAGTGAAAAGATTAGCACCAAATGTGCACCAAACCATTGTATGTTATTCATCCTGACACAGGATGAATTATAACATTGTTACAAGGTTTCCGTGAGTACCATAACGTCTTAGCCCAAAAATTTGATTAAAAATGCGGCCATCAAACACCGTTTTTCAATTAAAAAATAGCTTCAAATTATGGTACCATGATTTCTTATAAGGGCTTCGTGGTTCCCTTGACCTTTTAGCCCAAAAATTCTTTAGAAATTATTAGCAACCAGTTTTATTTTAGAATAACCAAATAGCACCAAATTGTAATATATCAATCATTCTGATACCGTAATTTGTTATAGGTTTTGCATGATTATCATAACGTTTTAGCCTATAAAATGTATGAAATATACAAGTACCAAATTCCATTTTAGGGTAGCAAATTTAAACGAAATGAGCACCAATTTATGGTATATCAATCATCCTGACACCATGCTTAGTTATTAATTTTTGTAATTTCCATGACGTTTTAGCCCAAAATATTATGAAAGGCACGAGCAACAAATTTCGTTTCAGGATAACAAAGTGGCACCAAATTTGTACCAAATTATGCTATATGAATCATCCTCATACCATGCTTTGTTATATAGTTGTTTGATTATCATAAAGTTTCAGCCCAAAGTATTATAAAAGACAAGTTTCAGTTTAGGGTAGCAAAGTAGTCCAAAATTAACATCAAATTATGGCACGTAAATGATTTCGATATAATTGTTAGCTAAGTGTTTATGCGTTGGTTGCGCTAACTATATGTTAAGCAGATACAGCCTTAAATTTTTTGTTAATGGTTGGCGCACCAAATTTCTTTTTGTAGTAACAAATTAGTGTCAAATTAGCACCAAATTATGGCATATGTTTCAAACGATTGTGCTGCAATTACAGTGCTAACTTTAAGTGGGTCTCTGATTGTGCATTTTACGAATCGATACCATTTTTTTTTTTTAATTACTAAGTGATAATGAATATAGTTAAACAGAATTTACTTCAACCATAATCATTTTTTGAACAGATGTTCAACATAACTAATAAAACCTTTTACCGATATTTTAAAACTGATTTTGAATGCTATATTGTATTATTTAATTCTCTAATACTAAAGGGGTAATTTTCTACGTTAGATGCTATAAGCGTAAATGGTTAATAATTTAGAACGATTTTTATAAACTTCAATTCAATTCAAATGTTACACAGATAGTATTAGCCATTTCTTAAAGGTAGATGCGTTAATAAACCCGAACTATCTTTTTCAAGATCTTTTCCTACTTCCAGTAAGAGAAAGAATGGTTAAGGTCGGTGAGTTATATGAAAGTTGTAATGTCTTTAACCCACTTAGTTTTAGAAAAAGATTTTATATTAGAAAATTCAATTTTCCAAGGACCTTATAATGCAATACAAAGTTTGCAGCTTAGTATTTTTAAATCAAAATCTAAAGGTTTCGAATTTATTTTATATCAACGTTTCTTGGTCTAATTCCAGCGTAAACGCATGAAATATTTGCACATATTAAATCTAAAACTATAATATTAGTTTTACAGTTTCAACAAGTTTTTGACTTCCGATAGTGCATTTAATATAAAAAAAATTATGGATAAAGATATAAGCGCCCGATTACTTATTTATGTTTTACTGCAATACAGCTTCCATTCAATTATTCATGTACAAGGGTACAGTAGTCGTCTACCAGTTCCATTAATCTTGAGTTATATTAATGGTGTAACTCTGTGTTATTGAATTTTAACACTTCGGTTAGTAAATTCGATTCTAATAAAGAATACTTGTTAATTTTAATAATTTTTTGATATAACTGAAAATTTTGAAAACAACAGAGGTTTAAATTTAGTGCAACCTTTCACAATTAACTCTGATTTATGCCAAAAAAATGGAGTTAATTGGAAATGTCAGCAGGTGATTAAGTGCAATCGAACAAAAAATGAAAGTTAACTAAAAGCTGCTGTCGGTTTTTTCCTGTAGTGAAGAGTTGTACAAAAGCATCTAATCTAACTAACCCTTCTTTTTTACTTTTTAAACTTATTAAATCCATCAAGTTCGTTTGAAATTGATTTATTCATTTTTACCTTCCATCCTACACATCCATATTATGTAGGTCGACTCCTTTTTCACTATCGCTAAATCGACTTATTAGCTCCTAGCTAAGTTTCATTAAGATCGTCCATGATGTCTGGATGCGTGTGCGTGTGCGTACGTGTGCGAGTGTGCGTGTTTGTGTTCGCGTACGTGTCCATGCGCGTGGTTTTGCGCGTGTCCGTGCACCTACACGTGTGCGTGCGAGTGCGAGAAAGCATGTGCGAGTATGTGTCCGTGTGCGAGCGCTTGGGCGTGCGTGTTTGTGCCTGTATGCTTGTGTCTGTGTCTGTCTGCCTGTGTCTGTATGTCTGTGTCTGTTCCTGTGCGTATGCGTGTATGTGTCTGCATCAGTGCCTGAGTCTGTGTCTGTGTCTACGTCTGCGTCTGCGTCTGTGCCTGTGTCTGTGTCTATGTCTGTTCCTGTGTCTGTCTGTGTCTGTGCCTGTGCCTGTCCCTGTGCCTGTGCCTGTGCCTGTGTCTGTGCCTGTGTATGTGTATGTGTATGTGTATGTGTATGTGTATGTGTCTGTGTCTGTGTCTGTCTGTCTGTCTGTCTGTGTCTGTCTGTGTCTGTGTCTGTGTCTGTGTCTGTGTCTGTGTCGTGTCGTGTGTCTGTGTCGTGTCGTGTCTGTGTCTGTGTCTGTGTCTGTGTCTGTGTCTGTGTCTGTGTCTGTGTGTGTCTGTGTGTGTGTGTGTGTGTGTGTGTGTGTGTGTGTGTGTGTGTGTGTGTGTGTGTGTGTGTGTGTGTGTGTGTGTGGGTTGTGTCTGTGTCTGTGTCTGTGTCTGTGTCTGTGCTGTGTCTGTGTCTGTGTTGTGCTGTTTGTTGTTTGTGTGTTTGTGTCTGTGTGTGTTGTGTCTGTGTTTGTGTTTGTGTTGTGTGTGTTGTGTTGTTGTGTGTTGTGTGTTGTGTGTTTGTGTGTGTTGTGTTGTGTGTTGTGTGTTTGTGTTTGTGTGTTTTGTGTTTTGTGTTTTGTGTTTTGTGTTGTGTTGTTCTGTGTTTGTGTTTTCTGTGTTTTGTGTTTTGTGTTGTGTTTGTGCTGTGTCTGTGTTCTGTGTGTTGTCTGTGTTGTGTGTTGTGTGTGTTTGTGTGTTTGTGTGTTGTGTGTGTTGTGTGTTTGTGTTGTGTGTGTTGTGTGTTTGTGTGTTGTGTTTGTGTTTGTTGTTTGTGTGTTTGTGTTTGTGTTTGTTTGTGTGTTTGTGTTTGTGTTTGTGTGTTTGTTGTGTTTGTGTTGTGTTTGTGTGTTGTGTTTGTGTGTATGTGTGCTGTGTTTGTGTTGTGTGTGTGTTTGTGTTTGTTGTGTTGTGTGTGTGTGTGTGTTGTGTGTGTGTGTGTGTGTGTTGTGTTGTGTGTGTGTCTGTGTCTGTGTCTGTGTTTTGTGCTGTGTCTGTGTCTGTGTTGTGTTTGCTGTGTTTTGTGTTTGTGTTTGTGTTTGTGTTTGTTGTTTGTGTTTGTGTTGTTTGTTGTTTTGTGTTGTTTTGTGTGTGTTGTGTTGTTGTGTGTGTTGTGTTTGTTTGTGTGTGTGTGTTGTGTTTGTGTTTGTGTTGTGTGTGTTTGTGTGTTTGTGTGTTTGTGTGTTTGTGTGTTTGTGTGTTTGTGTTTGTGTGTTTGTGTGTGTGTGTTGTGTTTGTGTGTTTGTGTGTTTGTGTGTTTGTGTTTGTGTGTTTGTGTGTTTGTGTGTTTGTTGTGTTTGTGTGTGTCTGTGTTTGTGTTGTGTTTGTGTGTTTGTGTGTTGGTGTTGTTGTGTGTTTGTTGTGTGTTTGTGTGTTTGTTGTTCTGTGTTTGTGTGTTTGTTGTTTGTGTTTGTGTTGTGTGTTTTGTGTTGTTCTGTGTTTGTGTCTGTGTTAGTGTTTGTGTGTTTGTGTGTTTGTGTGTTGTGTTTTGGTGTTGTTGTGTATTTGTGTTTGTTGTTTTGTTTTGTGTTTGTGTGTTTTTGTGTTTTTGTGTTTTTGTGTTTGTGTGTTTGTGTGTTTGTGTGTATTGTGTTGTTTGTGTGTTTGTGTGTTTTGTGTGTTTGTGTGTGTTTTGTGTGTTATGTGTATTGTGTTTGTGTATGTTTGTGTGTTTGTGTGTTTGTGTGTTTTGTGTATTGTGTTTGTGTGTATTGTGTGTTTTGTTTGTGTTTGTGTGTTTGTGTGTTTTGTGTGTTTGTGTGTTTGTGTGTTTGATGTTTGTGTGTTTGTGTGTTTGTGTGTTTGTGTGTTTGTGTGTTTGTGTGTTTGTGTGTTTGTGTGTTTGTGTTTTTGTTTGTGTGTTTTGTGTTTGTGTGTTTGTGTGTCTTTATGTTTGTGTGCTTGTGTGTTTGTGTATTTGTGTGTTTGTGTGATTGTGTGTTTGTGTGTTTGTGTGTTTGTGTTTGTGTGTTTGTGTGTTCGTGTGTTGGTGTGTTTGTGTGTTTGTGTATTTGTGTGTTTGTTTGTTTGTGTGTTTTTGTGTTTGTGTGTTTGTTTTTTGTGTGTTTGTGTGTTTGTGTGTTTGTGTGTTTGTGTGTTTGTGTGTTTGTGTGTTTGTGTGTTTGTGTGTGTGTGTGCGTGTTTGTACTTTTGTGTGTTTGTGTGTTCGTGTGTTTGTGTGTTTGTGCCTGCGTGTGTATGGATGAATGTTATTATCCACGATAAGTCTAGAGTTAAAATACCTACGTACTTAGAATTTCGTATTTAGTATTTTGGCTTAGAGCTGATTTGATTTTGGGAAAATCCTGCGGTGTATAGGGGGTTTGTTAGCTGTAGCTTTTGGTTTTTATCAAATACGTCTAAAACAGCTGCATATTTCATTAGTACAAAAATTCCTAAACATAGACCTTAACCACATAGATTAATTATGTTCTATGCAATTTTTTGATATGACGCGTAATTTGGCGACAAAAAACTCCTAAAGTAGATTTAAGTGCTAGTTCAATTTTTTTCATTATCTAAATAGCGTTTAATTTTATAAGCAAAAGTGTAGACGTATTTAAAAAAAAAATTTATTTTACATATATTTTCTTTATAAAGCTTTTTAATGTAAAGCGAAATGTAAAAATTAGATATATATGATTGAAGATGCTGAACCTGTGTTATCGATATTTTTATAGAAGCGAGCGGCTTTGGAAATTTTTTTAGGTTAACATTGGCGTCACCGGATTCCTACTGAATTTGTTGATTTCCGATAGATAAAGCGCTAATTGAATTTTTACTACAAAGAACTTTAATTACACAATTGTTATATAAAGTAATTCATTTAACATCCTTAACGCCATACGAAATTGAAAATTAATTGTACACAGTCAAATGTATAAAATATATTCTTCGGTAAGGGGTCTTAACACTAACATTACAATGAAAAAAATTATTTAGGAGCAACGGTGTGTTCTTTCAAGATCAATTCCAAAATTAATGGTATGCCTTTTAATTAATCAGAAAAACTAAATGCAGTAAATTTACTATTAAAACCATTGAAATTGATCCAACAAATTTGATACTTTTCATAAATATGTTATTGAAAGTTATAGTTACAGAAAAAATGTAACACGAGTTAGTTTAATTTTTCACAAATATTTAAGAATTTACATTTAACAAAATACATGCTTAAACTCTAAATACAATTATATCCTAAGCTTAAAAAATATCTATCTCGTTCTCGCTTAAATTATGTGCACATTTAATTACTATTTGCGTTTGTAAGAATTTCACGAATTCTGTTGGAGTCTGACATTGTATAATATTAGCGTAGGTTTGTATTGACGTTCAATAGTGTTAATAAAGAAAGTGTTTTCTAAAATCCCATAGTCCTTCCTGTTCTCAAATAAAGTAAGAAGTGTAGAACAACAATCCTACAGTTAGTATCAAGGAAAATACATTAATTTGAAGTAACACTTACCACTGGTATTGCTAATACTTTTGAGGGCCAATTCCACAGATTTTAAGGGAACCCACAAGTGAATTGTTTTCACTTTAACTTTCGAGTACCAAATAATCACAATGAAATTTGAAAAATAATGTTACATTACAATTGTCATTTTAAAATGCAACCTCCATCATGCAATAAGCAAAAATAAATATAAGGTTTATTTTAAGAATAAGTAAATTGTGTATTGGTAGATAAAAGCGGTATGAAGGTAATTAGTTTATAAAACACATAAGAGGATTGGAATTCCATAAACAGTAAATTGAAATTGAAAGGTATTTCCTTTTGTTAAGCTAATCACTCACAAGGCAATTAAATAAAAATATCTTCAATACAAATCTTTTATAAAATCAAATTTATTTATCTACAATTTTCATTCAGATATACATTTGCAAATGGTAATTAGTGCTTCATACTGCCGATTTTACAGGGCAAAAGTATTTCAGTTAAGTAAATAAAAATCTTCTCTCTTCTTTTTATTCAATATTTTGTTTGAATGTGGTAATTATTAACTTTGAAAGTTTGTTTTTTGTTATTTTTCTGTAGTGTTATTCTTTTCATAATTTTATTTCGGCTCTAAGGCTGCAGCTCGCTTCAGCCTTTGGGTGAATAAAATTGACCAACCGTTTTAAACTACGCTTAAGCATTTTATTGGTGTTACCCCCTTAAAACGGCTTGTAACATATTGGCCATTTATGATACTAATTATAAACATAAAACCTGAAAATTAAAATTGAATGTAGTACATTTGAATGTGTTCAGTAATCAATACTACGCATACAAAGTTTGGGTTAAAGATATTCAGATTTATTTCTAATTCATTCTTTTGTCTGCTTACTTATTCTGAAAATAAAGAACCGTTCTTATAGAGGCTGTTCATACTTATTATTCATACTTAGGATCTGTCTTATTTGACAGATTACTTTTCTGTGCACAGAATTTGTTTCCTTACCATTAATATAAAAATAAACCTAACTCGCTGTAATAAAAAGTATTTTTATGTCTACTCGGTACGTATATTGCTTCAAGTATCTATTTAGTTATAGATAACCAGATATAAAGCATTATCGCAAGGTAAATGTATTATCTTGAAAATGTGTATCACGGAAAAACGATTGAAGCTGGAACCTGTCACGCGTAACAATCAATGTAAACCCAAGTACTGATTATCTAATTTAATATAGTTTTAGTTGCATATGGAAACGAAAGTGTATTATTTCAATTTGATTTTTTTTTTCAGCATTTACTACAAAGTACTCTGCTTGCGTTCTCTATAAAGATTCAAACATGAAATAATAATAAATATGAACCAGTGCAATTTACGAAATGTGTATAATATATAAACGGCCACACATAAGCCCGTTAATGACGGCAACATTGTTGGGATTCACAAGTACCGGAGAACATAGATTATGTATAAAAAAATAAGTTGCTCTACCTCGGGCTCAGTAGCGATCTGTTATTACATCAGGCTAAACAAAGTAAATAATATATATATATATATATATATATATATATATATATATATATATATATATATATATATATATATATATACTGTAGTATTTAGTGTGGGATTGGTCGATTACTCCGTACATCCAAAAAAGTTATTTACAAAAATTACAAGCAACGATACACTCGTTATTTGGAAACTATCCCGATCTCAACAGGGCGATTCATAATTACGTGGTAACACAAATATGCAATTTTTTAAATGGGACAGCCTGTATGTTTCTTCATATTTAGGCGTTACTTTTGCTGTACGATTAAGTAAATTTTTGTGATCTTTTAAAATTAATGAATTACTCGTATTTCTTTGAACTTTCTATTTTTCTAAAAATAATGACATTTCTCTAAGATTATCTCTGTAGTTTCTTGAATATATTACACTTCACAATTAAAAACATTTCTGTAGTGGTTAGGTAAACCTTTTGATGGTCACTTATAAGTTATATTTCAACTTATGTGTTGGGTGTCACTGGTATATATCGGTTTTTGACATCCGCATATTTGATTTTTAATTTCACTTCCTGTTTGTTGTTTGACGAATGAAAAGCCATTTTGTGTTTCCTAAAAGAAAAATGTAAATTTCTGGACTTTATTTAGCCCATCGATGGTTGTTGGTTTTATAACATTTTTCTAAATTTTGTGCCGAATCGCTATAATTAGTGGGTACAAACGATTTATATCGGACATACAGGAAATACTGAAAGCAGGTGAGCTTTTGTCACGCTTGGTTTTTTTGTTCTTCTACCACGTTTTACTTTCAGGCAATCGATCTGGTTCGATTTAAGAACTAAATCCATTAAGAAAATCATTAAAGCAATTATCTAAGGGGTTAGACTTAACCTCACAAATTTCTCTAACCACGAAGTTGCTTTTACGCTTTAGATTCGCTGGTAAGTATGTAACAATCTACTTTAACGGTTGTTAGCTTTATTTTTATTTTAGGGGAAACAATTACTATTTAACTGTTCGAGACAGTTAATAAGCTGTTCTTATATTCGTACTAGACTGAATCCATTTCTGAACGTTACCATTAATACTTTTCTGATTCTCTACCTCATTGAAGGTAAGATTGATATTCATGCTTTCATTTGGCTATGTGTATTTAATTTTAGAGGTACTTTTTGTACGCCATACAATATACTTTTTGTATGCCATATAATATACTTTTCGTACACCATCTAAATATACTTGTATGCTGTGTAAATATATGTACATTTGTATATAATTCGTACGTAGTTGGACATACTGGCATTTGGCTGATGAAGTGTGTTACTTATTACATAATTAGCAAGAGATTTGACTTCCACGCCTGTGAGATATTTGAAATTATAACTTTCCGACAGGCTGGGATATAAAAGATAAGTTATAAATCACTCCTATTCAGTGTCTTTTGGATACCTTAATGCTTTGATTAATCTGTGACCAATCCTATAAGTTGTATAGACCTATGTACATGTTTGTGATAAAACTTTAAGTGTTATTGCAAAATTTTTGCAATTTTACATTAAATTGATTTGGGGTAAAATTTTTGAGTATAAAATTATCGTGCCTATTGGTAATCTATGTATTTAAACACTGTTTTGTAAGAAACTGTGTAACTGGATGCATTCAGCTCAACAGATTCTAGTTAAAGGTTTTATAAACCACCTTATCATTCCTGTTATATTTGTTTAATGCAAGTTATTCATAGCAATTGTATTATTACTATAACCTTTTATTCAATGTGCCTTTACAACTTGGGGAATGCTTAAATTACCTGTTTACTGTATTTTATTAAAGACTATAAACCTATGTTTTAGCATAACATAGCTTTGAAATTCTGTATATTACTTTGTCATTTTTGGATGTAAATTTAACTTGATTTCATTATCTAAATTCTAGTATTAGACTCTTTGGATGGCTTGCTGTATTGTGTATTTAAGAGCACAAATATTCTATGTATTATCCCTGTGGTTAACGATTTGTGCAACACAATTGAAATTAATTATTTATTTAGGGAATTATCTCCCCCTTTTTACTTTTTGGGGAATATAAATTAAATTATATATGCGTGTACATACAAATGCAAACTATATTCTGCCATAATTTGTAATTAATATACTTACCGCTTTTATTTTGGGGACTTTCTGCTTTATAACTATTTTTCCTAGTGCTCAGATCCTTTCACATATTCGTTACTTGGCTAGAAAAGTGACAAATTATCTATTAATCTAGGGCTGGCTGATTTATCATTTTAGCTGGCGCCCTCTCTTCTCTTTCAGCTACAGATACCATCTGCATCACTGTAGGACCCCTCCACCTCTACCGTAACCGAGCTACCGGCAAGTCCTATAAAGGAATCTCCTCAGTTAGGGTAAGTTTGTGTACAAAGTCGAAGTTTGCACGTAACATGCTCCTCTTATAATTCCTGTTCTTACGATATGAGGTTGTACATAACCATACAGAGTATTTAAAGAGTTATGACCATTTTTATATTGAAATCACTATGACATAAACACTCTGTATATGGAGAAGTAATAAATCAATAATTGTTTATTTTACATAATACGGTAAACAATATGTTCTGGTATTAAAACTAACTGTAACAGAAATCATCAACGAATATCCGTATACAGGGTGAGCCAAAAAAGAAAATTAGGTTTTTCTCAAATTTTTTAAGTGCATCCTCCTATATTTTATTATCTCAAAAGGTTGTATTTGTTATACCTAAATACATTACTTTTCGAGATATTTTTTATTTTTTTCGAATTTTAGGAATACCTTAAATTTAATTTAATCCTAGATAATAATGTAACAAAATTATTTTTATACAGTAAACAACATAACATAAACCATGACAATCTGTAATGACGGTCGGCAATTTCTAGATGAATGTGATTTAAACAGAATATTTCGTACCACAAAATAAGTTTAAAGTAAATGTTCACAATGTCCATCTACAACATCTATGCAAGCTTGTATTCGATTTTCAAATGAGTGGACTACATTTCTAAACATTTGTACATCAATACTATTAAAAGCTTCGCTTATCCTGTTTTTCACATCATCTGATGTTGCTGGAGACTTGTGGTACACACGATTGTTATGTAGCCCAACATTAAGAAATCAATTTTTGACAACTCCGGTGGCCGAGCTTGCCATTCAGTTGGTCCTCCTCTGCCTACCAACCTCTCACGAAAGTGATTATCTAGATGGTTGTTAATTGCGGCAGTGTGATGAACTGGAGCACCATCGTGTAAAAACCACATTCTTTGTATAATATTCAGTGGAACAATGGTGAATGGTTATTGAGAAAATATAGATATACACCATCAGTCACATGTCCTGCAAAAAAATGTGGGCTAATTACATAGTCCCCAACAATACCATCCCAAACGTTTATAGACCACCTAATTTGCTTACAGTGAGGATTGCTTGTTGGGTAGTAATAAGAATTATGCTTATTCACTGTTCCATTTTTGTGAAATGTAGCCTTATCTCCAAAAAGGACAAAATCAAAAAAAAGTTAGGGCACCACGCAGTTGCTACTGAGTCCATTCACAAAAAACTTATCTGTCAATTCTTGATATAATTGTGTGTGGTAGGCATGCATTTTAATGTTTGTGAAGTATGTTTGCAGCCGAGATTTGAGTAGTGTCGTGTTGACGTGTAATTTTACGAGTACTTATGTGGGGATCCGCAGTAACCGCTAGCAGTACATCATATTTCTTTTTTTCGGTTATAACATTTTTATTCCTTTCATGTGTATGATACACGACTAACCGGGTACGAATAAAACGATTCATTAATCTTTCAAACGCTTTTGCTTTCGGGCGCCTCCCCTAGTACCCAAATCATATCTATTAGTTCTTCTACAGAAAAAAACGCACTGATTAAGAAGGTAATAATGTGAGAGCTGTTATTTTTTCAAAGTCTACTTGTTTTGTTTTCTTAAAAATGCTTTGGTCAGATTATTGTTGAAATAATATTAATCTATAAATTGCCTACCTTCATTGCATATTGTTATGGTTTATGTTATGTTTTAATTATTTATTGTATAAAAATAGTTTCGTTACAAGATTAAATTATTTTTAGTCACACAAATTTAAGGTATTGTTAAAATTTGAAGAAAATTAAGAATATCTCGGAAGGTAATGAATTGAAGTATAGAGAATGCTTACACTCTTTTGAGAAAATAAAGTATAGGTGCATTTAAAAATTTTGAAAAAACTGTAATTTTCTTTTTTGGCTCACCCTGTATACAGATATTCGACGATGACTTTCGTTACAGATAGTTGTAATAGTAAAACATATTGTTTGCCTTATTATGTAAAATAACCAATTATTTATTTATTACTTCTCCATATACATAGCGATTTCGATATAAAAATAGTCTCTTTAAACACTCTATATGGTTATGTACAACCTCATATTGTAAGAACGTCTACTAGGCGCTTTTAGATCTTTAGCGTTTTTTTTCTACAAATTGTAGTTGCGGTATGATGGTGAGACTCTGCGTTCAAGTAATTATTGGTGTGTGTACTTTTGCTATACTCGATGGGTCCTAAAGTGCCGCCTGTTATCTCGTGGACTAAAACATGTAGGGAAGGTAGTTGATTTTCTTTTTTCCACTAGCACTGTGAATTACTGCTCTCGTACAGGGCGGTGAGATGATTCAGGAACACTGCCGATTTCGTTGTTCCTTGTTTCCGCATAACAAACATGTCGTCCAAGTACCGTATCCAAAGTTTTGCTGTTTCTGGCGCTGATTCTAATTCCTTTGTCTCGAAATCTTACATGAATATGTCTGCAACTACTAACAATAGTGTTGATCCCATCGGTTCAACTTCCTTACAAACGGATATGCCAGTAAAGGGTTCACCGTCTTTGGTTCGATCTCTCCCATTACATACTATTTAATGATAAGTTATGTTTTCCTTTATTATGTAACGGAGCCCTGAAAAAATCCTTCCAGCTGTTGAAGAGTACCTGAAGTACTTATAAATTAGTATGTTCTTCTGTTTCTGTATGACTTTATCGTGTAATGTAGCAGGTGTCCGCAACTGCAGATCATACTTACGATGTGTTCAACGTACGAAGTATAAACCTTTTTTTTATTTACTCAATGTGCTTGTACATAAATTCAATAACCGATTTTGATTGAGAACTAATTACTTTGCCTTGTTACTGATAACAGCGCCGTGTTGGTAGCAGATAATTGTCAAGGTTTAAATGTAATATACGAAATCACCGTTATTATGTTAGAACTACCGCTTCAATAGCTTAATATATTTATACAGGGCGATCAATTCTGGAATGTTATGGTATGCTAGCTTAATTATATCTCTAAATGTTATTATGTATGTGCTTATTGCTTTACATGTTAAAGTTTACGCTATAATTCGAGTCATCAAAAGCTGATAATATCTTAACGTGATAAACTATTGTCTGTTTATGCTTGTTTACGAAAGTTTTAAGGAGCGTGTCTTCGTTTTAAACTATTTAGGGTTTGGTTCTCGCTTATCCTTATAAAAAATCCTTCTTTTTGTTTAGTTTTCTTTTAGCTATGGTCTACTAAAGCTTTAAAAAGATAATTGATTTACTGTTACTATTATATAATTTTTTGTTTCTGTGACTCTCGTGTAGCACTGAATCTTTTCATAGGTCATTTATGTTCTGGGGCTTGACAAGTGTAAAATTGCTTTGGATACAGTTGTACGATATTATACACCTGATTCATCTTGTTTGTAAAGCTCCATTGTTCATTCGGGCTAATGACTATCCACAACAAACATTTGTGTTGAACGATCATTATTTCTTTGTCTCGTGCGTGTTGTAGCCTTGTATGCTTAATTAACCTCTACTCTTTCAGGTCAGCGTTTGTTTCTTTATTTTACCTTCGATCATCTTCGTAACTGCCTTTATCCGTTTCTTGGTTTGAGAGTTACACAAGAGCAAACCAAGTGGTACTCTTTTGAATTTTTCATTGGGTTTCTCCACCGACATGCATGCATCCTAGTGCTTTCCAAGGAGAGTGAGTTACCGGCTATCGTAAAAGGGGCCGAGCTATATCTGCTAATTTGACCATCGATGTCTTGTGCACGTGACAACGCAGGAAGCTTTAAGGGCCGTTTCATGGAAATCGTGTTCTTACGTTTTTAGTTTTTGCGAGAGTCCCAAATGTCAAACAAAAATTTCAGGTTCTACTTACACCGTTAGATGGCGTTAAATAGTTCAATAAACGTATATACCGGTGATTACATAAATAATATGGAATTGCTTTTACCTCAATGTAGACAGTAAAGTAAATGACGGTACAAATGTAGGTTTAAAATCTCATGAACTACGGTCATAAAATAGTATGTGTTTCATAGACACCTCTAATTTACAATTTAATGATTTAATATAATCTTCATCTCCAGGGGTGGGATATCTGTAAGTCTTGGGACCATCTTAAATCGCCATTTCTGGAATTCATTTGAATGGAAAAATGTCATAAAAGCAGAATGGGTTGTAGAATCATCCTAATGAAACCAATCGTTGATCTGTTCGTTCAGCTCTGGCAAGACAAAGTTAATAGGCATATGCTTATAACGCGCACTTTTTACAGTTTGTGTTTGCTCTTCTTTGTCCTCCATAAAAGGGTCCATTAATTTTTTGAGTGGAAACTGCATACCATACTGTTATTTTCTTACTACATGGCTGGGTCATTATTTTTGAATCGCTTTTTCTCACAAGTTTGACGCTTTTAGCAAATCCTGCTGTTCTAGATCCTATGGGGTTTAACGGAGCATTTGTAGCGTTAAGTATATGTAAAAACAATGTATAACAACAACGTAGATAATGTCAAATAATGTAAAATATTATAAATCTCGATTGTCATGAGAATGTGTGCTGTTTCATTTTCTCAAAAATGTTGGTATATGCTGAAACAAAAAAAGAAGACGATAAATACATTAAGCCTAAAAGAAAATATTTCAACGTAAAATACAATAAATCACTTTAAACGGTAAACCTTCTTTTGCACCACCCAGTATATAATGAATGGGCTAAGCGGTAAAAAGCGCAATTATATAATCGTACCCAGCTAAGTAGAATTCAAGTACGGGAGTGTTTATAACAATAAAGTGGGTTACGAAATAACCTTTGGATATACCTCCCTCACTATAATATAAAGGCAATAAATGACGTAAATTATAGTAAATCCATTTACAGAAAAGCTCAATTACAAAACTACCTTATAACTGATTAAAAAGATATCTTTGTTTGGTACGTTGAAACCCGAGACGTAAATGTAGGATTTGTTACGGACGAATGCATATTTTGAAAATTAAGATGCCGTGCAATAATTAATACGAAACTGTTCCAATGTAAATTAATGTTTCTTGTTTTTTTATTACCTTTGAAAAATGGAGGTTGATTGCGGGAGTAAAGTTAGTTAGGTTTGAAATCGGGGGAAAGTTAGCTACAGTTAGAGTGTCAATCGAGCCAGATCGATTTTGAGTTGATTAAATACCTTCATTCTAAACCGTTTGTCATTAAAATGTTTCGGGCGTGTACATTTTCTTTTGAATTAACCAACACTAATTTGCCTTTTCTTTCATGTGTTAGCTTTATTGTGTTTTTCAAATATTAATCTATAAATAAGTCACTCTTTTAGAAGTTAAACCGCGTATGTTAACAATTTCCGTCTGAGATCAATTAAAGGAATATATGTTCAAGTGTAAGTATGTATTTTTATATATATTAAGGCAGGCAGCAAATATTCCTACAAGCATATATAACTTATTAAAAAAATCGATCATTGCCTTGCAAAAGTATCCTATTCGCACGCGGACACCTCAATCTGAAAGCTGATAAAATGGAAGACAGTACAGGGCTCCCACACTCTGGTGTTGGTGTGAATTGGCATTGTTGGTTGTTGTTTATATTTATATTTGTGTAGAGGTGTGCTGATGAAATGGTACATGATACCGCTCTGATTATTTAGTTGCAAAAGGCAATTACCAAGTTGGTGTACATTCCCCAGATCAGATAACCATTAAACACCTCGAATTTTATTTTTATTGTTGTATAGATGAATGTGTAACCTGAGAAAGGAGCTCTCTATTTTTCTAACGCCCTCAAATGTATATATCGGTCACGATGTGGTGATCTATTTATAACTTACACTTGTAAGCATTTGTTTTAATGAGTTTGTTTGTACCAGTTTGAAGTAGAATTATTTGCCTGCCAACTACTTTCTCTTTATATGTAATTTCCTGTAATTGAACGTATGTATTTTGTGCTTTAGTGGTCACTAAACAATTATGTATACGCGTAAATTCATTGTCTATTTTCTTTTGTCCTTGTCTTTACCATATTATCATGTTTGGTTTTAAAGGGCCACGTGCTTGGTATTAGGATGATATTTGTTTTGATTATTTATGACATGACACAAATGTGGGTGTGACTACATGAGATTTCTTTTTTTATTGTTGTGCTTCTGTGTAACTAAACTTCTTTTTATTCATTTTCTCTTAATGTTATAATTTTTTAAGCACTTTAACTTGATTTAATGTGTTTTGTTATGTATTTAACCCTTTCATTGTTTTTTTTTTGTTATTTGATTTAATAATGTACTTGTGCAATTACCTATTTATGAATAAAGTGGGTTTTATTGGTGTTTCTTTGTCGCAATAGTATATTAACGGGCTGAACCACCGCTGCGCAAAGCTCGTTGATTTTAATTTGAGTAGTCTCATTTTTTTTACCTGCCCCTCATAATGCAACACTTACCTCATCGAGCCTATCTAATTCAGATAGCACAACCTACCTACCATTAGACGGTCACTTTCATCAGATTTGAGGTTTGCGAGTTATTAAATATCAGACTTGTAAATAAATCCTAATGTTTTAATTAGTGCCAGGAAAGTCAATTAATTTGAGTAATAGTAACATTATTGTCAGTCAAGTCAAGATAAATCACTTAGCGATTGTTCTTGAATTTGCATTACCTATTGCAAACAAGTTCAAATTACACTTTTCAAGATAGGGTACCTGGGGGACGCTACAATATGTATGTATATATATATATATATATATATATATATATATATATATATATATATATATATATATATATATATATATATATATAGCTACACGTCGCTGCTGCGATCTCAGAATGGGGAGGGGGATATTTAAATTTTGTGATATACGTGTCTCATAATTATTCGAGTGGACCCATGGAATAAAAAAGTTAAGAAAAACTCAACCCGTCATTTCACCCCCTTAGGGATGGAAGTTTGAAAAATCCCTTTCTTATTGAATACCTACACTTCAAAAAAACACACCCTCTGTCAAGTATGTAGGACCAGCGGTTTAGACTGTGCGTTGATACATCAGTCAGTCACTGAGTCAGTCAGGACATTTTATATACACAGATTACCTATTAAGATTGCTACAAAAATTACTAATCAATAACCTAAAGTTAATAATACATAAAGTTAAAGTTAAATTGCTCTCTAACTTGATTTGAGTCTTGGTTGATTTCTTTGTTTTGGTACATCACACAAAGACTGCTGCATTAACTGAACATTTAACCAATTTGGTGTATTCACAGTTCATTAGACATTACAACTCCCGTTGTAGTACATGGTTACTGAAACTGGATACATCATTACGTCACTTTTGTTTCATGTAGACAGAATGAACTGAAATAGTTGGTTATTCTCTTATTCTGCTTAACGCTAAAACAGTCATATAAACGATATTAGCGAATGGAAGAATAAAAATTAATTATTCCAACACCATGCACAGATAACAGTGGCTTAATAATAACAAATAAATGCACTCTCGCATTCGCGGTGAGATAAATGGTCGGTGTGTGAGAGAGAAAGTATGAGGGCTTGGGCGGGCGCCGTATAAAATTAAGTTATCACGTTTTTCCGGGAGATTTTACCAATTTTTCTCTTCATAAAAACCTTCCTCAGACTTCAACCATTACTCAAAAAAAAAAAAAATTGGCAGAATTGGTCCAGCCGTTCTCGAGTTTTGCGCTTAGCAACACATTTGACGATTCATTTTTATATATTAGGAGATACATATATATATATATATATATATATATATATATATATACAGGGTACCCAATCTTCTGTAATCGGTCCATAGGTTATTATTAAATATACTTATTCTCAGTCATCAATTCAATTTTCAAAAATCAGCAAAACGTGTAGAGATTAAATACAGACAACTGACTTTTATTAACCTTTTATTAACTCCAAAATTACTTTTTAGTAATATAGTATATAGTATTCAATGTCAATGTAATCTTACATATATAGGCCACACTAGCCAATGGTTACGGTCCTGTCCTACTCAACATTGTACTGACGCCAAAATTGGTAAAAAGTTTTGTGCTCTGTCGACTCATCTTCACACTACTCCCATATAATAAATTTTGAAGGAACCAAATACTAGAATGCAATGGACCTGTGATTGTAATTTTTTGTTAACTTATCATGCATCCTAATTGATTGGACATCTGCTTGTTTGTATATAGTTTGTTGCACTTGTTTGTTTTTTGTTTGAATTGGATTGAGTATGACGTTGTCACTGAATAGTGTAGAATGCCAATGTCAACGTAACGATTTTGGTAGTTTTAGATCATTTTAGGCTTTATTAATGCCGATTTACTTTGCCTTTGTATTTGACAGACTCTTCTTTGTATCATTAAGTGTAGTTAACGTTTAATTAAGCTGTTCTGCAAGTAGCAATACCTTATTAATGTTTGTAATTTTCTGCTTAGTTCATATTTTAGCTTCTTGAAAATGATTTGAAATAAATCGAAACGTAGAAGTGTTATCAGCAAATGATTTATTTTTAACTACATGTTTCGAACGATTGTATCCCAAAATAACACAACTTGTTATTCTAACCTTTTCCGTTCGATTAAAAAAATATTACCATATATATATATATATATATATATATATATATATATATTTCTTCTTGGCCTTCTTTCACCCAGTATTGAGTATAAGCCTCCCTCAATTGTCACCATCTTTCTCTGTCTTGTGCGACGCTTAACCACGGTAGTCCTGCAATTTTCTTGATGTCGTCGTACCATCTTATTTGTGGTCTTCCCCTACTTCTTTTTCCTGACCACGGCCACCATTGTAATACTCTTGCGTTCCATCTGTTATCTTTAGTTCTGGCTATGTGTCCTGCATAGTCCCACTTGTACCGCTCTCTCAATTACATTTGTTGTTCTCGTTCTCTGTCGTATCCACTCGTTTCTTTTCCTGTCTCTTAGGGTTATACCCAACATGGACCTCTCCATGGCCCTTTGTGTAACCTGTAATTTTGATCTTATCTGTTTAGTGAGGGTCCATGTTTGTGCTCCGTATGTTATTGCTGGGATGACACATTGATCAAAAACCTTGGCCCGCAGGTGTAAAGGAATTTTCTTGTTTTTTAATATGTGAGATAGTTTTCTAAATGCTGCCCATCCCAATCGTCTTCTGCGTTCTATTTCCATTTCTCTATTTTCTTTACTTAGTGTTATTTTTTGTCCAAGATATATATATGTGCTGACGTTCTCTATAGTTGTTTCTCTAATAGCTATTTCTGGATTTTCGGAGCACACTGTCTTTGTTTTATTTAGATTGATTTTTAGGCCTACTGCTCTTGATTTTATTTCTAGTTCTGTTATCATTTGTTTTAGGTCTTCCTTTTTATTCGAAAATAGAACTACATCATCGGCGAATCTCAGGTGATTTAAGCGTTCTCCGCATATGTCAATTCCTTTGTCTGACCAGTCTAGTTCTTTGAATACCTCTTCCATTGCCAATGTAAATAGTTTCGGCGATATTGTGTCCCCCTGTCTTATGCCTCTGTTGACCGCAAACTTTTTTGTGCTTTCGTATACTTTAACCAATGACGTCGCTTGTTTGTATATATTTTTTATTAAGGTTGTATACCGATGGTCTATTCGTGCGTGATTTAGTCCTTCTATTATAGCCCAGTGTTCGATAGAGTCGAAAGCCTTTTCATAGTCTACAAACGCAATGTAGAGTTCAAGATTATATTCGATTGCTTTCTCTATAAGTATTCTAACCGTTAGTAGATGGTCGCACGTATATATATATATATATATATATATATATATATATATATATATATAAACACAATGAAATTTGGTTAAACTACCTCAGATTAACTTCAAGTAGATTAAGCTTAAATTATTATGGACCAAAGTTTTCAATAAATTTTCATCTTTCTACGTTTACCTTTTATTCATTTGTAACTCAGACAATATCCTGACATTGATTCTTAGTTTCACAAACTTTTCCCTTAAGGCTTAAGAGGCATTTGGTGTGCATACACGCTTTCAAAGCTTAATCTATAAGTTAGATATTAAAAAATTTAAGTCTTGGATTAAAGCTGATCTGACTGATAAATGTTATTACACCGTTCATGAGTTTTTAAATTATGCGTGAATCACAAATTAAATAATTGTCTGTATGTATGGTACATTGTTACATGTGTATGTTACATTTTTATATATGATTGTATTGGCCTTATGGCTTTTCAAATAGAATAAACTAAACCTAGTCTTAACTTAAAACTTAATTATCCAATGTTTTACGCAATAATACTATAATAATGTAGAAGATAAAAATTCTTTACTTTTGATATGCATCTAATTTTGACAAATTTTAGCAAAATTATGTCATGTTAAGTTGACCAGATCCAGCTATAATTCAGGAATTTAAGTAGATATGACAATAGCGCTAATGTTTTAAATACAAATTAATTCCCTAATATCTTTCATATACTTATTTTTTTCTCTAGGCGTTTTAATACAACATGTATCACTATCAAGAGAAAATATATAAGTGAAATAATAACAAGTAGTTATGCTAACAAATAATTAAGGTAAAACAGCAAACTTGATGTAAATTATAATTCTATAATTAAAAATCTGTTAAAAGTGAGATCAACCTGTTCGTTCGTTAAAGGTACTTTTTGTTTAGGTTTATAAATTTCGAATGCTCCCAAAACATCTAATTTGTCTTTTTTATTACAAAAATGTGTTATTATTACTAACTTCTAATGTGTAACCGACTTCAAAATGTCGTTAGTCGAATCTTTCGCATTACATAAACATTTAAGAACACTTGGCTGAAAGCTATTTTGTACTTCTTGTTCTTTTATAATATTTGAGCTTAGTTTCTTACATTTTTCAAAAATATGAAATAGATATGTGTTTATTTGCTGTCGGTTCTGTGTTAACTGGGTAAATGTTTTTGATAGATAATTGGCACTCTTCATTTTTAATTAAATGTCGATTATATTTGAAATGTAAACATTTCCATGTGCAATTAGTTTTATAATGTATGTTTTTTTATTGAAATTTGTTTTTTTAATGGTAATTCCATTTCTCTACGTATTAATGATCTATATGTAGCTAACTTATGTGTTTTATGGTGACCTGAATCGCTCGGAATTGTAATGTTTGTATATGTGGGTTTTCTAAATATAGAGAACTCAAACGTGTTCTGTGTATTAATTTTTATGCTTTCCCAATAGAACAATCAACTCACGCAAGTGCGTTAAAATAATTTCACAACCAAGAATAAAGCTCTGATCGGCATCGATGAAAATGTACGAGTAGATAATTTAGTTTTATAGAGTAATGGAAAATGAAGTCAACAGAATGTTATGTCTATAGGAATATGCGTTTCGGTAAACTATTATATTAAATCTTTCTACATTTATCTTTAATTCATTTGTAACTCAGACAATGTCCTAACATTGACTCTTAGTTTTACAAATTTTTCCCGTAAAGCTTAAGAGGCATTTAGAGTGCATACACGCTTTCAAGACTTAATCTAAATTTTATGCAAGAAACTAAAGTTAAAGGAGTATAAAAAGAAAACTTCTTTTCTTCATTGAAATCACACACCTTTGTTGCAATCCCTTGTGTAAGGCTTCTACGTGATATGTGAATATGAAAGGACAACGTTATTAAACATTCTGTATGTAATCAGATTTCAACTGATATCCTGTAATGCTTTTTAGACGTAATAACACAATTTAAGGTGCGATGTGCTGAATGTAGTTCGGATATGCAATGTTATCAATATTCGATCAGCTTTATGTCTCTTTGAAATATGTTATAAACAATTTTATTTAATAAAAACTTTCCTCTATTAAAAGTAAAACGGGAATATTTTCCAGATAACGGAAACAAGGGTTAACATTTTAAATTCAACGTAGGATATTCTTTTCAGTAATGTTTTGCTTCCATACGCTTGTTATATGATTCACAATTTGAAATACGAGAATGTAAACTCACTATTATTACACATATTAAAATATATTTTTATATTTAAGTTATGCAATCTAAACGTTTCGAAATAAATCAGTATTTGGTTCTTTGCAAGAAATTTTACGTGTAAACAGTTCTCGATACTTTTTATATTATTTCTTCTGAATATTGTCCTATCGAAAGTACACTGGCATCTAAAATACTCTTTCCCTGATAAAGTATCTTGTGTACGCTGATAGGCATTGGGTAACAGGGGTATTCTTCCATGTATAATTTTAGAGTTTGCGTGGAGTACACATCAAATTTGTCAGCGTCAATGGGAAAACCACAATTTTGGCATTCTAAAATGACATGAAAAAGTTTGAATAATTAAAAACTGACTCCAGTAATATCAGCGGACGCTTCTGCATTTCTGAAAATCTTCTGGCAGTATTTGAATCATTGGTATTCCCTGTTTACTGCTTTGGCATGTCCACTAAGAGGCCCAATTCATTTCTAAAGCACTGTTGTATAAACAATTTCTTATTAGCGAGTTTCATTTTCTTTTCGCTGCCTCTAGTCTGCCACGAATTAATGTCCAATCCGTAGCATACATGAAGGATACATTCGAAACGGCGTATCCACGAATGCAATGGTGCTGGTCCAAACGATAAATAAGTTTCATTTACGACCTTCTGGGCGAGAAAACCTATTTTGTTCATGTCACTCGGCTTTGCACCACACAGATAACAAGTTTGCAAAGAAAGTTTTTTGTTACAATTTTGTTTCAACATCTTTAACAATTTCGAAAGATGCTATTACTACTGACGAAGATAACTGTTAGTGTTACCGAAACGTTTACATTATATAATTTAAATGTACAAATACATCATAAAAAACCGAAAAAAGGTAAGTATTTGATTCACAATTTGCTTCTGTTATATTAGGGATCAATTTCAATTCTTTGGCATTAAAAATATGTGAGCCCATTCGAAAAACTTTCCCACTTTTTATCATTTTCTCGATTTAATCGTATACGTATGTAAAATTTGAATGCAATCGCTGTTCAGGTTTCGAATTATAGCGAACGAAAGAAAATAGAATCCACAACCACCAAACATTTTTTTTTGTCATTGACGACGAAAGAAAATCATCTTAACTCCTCTTACGTGTTACCTTGAAAATGTATCGCTATGATAAATTACAGAAATCTAGGTATTTAGGTCTAAACACGTACCCAAATTTGAATACAATTATTCATTAAGTTTTTGAGTTATTGCGGCTGAAAGGAATTCACACTTACCATTCTTCCTTTTTTTTTTGTTAGTATGCTCATGCTTATGGTAAGTAATCACTTAGTTATAGCTTATATATATATATATATATATATATATATATATATATATATGTGTGTGTTCAGGACTCCTACTCCTCTTCAGCCCTGGTCTATCCTTGCTTGTTGGTGTTTAGTGGTATTGTATGGTTTACAATCGCGAGATGTGGGTATTTTTGGTGTAAAAAAAAAGAAAAAAGGGATTTATATTTATTTTAATATCTAACAATGCGTTAATTGGATCAAGTGTGTGTGTGTGTGTGTTGTTTAGTGGGGTGTAGCGTGCTTAGTGTGGTTTCTCCGATTTGTTGTCCGGTGCTAGGTCGTCGTCGAATAGACGGGGGGATGCGGAGGGTATATGGGATGTTATCTATGGATTCCTCTATCTCTCCGGTTAGGTCGTCAAGGAGTTGTGTAAGGATCGCGAGGGGCTGCTTGAATTTTAATTGAGGTTTTCTTCGTGGGAATTGGGGAAAACGATAGTTGTAGGGAGTGGTAAGGATTTCTCTGGTTAGGATAGTATCGCCGAAAATTCTTTTATGTACAAAGTTTTTCTGAAGTGTTTGGATTCTGTGTGTGATTGGCGGTATGTTAGCGTGCTATGTTGTGAGGTCACTAGGGTACCTGAGGAGTAACCTATGTATGCGTCTAATAATTTGGCGTTCACAGGAGGCAACAGAGGAAAGGTGATTGGCGTTTATATCGATATATATATATACATATATATATATATATATATATATATATATATATATATATATATATATATATATATATATGTGTGTGTGTGTGTGTGTGTGTGTGTGCTCGAAAATCTATAACAGGGTGGATGTATGTTTTGTAGGTGTGTTGAAGTGTTTTAGGGTGGTAACCTCTGATTCTACCACGTAGGGCGCCCAGTAGGTTTGCGCGATCTCTAATTCTATTGAGTGTTCTTTTTACATCGGGGAGCCAATTGAGGGTTCTAGTAAGGAGGATTCCTGGGTAGGTGACTTCGTCTTGGAGTGTGAACCTTGCTTGGTCTGTTCCGATTAACCGTGCAGAAAGCGGTGTCATCCGCAAACCGCGCAACGACCACTCCGGGTTGGGTAACTTCGGGAATATAGGATGAGAAGATAGTGTGGGGGATCGGGGCTAAGGCAGAACCTTTGCGGTACGCCTGCTGTAGGTTGAAAAGGATCGGAAAAGGTTCTCTCTACTTTGACCCAAACTGACCGGTTAGTCAGGTACGAAAGTAGGAGTTTGGTAAAGGGGTCGGGTATGTTAAGATTCGTATTTTGTGTAGGAGACCGGCGTATCAGGCCCTGTGAAATGATTGCTTAATGTCCAGAAACACAGCCAGATTGCATTGCTTGTGATATAATGTTCTGGTGGTCTCTGTAAGCAGCTTCAACAAGGGATCGTGACACTTTCGGTTGGGACGAAAACCGAATTGGCTATTAGGAAGGAGGTCGTTGAATTCTAGGTGGTTCCTGAGTCGCCTGGCTAGAATCTGCTCAAATCATTTTCCGAGGAAACTCAGGAGGGAGATTGGTCTATAGGAAGAGGGTAAGGTTAGATCAGCGTGGGGTTTGGGTGTCATGACGGTGGAGGCCGATTTCCAATCCGTCGGGAAATGGGATAGGATTAAACGTTGGTTGTAGATGTTGGAGAGTAATCGGAGGGCTGGGTCGGGTAAATGGCGGAGTATTTTTCGATTTAAGCCGTCCTGGCATGGGGCTAAATTTTTCCTTTTTTGAAATAAGTGTGGACCGGTTCGGACGTGATGGGAGCATAAAAGGGATTCTCGTTATCGAGTTGAGTATCAGGAAGGTTAAGGTTGCAGAATTATTCAAGGCGACTTTCGAGGAGTGCCTTGAACCGGTTACCGAATTGGGGATCGGAAAGTGGATTGGAGGTAGTGATCAAAGAAATCGGCCTTCCCTTGGTCGGAGGAGATTAGGGTTGACCTGTAGGTCGGTTAAGTGGAATTTAGGTTTCACTTTTCTTCTGGTCGGTCTATCGAACTGTTACCGGAAGAGTTTACTATTTCTATAATCTATCTGGAAGGTGGCTTTGGTTCAGAGTCTTCGATAGATTCGTCTTTTCCCTTTCACCCAGTTTACAATGTGTGTGGGAGCGGGAAGTATCGATGTTTTTTAGTTGTACAGATATATCGACCGCTTCCGTAATTACGGAAGTTAGGTCTCTAATGGCTCTCTCGAGACCTTGGGTCGTTTGAAGATTGGGTGTAGGAAGGTTGTTGGAGATGTGTTCGGAGAACACATTCCAGTCTGCTTTTGAAAAATATTTAATGACTGTGTATTGAGGAGGTGTAGGGGGAGCTGGACAAAATGAAGTTTAGACCAGTAGTGGTATGTGATCACGATCGAAATAGTGAGCTATGATGTGATCTACTATTGAGGCACCTAAATGTTCGAAGTATGTTGGCTGTGTGTTGGCGATTGGCAAGAGCGGCAACTGCAACAGATCCGATGATAGCCTGTTACCGTTTGCATTAGTTGCGGTGTCACCGAATTGGATGTGGCGGACATTAAAATCACCTTGGATGACTGCATTAGGGAGGCTAGAAGCGTAGATTAAAAGGTCATCGGATATGGTGTTGTGGCTGGGCGGGTTGTAGTATGAAATAAATACAATAGGAGTGGGAAAGTGCACCGTTGCAGCAACGCATTCGAGATGCTATAAGTGCGCAGGAAGTTGAAAAGTAGTGTATGGGAAGCAATTTTTAATTAAAAGGGCGGCTCCGTGTTGATCATTGTTTACACAGGTGTGAAATGTGTTGAAATTAAGTGTGCATCTGGGTCTAAGTTTTATTTCCGTGATGGAAAGGATGTGTATATTGTGTGTATGTAAAAAGGGGCGTTTCCGACGAACGCCCCTGGCATTAACTGTCCCTGCTAGGATCTCCATTTAGGAAGGAGTTAAGGATTGGGTTGGCGGATTAGGGCGATGTTCATCCGCGTACCGGATACTCAGACGTTGATCCGCCGTTGAGATAGAGAGTCTAGGATGCCGACAACCCTATCTCGCCGGTCGGGGAACACCTGGAAGAGGGAGTGGGTGCGGATTTGAAGAAAGTCTTTGATGGATAGGGATTAGATGTCAGGAGAGGGTATAAGTCGGACTCTTCGGAAGAGAGGATAGGTTCGAGCGAAGCCATCTTCGACGGAGAACTGAGCCGGCACTTAAAGGAATAGGAAGGGTGAGCCTCCTCGCAACGGATTGCACAGGTAGGACACTCCTCAGCCATATGCCCCACCTGCGAACAATACTTGGAGAGAGGTTGAGGGATAAGGGAGGGTTCGAAACTGTAGTGTCGCGTGCTAGGAGGTACTTGAGGGTGGTTTGGGAAGAGGTAATGGTACGGATAAGGGATTTAGGGGTGTTAGTCGCCTTAGCGGTGAGGCGGACAGCCTTCCTCACGTGTGGAAGATCGATCGCACCGAGGATCTCGAGTTCTAGTATGACGAATTCACGCAGGAAAAGTAGGGGTCTCTAGGGGTGTGTTGTAAGGACGGGGACCGGATAGTTGGGTTAGGCTGACGGTGGGATCATCGAAATGGTGCCGAAGCCTAAGCTGTGTACCATCCGGCAAGGGAAAGGATGTCTTTAGGAGGCAGGTGTGGTTACGGTTAAAAATTAAGTTTATCTAGGGAAGGTTTAGGGGTTTAAGGAAAATGAATAGGGATTTCTATGTGGATATGGATTTCGGGATATTGCGGATGCAATACCTCGAGAATTGAGAGCGGGTGGGATTAGGATTAGGGGAGCGGGTGTAAAAATCACGGCAGGTAGAGGTGGCTGGGCGTGTGTGGGTAAGAGGGCGGGTTTGTGTGTTTGAGCGGGTTTTTGTGAGTGTGCGGGTTTGTTTGTGTGGTTTTGTGGAGGCGGTGGAGGGTCTCGAGATGTAGAAGTGTGTGGATGAGGTAGAAATGGACGAGGCGTTTGATTGGAGGCGTGTACGTGAGGATGGTGGAGGCGTGGCGAGGGTGTGTGCGTATGTGTGTGTTGAGTGTAGGTGTAGGTGGAGGGGCAGCGTTGGGGGTTGTGGTACAACCATTACGTTAGCACGGTGGTGACCGTGCTTAACCATCGCGGTTGTTGTTATTAGGGGTTTGAAAAAGGAGTAAAGAAAGAAACTGTTTTAATGAAAGGCCCGGTATCCGCCGAGGTGCAGTCACACACCCCGAGGAATAAAGACCTGGCGATCAGAGACCCAAATAGAAAAAGGAGGAACACAAGTGTTAAAATAAAACAGTAAATTAAAATTAATTAAAACCATATTTTTATTAAACTGATACCTATTGCTTTACCCGACGTCGATCCTGTAGTTGGCGGTGGCGGTGTCCTAGATGCTTCTTTATGTTGTTTTTCGCTCCTACTGTATTCCGGCGGCTCCTGCTTGTTGCTAGGCTGAGGATCCACTACTGATGACCGCTTCTTCGTATTATCTATATGCAAGCAGTGACAGATCAAACTCCGAAGCGTCGAAAATCACGATGCCGGAACGAAGAGCGTAAAAACACTAAGTTCTTTTCTTTTTGAATTAAGAAATTTGTTACAAAAGTCACAAAGGCTCTTATGCGAGTAGGGACTTACGTTCGCTACTGAGTTTTGGACTGCCCTGTCCATTCTTCCAGCTTACTTCGCAAATGACCACTACCAAAAATCGCAGGGATCTAGAAATTTAGGTTATAAAAAGTATGGTAAATTAAAAAAAATTCTTTTACTTTTTACCTCTTAAACACATCACCACCAAAGCTCACATTAAATTTGATAACAGTTGCTTTTCAAGTATTAAATTCAAAACAAAACACATTTGCGCTTAAGTCACAAATACTAATATGAAATTTGAATGTAGTCGCATTTCAAGGCTTTGATATATAACACACTCACACACGCACACACACACACACACACACACACACACACACACACATAAACGTATGTAAGCAGGCAAGAACTCACACACCCACACACACACACACGCGAACGCCCACGCGCATACGCACACGCTTTTCAAGTATTATATTCCCAACGAAAGAGGATTACATTTCAGCTTAAGTCACAAATACTAATGCGAAATTTGAATGTAATCGCGTTTCAAGACTTTGATACATCACACACACTGACACACACACACACACACACCCACACACATACACTGACGCGCGCACGCACGCATGCACACACACACACACACACACACACACACACACACACACACACACACACACACACACACACACACACACACACGCACATACGAATACACACGTATGTACACACGCAGACACCCACACCGCAAATTAATTATTTATTTTGTCCGTTTATGTCATAGAAAAATGCTCTGGTGCAGTAAAAGTAGTTAAATTTTACCTTTTCTTCCGTAATCAAGAAATCGTTTAAGATTTCGACGCAAGAACCCCACTAGAACATCACCTCATTTTTTTGTCCAATCCTGTCCGACCGCGAATTAGATCATTATCCAATCACGTTAAAGCGCGGACTATATAAGCGGAAATGCGACGCGGGATTAGTCTTCTTGTTGACTCCTCCCTGAAATCTTCATTATCTTGTTACTTCTGCCCTTAAGTAACAATCCTGTCTTGCCGCTTCCGTCCTGAGATTTTCACCGACCTACTGAACCGCCGCATTTACTTTACTTCTACCTGCCGGCCCACTTGGGTAAGTTATAGAATTTTCTATCACATTTATCCGACCAGTTCCTAGTTAGAAAGATTTCTTTTGTGCCTCTAGTAGATTATAAATTTATCTTGTCTGTAGAACACCGCAATACTTGCTACACTAACACTTCCCTGGGGCGTAAGCTCGCGGAACATAAATATCCTGTACACAAAATCCTTCTCTTTTAGGAGTATTCCTGAAAAGTACTAAGGTCCCCTAAAGGGATTATCCCCTAAGGCGTGTGCCTGTAAAGGTGATACTTTTAGCTTTGCTTGTCTAAAAGGCGTAGGCCTGTTAGATCTAGCATCCGAGCATGCGCCCGTACACACCTACACGACCGATCTGCAAATATTAGATCAATAATCGTCCCAAACCTCCGTTTCAGTCAGATTTTCCTATAAAACCTTTATAAATCCTTACAACCCGCCATTAATACTGATATTTTTGTCTTTATCCAAAATATTAACGTATTACCTGCTACTTCATGAAAGAAAATCAATTCTTTAAAAATGAAATCCCTTTTTTAATCCGATTTAATTCTCCCATTTCTGTATAAGTTTCTGAGAAGCGATAAAAATTAATCGCATACAATGTACCACTTCCAGAAGGACAAATCCTTGCATTTCATACGTATTTATTTGAAAGTAGTGATCCCGATTTAATTATCTCTGACAAGAATTCCGTTTGTGTAATATTTCCCAGAAAGCGATAAAATCAATCGCATAGAAAATAAACTTTAAAACTCCTGTATACCATAATATTACTTACGAAAACTATCATATCTCGTAAAAGCTTTAAATAAAAGCCCCATGATAACCTCTTTATACCTCTTTAAATTTACGTGATATAGTACTTCTTTTGCATAAACAAAAATAATAATTATTGCAACTCCCAGAAGTTCTAGCCTGCGAAATAAGTAAACGCAGTACTCGTAATTCATTTTAAAGGCAGCGATAAATAACACTTTTGACCTAGTAACCGAGATACAACAGATGAGCCCTTCTCAAATCCGTTGCCCTTATCAGTCCGTTGTATAGAGTTTCTAAAAAGAGATTAAAATAAATACTTTATATTTACGAGTGTCTGGCAGCCTTTTAACTTAAATTTCGAAGAAACTACAATAAACCGACCGAATTGAGTTGCGTGAATTAAATGTTTAATTGATTTGCATAAATAGTAATTATATAATCCGGAATAAAATCATCCAAGAGAATTGAGACCGCAAAATATGTTTTGAACGTTAGTTATTTAATCCACGGATATCCGCTATTCCTAGAGATTTGTCCGTCGCATTCATCCCGCCCTTTTAGAAGATAATTAAAATTTTATGTTTTGTTTTGAGTTGTTAATCTAGCTGTTTCAGTTGGCTTATTAGTAGGTTAAGTAAAACATTTAGCATTATACCAAATAAGTAATAAAATAGTACGTATATTACGATCTCAACGTTGTCAATGATTTATGCGACCCTCTCTATTCTTCGATTTGAAAGCTATGCCGGACAAAAGCAATTAGCTATTAATTAATAAAAGTAAACCCACTTTATTTACAGACAAGGAGGGCCTTACAACGCACACCACTAGCACACACACGCACACGCATACGCAAACGTACACGCATACGCACACGCAAACGTACACGAACACGCACACGCATACGCATACGCACACGCTCACGCCAACGCACACGCACACGCACACGCACACGCGCACGCAAACACACACCCATACACACACGCACACCCACACGGACACGCACACTCTTACGCACACGCACACGCACACACACGCGCACGTGCACACGCGCACACACGCACAAGCACGCGCACACACACACACGCACGAGCACATGTACACGCACACGCACACGCCCGCGCACACGCACACGCACGCACACGCACACGCACACGCACACGCACACGCACACGCACACGGAAACGTACACGCACACGCACACGCATACGTACACACTCACATGCACACCCACTCTCACACTCACATTCAAACGCACACAAGCGCACCCAAACGCGCACGCTTACGCACAAACACACGCACAGGCATAGGTACACGCAAGTGTGAGTGTGTGAGTGTGTGAGTGTGTGAGTGTGTGAGTGTGTGAGTGTGTGAGTGTGTGATGTGTGATGTGTGTTGAGTGTGAGTGTGTGAGTGTGTGTGAGTGTGTGTGTGTGTGGTGTGTGTGTGTGTGTGTGTGTGTGTGTGCGTGTGCGTGCGTGCGTGTGCGTGCTGCGTGCGTGCGTGCGTGCGTGCGTGCGTGTGTGTGTGTGTGCGTGCGTGTGTGTGTGTGTGTGTGTGTGTGTGTGTGTGTGTGTGTGTGTACTTGGTGCACAATTGTTTTACACAACACGCTGTTTTGTTTCAACATGTAAACATGGACCTAATCTAAACATGGTCCTAAAACTGCGTTTGAGCAATTTGTATATTAGAAACCTTGTCATAGCCCCTGTAGAATGTATAACAGTTTATTACAGGATGATGCTTGAAAAGTAATAATTTCTTCTAATTGAGACAACGCAAAGTGAATGTTTATTGTTAGATAATCTGCGAGAGGTTCCTAATTTAAATTTTTGTATAACTTTGCACCTAGGAAGCTTTCTGTATTATTATACGTATTAATACGCTTTAATTTCATTTATAGAAACTCAACCGCATATCAGTTATCTTTCATTTGAAGTCTTTTTTTTTCGCAATAGTAACCGTTCATTAATTTTAAACAGTTTTAAGCATGTATGCTTAGATCTTATATATTAGAGTAATTACAATTGCACAGTGGTACACCTGTCGGAAATTTTTCCGATTTACTTAACATAATCATTTTAGCTAATTTTAACTATCTGAGTTCTGTTGCACAATGATGATTCAATCCAAGCAAACGTGTTTCCTTAAATTCCGCATCCAACAAACCTATTGAATCTTGTGGTTTATAATATCAAAAGCTTTAGACATATCAAACATATACTTGCAGTTTTCATTCCATTATCTAGGTTGGATAATACATGCTTATACTGGCTGGAATAAGCGAGAAAAAATATTTATTACGACTTAGTCGTCACCTCTAATCAAGGATGCTATGGAAAGGTCATTCAGTTATAAATCAAAAACGTTACTTTCGTACAAAATTTGATGGAAATTTGACAATTAAATTTATACAAAGAACAATAAATAATGATTGTTGGCTTAAAGCAAAGTTTTTGTTCAACATTCTTGCAAGTTCCTAATTTTAAAGACATGCCACATATGAGTGAGATACAATGTATTGAGATATTAATGATTTACGGGTACGGAAATAAGAAAGTAGGACTCAAATCGAAGTATGTAATATATTCAACGGAATTTACTCAGATACTCCTGTCCCTCAAGTCTCTCAACTAATTAAAAAATTCGAAAAACTTATACCGTTGAAGAAGTGAAAAGAACTGGCAGACCAAAATCGGCAACAAGTAAGAAAAAAGCTTAGATGTTGGCAATTAAAGAAACGCTACAAGTTCCAACGAGGGAAACAGCCGAAAATTTTGAAATTAGCCATACTTTGTGCTTAGAATTTTAAGAAAAGAAAACATTCATCCTTGCAAGTTTGAATTAATACATGAATCGAATGAAGATGGTTTCGATTTTTGTGAGCAACTGATGGGACGATATAATGCAGATCAGTATTCTCTTCAAATATTGTATCCATTGATGAAACGAGCTTCATGCTAAACGGCACATTAAATCGAATTAATAGCCCTATTGGGCGAAAACGAACCCATACTGGGTGCAAGAAGTATACACACAATATTGGCAAAGCTAAATATGTGGACAGTTGGTATTACAGGACCATTTTTTCTTAATGAAACCCTGCTGATCGTTATCTTCAACTGCTTCAAACTCATTTCATACCTCCAATCACTACATTATTCTCGGGTGGAAATGGAGGTATTGACAATAAAATTTTCTTCCAACACGGCATAGCTCATCTACATTGTGTTGTGCGTGTTCGAGAGTACCTAAATAATGTTTTTCGAAACATGTGGATCGGCATAAGAGGGTCTATTGAGTGGTCTGCCAGATCTCTGCATTTGATGTTCTTATGAAGATTGCCATTTTATTTATAAGCATTAAAAGTAAAGGTAACACCAGTATTATTTATAATTCTCTAAATTAACCAACGTATGACGTGTGACACAAATTTACTAATAATTTCTATTGTTAAAAGAACAAATCCTTAATGATGATAAGTTTTTCGTTAAAGTTTGTCATGACAATGTAAATAAAAACTGGAGAAGCAGTGAACGGTTTATAATTATAATAACTGTACTCCATCATATTACAGACCGCTTGTTAGAGCGGAAAATAGTAGCATTTTTCTATACCCCTTAACCTTAATTTGTTCACTAAATGTTACACCATCAAACTGTGCTAGGTTGTCGCGTATGATTATAAAACTAACGGATGGGAGGCTACACTAGCGGGCCCGTTGCACGATGTAAAGCAGCGAAAAGAATGCTTACGCTCACCATAAAATGGAAGTCACAACCGATAAAGAACGTCACTGACGCCACTGTGGTCTGAATCTTTGGTAAATTTACGTAGGCTTAAGATGTTCTTTGTTCCTGAATTGTTACAGGAAACAAAACAAGTGCCAACTCGGTACATAGATAGCTCAATTCTCAACGTAAAAATTCGGAAAATTTACTTTAAAGCTATGAATTAGTTAAAGTATTTATCACAAAATTTAATGATTTTAATTAGTATCAAAATAATACTCAATGTTTAAATAAATTTTGAAAACGTAGCAGCATAATGGTACAAATATTTACTACACCCTCCACATTTGGGTCAACAAATGAACTAGTAAAATGTATTCATCCAAGCTTTCCGAATATACGATATATATATATATATATATATATATATATATATATATATATATATATATATATATATAGACTTCCATAAAAATTGCAACACCTACAATTTGTTGTACGATTTTATTCAAATTTTCGTCAACGGTGTCTTTCATTAGAACAAACAAACGATTAAAATTTGAATAAAATCTAGCTAGCAGTTTTTTTTTTTGTTTTTTCCTTTGCACTTAGTAACATTAAGTTTGAAGAAATAAACCAATCAGTGTGTAATTAACTGTCAATTTTGCAAATTGTTTGTTCACAATTTCGTTCTGAACTTGAGAACAACGCCAAGAGTACGTCAACATCAATATTGTTCCCAATTGACTGATTTTGAACGTGGCCATATTATTGGCATGAGAGAGGCCGGACTTTCGCTAAGAGAAATTGCTCGTCGTGTAAACCGAAATGTTACAACGGTATTGAGATGTTGGTCCAAATGGTCCGAGGAAGGGGTGCACCAACGTCGCCCTGGATCTGAACATCCCCGCAGGACTACAGATCGCGAAGAACGTCGCTTAAGACTTTTGGCTACAAGAGACAGATTTTCAACAACTCGATCAATTGCAAATGATTGGATGAGAGGTGTAGGACCCAAAATGTCAATATCATCTGTTTATCGCCGGATAAGGTCTTATGGGCTGCGTTCATATCGCCTATTTTTATGTCTTCTTCTTACACCACTTCACCGTTTACGCAGGCTAGAATGGAACAACGAAAGAGCGAATGGGGCGCAACAATGGCATCGAATTGTGTTTAGTGACGAGTCCCGATTTTGCTTGTGGATCCATGATGGTCGTAGGAGGGTCAGACGGATGCGTGGAGAACGTAAACATCCAACATTTTTTGTGGAACGCAACACAGCCCTCACACAAGGAGTGATGATATGGGGTGCAATATGTTACGGTAGCAGATCACCCTTGGTCTTCATTGATGGCAACTTAAACGCCGCTGGTTATATTGCCAATGTGCTAGAACCCGTTGCGCTTCCATATCTTCAGGGGCTGGGAAATCCCATTTTCCAACAAGATAATGCACGCCCTCATACGGCAAGGGCTACAACTCATTTTTTGGAAGAAGCTAACATTGCTGCCCTCCCATGGCCTGCTCGGTCGCCTGATTTGTCGCCCATTGAACATGTATGGATGAGGTCGGTAGGCGACTGTGTAATTTACCCCCCCCCCCCCAGAAAACTTACTCGATCTCCGGCTACGGATTCAAGAAGCTTGGGTTGATATACCACAGGCAGCTATAGATCACATGATTGATAGCATGCCACGCCATCTAAATGAGTGCATTACAAATCGTGGCGGAGCAACGCATTATTGAAAAACACATTTTTAGTTTTTGTTCTTTTGTTTTCAAATTTTAATCGTTTGTTTGTTCTAATGAAGGACATCGTTGACGAAAATTTCAATAAAATCGTTGAATAATTTCTAGGTGTTGCAATTATTATGGAAGTCACTGTATACAGGGTGTATATTAAAATCACCGACAAACGAAAACTGGAGATTCTATGATTCAAAATAAGACAAAAGTGATCAGAAACGATTTTTCGAAAATGCTTCCTAACCGAGATTTTTTTAAGATTCCTCAAAAACTACAAAAGATATTACACTGGGATTTGGTACACCTAAGGGTCTAATTAAGTACAATTAATTAAACGTCCCTGCTTTTCTTGAAGAAATATTTTTTTTTGTTAAATTCAATATTTAATTCTGCAAATAAAATCATACTTATTATTTTTTCGATTCGGCACCCGTTTCTGAAATATTTTGCATTCACATAAACGACTGCATTATTCAGTAATAACCAAATTAAATAAATCAGAGATTGATTTGCATTTGACAGTTACGTATCTTATGTTTGCTAAAATAGTTGCATTTACGCGTGTTTTGTAATTCATTGTTTGTGTCTAATTACTGTGAAAAAATGAATTATTCCAAACGAGAACTGGTCGATATGCATTTATGTTATGGTAATACTAATTGCAATGCTCGTGCAGCTGCTCGACTTTATAAACAAAGATTTTGAAATAGAAGACATCCACATCATACTACGTTTAGAACCGTTCATCGTAACTTGTTAGAGTATGGAAGTTTAAAAGGAAAGAAAAATTCCGGACGAAATGTTCGTGTACCAGTTGAAATTGAGGAACAAATTTTAGATAGAGTTTATGAAAATTCATCAATAAGTACGAGTGAGTTAGGTTTAGAATTTGGTGTGTCGCATAGCAAGTCTTGGAAAGTTTTACGAGAACAAAATTTACATCCCTTTCACCTACAAAAAGTGCATGCATTATTGCCTGCTGACCATCCTTGTCGAATGAATTTTTGCAAATGGTTTTTAAATAAAAATGCTGAAGATGTACAATTTGTTCGAAACTTATTGACCACTGATGAGTGTACTTTTTCCCGAAATGGAATAAAAAACTTGCATAATTCCCACAAATGGTTAGATGAAAATCAGCATCCAACTGTAATTACAGCTCACCAACATACTAGACGATCACCTAATCAGACCTATCCGTTTTCCTCAAAGACTTACTGGCGAATTCTATTTAAATTTTCAGAGAGAAGATTTGCCAGAATTGTTTGATGACGTACCCTTAGATGTTATAATGAACATGTATTTCATGCATGATGGTTCACCACCACATTCTACACGAAACGTCAGAGAATTTTTTAATGCATGGTTCCCTGGACGCTGGATTGGACGAGGAAATGAAGTACCGTGGCCGGCACGATCGCCAGATTTAAACCCATTGGATTTTTTTGTGTGGGGGTATCTGAAGACTCGTGTCTATTCTGTTCAAATTGATAATCGAGAGCAACTTTGGAAGCGCATACAGATGGCATCCGATGAGATTAGGGCTATGCCACAAATTTTTCAGCGTGTTAGGTTTCATTTCCTAAGAAGGATACAAGCTTGCATTCAAAAGGAAGGAGGACATTTTGAACAATATGTATAAAAATAATTATTATTTTGTTTTTGATTCCTTCAATATGTCTTTAATAATGTACCTAATAGTTAACTGCGTTATTTTTTTGTAAAATAAAACAAATTTTGATTTTTATTGAATAATGTGGTCGTTTATGTTAATGCAAAATATTTCAAACACGCGGTGCCGAATCGAAAAAATATTAAGTATGATTTTATTTGCAGAATTAAATGTTGAATCTATCTAAATAAATATTTCTTCAAAAAAACCAGGGGCGTGTTTTTTTTTTACTTAAACTGGTTAACTTAAAATATTCTACGCCACTGGATGGAGTCAGTTGGCTCAAACTCACTTGATTAATTGTATTTAATTAGAAATTTAGGTGTACCAAATCGCAGTAGTTTTTGAGAAATCTTAAAAAAACCTTAAAAAAAGTATTTTTTAATCAACCTGTATCTCGGTTAGGAAGCATTTTCGGAAAATTGTTTATGGTCATTTTTGTCTTATTTTGAATCATAGAATCTCCAATTTTCCTTTGTCGGTGATTTTAAAATACACCCTGTATATGCAGGGTGACCCAAACTCGATGGCCAAAACGAAAGTAGCTGATTCCTCTGGTCAAAAGGAACAAAAAATTGTTAATACAGGGTGTGTCTATTGTTGATGGTTTCCAAGATGTTAACTTTTTTTTAATTTTTTCTATTTCGTGGACTTGTTTTTTAAATCACGCTGTATCTTCCAAACTAGAAGAGTTACAAGAAAACACATTAGGAGAAATTTGTAGAAGATGAAATGCCTTAAAGAATATTGAATTCATTCGAGACAAACTCATCATTCAACATTTTTAATGACATAATTAGTTCAGAAATGATTTTTTTTCAAATCCCAAGACAAATTTCCAAGAGGAATATTTTTCCAATAGAGATGGATTTGATACATGACCGATAAAGGTAAAACTTCCTTTTTTCATAAGCTTCACAACGATATGAAAAAAACTTATGGTTGACGTACTAATTACTGAATTGTTACAGGAACACACCTCAGGAAAAACTTTTAGAGCATAAAATTACCTTCAAAAATATGGTAGAGTAGATGAGAATTGACGATTTGTCCCTCACTTTTCAATCAATCTGTACATTTACGGCAAGAAATACGTCTCCTTTACTGATATCTTTTCATCACCGTAGCAACGACTTGACATTAGTAAGTTAGTTGTCAAAATTTGTTTGCTATTACAGTTTTGCTGATTTCAATACGAGTTCTTTCTGTTGTGGTGATATTGTAATTTAGTTTTTGAGTCGTTCTTGTTCTTGTTATTATTATTGTTCTTGTTCGTGTTCGTGTTTTCCTTCCTGAGTCATGTTTTCAAATGAAGAATATGCCGATATCCATCCATCTCTATTGGAAAAATATTCCTCTTGGAAATTTGTCTTGGGATTTGAAAAAAAATCATTTCTGAATTCATTATGTCATTAAAAATGTTGAATGATGAGTTTGTCTCGAATGAATTCAATATTCTATAAGACAATTTCATCTTCTACAAATTTCTTCTGTTTTCTTGTAACTCTTCTAGTTTGGAAGATACAGCGTGATTTAAAAAATAAGTCCAGGAAATAGAAAAACTTAAAAAAAGTTAACATCTTGAAACCATCAACAATAGACATATGTATTAACAATTTTTGTTCCTTTTGGCCAGAGGAATCAGCTGTTTCGTTTGGCATCGAGTTTGTATTATATATATATATATATATATATATATATATATATATATATATATATATATATATATATATATATACATATATTCAATGTTATCAGAATAAGTACTCAATTGTCACTAGACGTGAGACGTGACAAAAATGTACGTGAACCCTCTTTTAAAATATCAAAATGCAGTAGTCAGTAAGGAAATATTTCGTTATACACTATCTTCCACTAAATAACATATGGTTACTGATAAGTACGCTGCTTTGTATATAGTTTCGTATTTGAATTGGGCAACTAATTCTTAAACTCTAAATTTTGAAATTCAGATTTGGTGACTAAATCCATAAGTGGCTATTAAATTCAACAAAGATGTCACAAATGTTCAGTAGCGTGATGCACCTAAACGAACTGTTCAAATAAAAAAAACAAACAGCTTGACAATGATACCATTAAAAATATTGCATTTCATGATATGGTGAAGATCGTTGTCATTAAATATAAACAGGAAAAGTAATATAAGTACAATATAATGACAAATATAATCATAAAAATGAATTTTTAACGTACTTTCCTGGGCTAACTATGTCTAGAGAACACTCAATAACGATAATTTGAAAAAATGTTTAAATCTGTAGTAGCATTCGTGTACATACAAGCAAAATTATTGTAGTTAAACGTTTAATCACAAACAACGGTGCTGAGACAACTCTATAAACTAATTGTTTGTTAATTTCCCAGTTGAAGCATACCCAAATAAGGTGTTGAGCTGCTGTAATCCTTTTAGGTACTTATAAACAAAAATAATTTTTAATTATATGTTTACCTTTGAACTTATTCGTTCATAACAAAACTTATAATAAATTAATATTAGTCAAGTTGCTTTGGTATGTGTGAATCCTTGCGATATTGCAGGCTCGCATTCCATTAATATAAGTAATTTGATTATCTCATTAAATTTAGAATTTACATCAGTTCTACATACATAAAGACAAAATTTACATCAATTGGGGCAAAGTACAGGTTGTAGGTTCAAATACTACTTGAAGTAAACTTTTTATTTATGTATTTAATAAAATTAATAATAATTTTTAATTATATATTTACCTTTGAACTTATTGGTTCATAACAAAACTTATAATAAATAAATATTAGTCAAGTTGCTTTGGTATGTATGAATCATTGCGATATTGCAGGCTCGCATTCCATTAATATAAGTAATTTGATTGTTATCTCATGAAATTTAGAATTTACATCAGTTCTACATACATAAAGACAAAATTTACATCGATTGGGGCTTGTACTTCGATAGCGCAGTTGGTGGTGCGGTATTCTAGCAAAGTACAGGTCGTAGGTTCGAATCCTACTCGAGGTAAACCTTTTGTTTATGTATTTAATAAAATTAATAATAATTTTTAAAAACACAGTAGTCTAAAATGCTGAACACTGACACCACGACGATCGTCACTTTGCTCATACGTGGAAATTGTAGTCTAACGCATACCGCACTGTAAATTTCGCAAAGCTGTCATACTGTTTGACATCGCTCCAGTGCTGCGCCTTATTGTCTTTTTGCCTTATTGTTCACTTGCTTCACGATACACTGATTTTTTTATCGTTAACCTATTTCTTTGTTTCCGTGATCATTTTTCACTGATAAAACCGCCCTAACAGTATAGACTGATAACAATTTTAATTCTTAATGTTCAAAAGTACACGTGTTTACACTTAATTACGTCACAGGGGGTTTTAGGTTTACCTCCCTCTTTTTGTTATGAATAATTTGATCGTAATTGCAACAAAGCGCACACTGATACTGCTACATTGTCTTCTATCATAATTTGCCGCTATTTTTTTTAAATAAATGAAAAGTTCTTAAAACTAATCCCAATTAAAACGTTTCAAAGCTATGCACAATTATATACTCTAAATCCCTTGCAGGTTCTGCAGTTAATTGGTTTTTAACTACCGCTCTCAAAGGGGGGGGCACGTTTTAAATGTAAAATACCTTTCGGTCAGAATTTAACCAAATTTTGATATGTTCTAGAACTTGACCAATTGATCAAACGTCTTCATTGCCCGAAAGCTCAAAGCTCAACAGTTTTTGATATACAGGGTCTGCAATATCACTATTTGATACCTTCAATATATCATAAAATGGACATTTTTGCCAATATTAACGCAAAACTTAGTGAAATGTTATTTTTTTGTGCTACTGGTTACGACCTTTTCTTTACTTTCATTATTTTTGTACATACACCTGATATACAGGGTGAGACCAAATATATGTATCTGAAAAGAATTATACGGTGGTATTGTTTTGATATTTTGGTGAACGGAAGTTAATACATATATATGTTCATTTAAATTATTATTGCAAGTTAAGTTCCCTAGACGTCCGTTATATAATAGATTTAATTGAGTATTATTATACTTCCTAGTTAATTTTCTGATAACTTAATTGAAATGTTTATATTAAAATAAACTATTTGCTAACTGTATATACCTACATAATAGTCACGATGTGTTTATACTGATACTGGGTGTCCAAGTACAAAGGACCAAAGCGATATCTTTAACTTCATATAGGTACGGAAAAAACCGTTAACATAAAAAATCCCTTGCAATTTGATGTCGTTGCGAAATACAAAGCTTTTGGAGATTGACAGATAGAAAGGTTAGATGTGCTTCATTTATTATGCTCACTATTTTCTAATAAATTTATATTTAGTATTTACTTATTCATTTAAACCAAACCGTAATGTGGTATTGCGCTTTTTCTTCTGCTTTTATTCGTACAATTAGATTTTTTTCTGATTTTGCCCTTTTCTTTCCGTTTTTCATACTACAATTATTATTTTTTTCTATTCCCAAACTTATAAAATAACAACAATATAGTAGGTGGCTATGAAATGTCAAAAATTAATCCACTAATTAAGTGATATTGTTGATGTTTAGTTGCAAATCTACTTTTTGAATTAAAATCGGCGAAGAGTTTATGTGAAAAACGAATCGAATTCCATGTTTTGCTTGTGGAAATGCTTTAGTTGAAAATAAGTGGTGAGGTAAATGCAAGAAAGCACGAAATTGTGATTGCACGTCGCCGCGAAGCAAATCTACCGGAGCGGGTCATAATAGAAGATACTCGAATCTGCAATATTTCTATTGTAAGGGAAATTAAAGCAATAGACAATAACCCAAATTTTTTGCGATTAAATGTGCTACAAAGGTCAACTCACTTATGCTCCATTTGTAACGATGGGAATGATATACATAAAATATCCATGAAAATACGTACTGCTGTAATATTCATTTGGATGAGAATGGTAATCTGTTTGAGTTTCTGCTCCCTGGGTTACGATATGTAAATCGGCCATTATTAGCAGGTAATCAGATTAATATTTTTTTACAAGCATTACGTAAGGAAATTAAGAAAAAAGGCTGCCACACGGCTTACGAAGACATTCCTGTGCAAGTTACGACAAGGTTTTAGTGATAGTTTTTTAGCGGTTATTTTTAATTATTCCACAAGACAACAAGCCAGTTTAGCTATATCTCTAGTTAGACAATCTCTTTCTGCAAGATTTGTACCACAAAATATTGGATTTACTGCTACAACAAGAGACAACTACATCGAAAATCATGTAACTCCTTTTGCAAATCGTCTATATAATCAAAACCTGGATCGGCCTCAAGTTATAGTGTATAATGACTGTACTTATCTAGAAATAGATAAAAGTTCTTGTTTTAAAGTGTTGCGACAGTCCTACTGTACTTATAAGGGTAAACATCTTATCAAGCCATCTCTGCTTGTTGCCCCGAGCGGATTTATTCTAGACATTCAAGGGCCATATTTCTCAAATTCTGAAAACAACGATGCTAACATACTTATAAGTGAATTTAATAGAGATGTGAATGGAATGCGTGAATGGTTTAATGAAGGAGATATCTTCATTCTCGACCGCAGGTACTTGGATGCTATTCCAGCTTTAAATAGATTAGGTCTTAATTTTAAAATTAATTTGCCCAGAGGTCAGCTACAGTTATCCACAGAAGAGGCTAATGATAGTCGTCTCGTTACGAAAACCAGGTGGATCTTAGAAGCACGCAATAGGCACTTAAAATCAATTTTTAAATTTTTTAGCTTAATATTGCTGATTTTCTTAAAATTGCTTGAGCAATTATAAATAAATATTTTCCACCCATTTTCATGCAAGATGCTCCTATTGAGTTAGCTGGAAATATTCTTCAAAAAGTTCAAGAGCCAAATGTTGTTCAAGACTGGGTTGAGGAGGAAAACATACGCACTAGAAGTGGCAGATGGGTTGATTTAAATGAAATTATCGTTCCCGCATTCCCACGTTTGTCACATTACTATCTTAAAGAGTTAACTGTAGGTATTTTTCAAATAAAGCTTGCTCCTTCTTATATACAGGACAATGAAATAGAGGACCCCCAGGTTCAATATCAATTTGATGAAAACTACGAACCCGGTTTTATACGGGTAAGGATATATTCTCGCCTCAGAAATGCTACTTGTTACCAGTTGTGGATTGCATTTGTGCCGAATAATGAGGAAGATGAACCTAACCCAATATTAGGTACTTACTGCACCTGCAAGACTGGTGCCAGAACTTTAGGTACTTGTTCTCATGTGGCAGCTGTACTATGGTTTTTAGGATACGCTAGGTATCAAGAGCTAATCAAATATCCTTCTACAAATGTTTTAAATCATATACTAAATGCAAATAATGCGGAGGTGATAGACATTTAACATTTGATTATGCAACTTTTTGATTTCTATGACAATGGTTATATCAAGACCAAAAATTATTTACTGTTTTCTGCCTCATCAGTTCAGTTAACTGATATCTTATTAAGCTTATATATATTTAATATATTAAAATACGTTCATTAACGTTTCTACATAAACATTTCTTATTTCCAATGGCTGTACAAAGCGGTAGTGATGATGGAGGTAGACCTTCGAAACCGGTCTGTCGATGGTGTGAACAGTGAAGGCACTAGTATCTTAAAGAATTTTCTTTTCTTAGTTTTGCAAAATAAAGATGAACTTCGACAAGCGCCTTCTTTATCAAAAGAATCTACTGAAAACTTTATTAGAAAATAGTGAGCATAATAAATGAAGCACATCTAACCTTTCTATCTGTCAATCTCCAAAAGCTTTGTATTTCGCAACGACATCCAATTGCAAGGGATTTTTTATGTTAACGGTTTTTTCCGTACCTATATGAAGTTTAAGATATCGCTTTGGTCCTTTGTACTTGGACACCCAGTATCAGTATAAACACATCGTGACTATTATGTAGGTATATACAGTTAGCAAATAGTTTATTTTAATATAGACATTTCAATTAAGTTATCAGAAAATTAACTAGGAAGTATAATAATACTCAATTAAATCTATTAAAGAAATGAAAGACTCTACATAACGGACGTCTAGGGAACTTAACTTGCAATAATAATTTAAATGGACATATATATATATATATATATATATATATATATATATATATGTTAACTTCCATTCACCAAACTATCAAAACTATACCACCGTATAATTCTTTTCAGATACATATATTTGGTCTCACCCTGTATATCAAGTGTATGTACAAAAATACATATCACTAAGTTACGCGTTAATATTGGCAAAAATGTCCATTTTATGATATATTGAAAGTATCAAATAGTGATATTTCAGACCCTGTATATCAAAAACTGTTGAGCTGTGAGCTTTCGGGCAATGAAGACATTTAATCAATTGGTCAAGTTCTAGAACATATCAAAATGTGGTTAAATTCTGACCGAAAGGTATTTTACATTTAAAACGCATATTTTTAAAAAGAAAATGATATGTCAACCGCTTAACGTTTCACTACCGTCATTAACAGCAAAAGTGTCATTTGCTTCTTTTTAGTACCCCTTCTATAGTCTTGATGCACGCGACTTTACAATAACTATATCACCCATTCAAAATCGATTATGTCGTCGCCATATTATATAAGAAGTGACAACACGGCATTCTGGGACCGAAACAAACAACGTCGAAGTCCTCGATCACGCTGTTACCCTCATAACATAGTTGACATTTCCTCTTAATTAAAAGAAAACCTAAACCTGTTGCAAACCAAGGTTGTAGAGCCTAATTTACAATAAACTTTCTTTTAGTTAAGCTGTTTTTCGTAAGGTTTTACTTTAAAGCTCTAGGCGGAGCCTGAAATAATTTAAAACGTTGTCACGAGCAATGAACTAAACTAATTGAGAGATATAAACCAAAAACTACATTTTTGTCCCTCAATTGTGGTCGTCTTCATTTATTTCTTATCAGTACAATGGAAAAACAACATTGAAAGTAACATACTTTGATTCACACTTGTACGTTTTCACAATTACCTTACAGAATAAACAAATTGGTTTTAAAAATTATTATTCATAACAAAAACTTATAATAATGATAAATTGGTTTTAGTATTATAAACTAATATTGGTGGATTTGATCGACCTATTTCCACAGTTTTTGCTTTTTGAGCGCGACGTTTCTGAAGCGGAATCTGCTTTCGTCATCAGGCTTAGTCCTGAGAAAAACTGTTTTCGCATTTGAGTCGAATTCATATGTTATATATAATTTTTTCCCAAGAACTTGACTACTCTCAGATTCGAACATGGTACCTTTCACTTACTAGCATATATATATATATATATATATATATATATATATATATATATATATATATATATATATGTATATTTTACAGTATATTTTATTGCATACCTGTATATCACCATACGGTTTGCAGAGTTCAGTTTTTTTGCAATGTACATATATTCTTTTCAGAAACCTTGAAAGTGTTCTTGAAAATGTCTTATCATCTGGTAATTTAATCAATGAATGAAATATGCCATCCAGATTTAAAAGAAAACCATTACTCAAACCTTATCGTTTTATAACCTTTAATCCCTTTGATTTCATACCCTCATTAAGGGGGTTGAATAAAAAATGTAATCCGCCAGCTTGAAGCATATACGTGCCTATACATAACTCATACTCCCGCTCGATAATTACCAAACTACATTTCATAGGTAATGTTAGAACCATTCAAGTAGCGCCTAATGTTCCGGCGCCTAAAAGTTCGCGCACCTAAAAGAGCTCGCACCTAATGACTCTGCGTCTAAAAGCGCGCGCCTAACGGTGCACGCCTAAACAGGCGCGCCTAAACGTCCTAGACCGAGAAATTCACCTTATCACCCATTAGCATACTATTTGCTAAGTATCATCACAACCTTATCCGGAAAAACCGAGTCTATGGTCAAGAATACGCAGAAATCATCAGAAACTTTCAACCAAACCACGAAGAAGTGCTGGTAAGCTTTGAGACTGAGACTGTCTATTCACAAATGTCCTTACCGATAAGGCGCTAACTATCATAAGGGACAAGCTGGAAAAGGATGAAACGTTAAACGAACGCACGCAACTCTCGGTAATCACAATAATGGGACTTCTGACAATATGCATTAGAACTACATATTTCCAGGTAGAAGACAAATTCTACCAACAAGAGTTTGGGATAGCGATGTGTTCCTACTATCACCTACAGTGAATGTATATATATATATATATATATATATATATATATATATATATATATATATATATATATATATATATATATATATATATATATATATATATATATGGAAGACTTTGAAGACCAAGCGATATCCGAATTCACAGAGAAACCAAGGATGTGGCTTAGATACGGGGACTATACTTTCGTAGTTTGGCAACACGGCAAGCATAAGCTAGATGAATTCCTAGATCATCTAAATAGCCGTGCACCCTGCATAAAATTCACAATGGAATTGGAGTCGGAACAAAAACTGCCATTCCTGGATGAACTTGTACACAGGAATGACAACACTTTCAAGATAAATGTAGACATGAAACCTACACACACGGGGAGGTACCTACACTACAACTCCAATCACCACAAAAACGTGAAGTTAGGTGTGGCAAAATGCTTGTACGATAGAGCAAAAGCAATATGCTCAAAACAAGATAAAATGCGAAGGATAGGCAGCAAATACAAGATATGCACTGCCTTCAAATCGACCAGAACGCTCAGGGGAATACTAACCAAAACCAAACCATACAATGAAGATCAGAATTCCAAGAATTTCGTATACAACCTACTATGCGAATGCGGCAAAGCATACATAGGAGAGAGCAGTAGACCACTCAAGGTGAGAACCCAAGAACATAAGAACAACGTCCCCAAGGGCGAAACAGAAAGATCAAGAATCGCCGAACATGTCTGGAACGAAGACCACCGCATCCAATGGGATAACATACAGATAGTGGCAAAAGACGAGAACACAACTCGTCGGAAACTCAAAGAAACCACATACATCGCACTAGCAGAAAATCCAATAAGCCAAGCTAGTGTAGAAATGAAACCCATACGGATTCCAATAATACGCGACGAGCTTATGCGCAATACACCTTGCGCAAGAAGTTACGGCGCAACATGCGCAATAAACTTCTGCGCAACCACGAAAAAGTTTTATATATATATATATATATATATATATATATATATTCGAATCTGAGAGTAAAGTTCTTGGGAAAAAATTACATATAACATATGAATTCGACTCAAGTGCTAAAACAGTCCTTCTCAGGACTAAGCCTGATAACGGAAGCAGAGTCCGCTTCCGAAACGTCGCGCTCAAAAAGCAAAAACTGTGGAAATAAGTCGATCAACTCCACCAATATTAGTTTATAATACTAAAACCAATTTGTTTATTCTGTAAGGTAATTGTGAAAACGTACAATTGTGAATCAAAATATGTTACCTTCAATTTTGCTTTTCCAGTGTACTGATAAGAAATAAATTAAAACGACCACAAATGAGGGACAACAATAGGAAACCACAGTTACAAAACACTTTTAATACGGAATAAACTAATACGCTTCACAAATATTATGACTTTCAATGATAAGATACGATGGAAACCGTGAACAAACAATAAAAATTAGGTAAGGTTGCCTGGTAAATAATGATCTCTAAAAGTATTTGTGTTCCTAATAACATAACTGCGTTATCTTTCATCCATCCGTAGAATTAAACACATTCCCTAAAGTTTAAAAGGGTATAAGTTGGAAAGACGTAATTCGATTTAAATAACTAAACACCAAAATGTTTCATAAAAAAGTTCTTTTAAAATCTCTTTCTTTTTATTTAAAATGTATTCTCCCTCGAAACTAAATTGACATATTTGTTTTCTAAATAACATTCAACGTATCTGAAAGTTATTCAGTGTCGTAGTTTTGAAATGAAGGCTTTGAAAACCATAGTAGTCTAATGCTTTACTGAATAATTTAATTTAGCTGGACTCAGTACATAGCTAGCAATTGATTTTCCAGTGTTAAAACATGTTTTTATTGAACAAACAGTAAAAACTACTTTTGTACGCAATTCGTTATCTAGGTTCCTTTTTAGCTAACAAATAGAAATACTTTTTTTAAGAAACTCTCTGATCCACAATACATTGTTACGGAAGTCTATTCACATTCTCACTTTATCAGCATATTCTCTGAATTTATAGCTTACTTATTCATCTCTACAGTCGTATTGCGGATACTTATTGTGAGACTGAAATATGAGTCGTAGCTACATATTGGTGACATAAAATAATCTGGTAATGGCATATTCACGATTGGAATGATGTAATTAAGTAATTAAGTGTGTTAATTTAAAAAAAGTAGGCTATGTAACACAATTTAAACATAAAACCATAATAAATTAGGGCAACTATAAACGTCAGAAACTCAATCCGAATGTTCGAACCTTTTTTTTATCCGTACATAATTTTTTTTTGTATAAAACAGCAACATTGTTTTATTTCAGGACGTATTCACTACCAAAACAACAGTGTTTTGCTTTTAAGGTAATTTCGTTACTCTTCTAAGTAGAAGCCCTTTCCTTGTCCTGACAAATCTGCTAAAGGCTCCAGTAACTTACTATCACAAACGTTTGTTCCGAGAGTTTTAACTCGATTATAATCAACCTGCTGCAATAGGAATGCTTTTATTAATTTAAAGTGGTAACGAATATAATTTGCTTGTACTTTAAGCAGCGTAGGTATAAACGTATATATTTTCAATGACTTCCTTTCATGACAGTTATACCATTGAATTTAATGCAATGCTTACACTTTGGTGCCAATTTATATTATGCCATTGAACCAGAGAGCATAAGACTACAAATATTACAAACAAATAAATAAATAATATATATATATATATATATATATATATATATATATATATATATATATATATATGTATGTATGTATATAAACATAAATAAATCATCAATACTAAGGGTTAAGGCAGGTATTGATATTGAAGCCCTACAATTAAAATTAAATAAATGGCTATCAATCGAATACGCCTTGCAAAATATATGAGTGTACTTTGCTTGTTCATCTGGAAATAACATAAATATAAAAATAACCTACACTTGAACTTGCTAAAATTATTCTTCTATTATTTAAATATATTACAATGACCTGGGTACCAATCCGTTATTAATAATCAGGTATCAAATGTGACAAAAGTGGGACAGGAGTGACATAGCATATCATAGTAGATATGCTATGTCACCCCTGTCCCACTTTTGTCACTAGATTTGTCATCAGATTTGGAGAGTCACCAGAAAAGTCACTATATTTCAAGGCTGGTAACATTGCCTGCTTCAAGGTCACGTGGCAGAAAATTTTCAAGTCCCTTCAATGTCCCCGCTTTAAGGCCGCTCTCATTGCCAAGGTTAAGTTCTTAACGTATACACACCCCACTTCACGGTCAATGGTTTTTCAAAGTCGAGGTCGCTCACACTGCTTATCTTCAAGGTCATCCGTGCACGTATGCATCCTACGCTTCAAGGTCACACATTCCATGCATCGAAGTATATTCCTCAAGGTTATTGAAGTAACTAGATTTTGAAAAAAGTCACCAGAAAAGTTCAAGGTCAAGTTCCAGATTGTCCACGTCTAAGGTCATTGTACATGTTACGCCAAAACACAAAGTTTTCAAGGCCAAAGGACCCACCGTACACATTTCCCGCATATTCTTCAAGGTAATCGTCCCTGCTTTAAGGTCACGTGGCATTAAATGGTCAAGGTCGCCTTCAGTGGCTATCTTAAAGTGTATTTTGCATGTACGAGCCTCCCGCTTCAAGGTCAATTGCAAGAGAGATACTATGGTGATCTACTTTGAAGTCCCTGGGTTGAAGTCAACGGTACTTCAAGGTCTCTCCCATTACCTATGTCTATTCTTTCAAGGTCAAATCAAACAGATTGTTGTTTATGCTAAAGTAGGTTCATGACTAAACGGAGTCAAGGTCAAAATTTACTGGCATTAATTTTCAGGGTCACCTGTAGAGTTCCTTAGAAATCAATTCCTAATCAATGACTTTTGTATCAGTCGTAGAAGTTATTACAATTCCTAGAAATAAATTTTCAAGGTCACCTGCAGTGGTATGATAGTTCATGGAATGAACTGTTTGTATTAAAAGTATGTCAGGGTTAAATGGGTCTTATATTGGCCTAATGCTCTTCAAGGTCAAATCTAAAAATAGAAACTGGAAGGTCATCAGCAAGAAAGGGGGGTAGATGTGGAAGTGGTTAAGGTATTTAAGTTCGCGTGACGCCCAATTTTGTTTTCAACCCCCTGTTACGGTGATACATTCAAAAACTAATTCTGAACGTACTACAAAATGTGACGATTAATTGTTGCTATGGTTTTTAGACTCTAACATTTAGTTGTCAAATTATGAAATGTCTGAAAATGGCAATGTCTCGTCCTTTAAACGAAAAAACTTAAACAATTAACTAATGTAAAGATATCGAGAAAGAATAAATACAGATTTACTAATAATACAAATAAAAAATATTGCAACACATAAACAATGAATCCTTATTTTAAAATATGTTGGAAATGTTCGCCTAGCATCTCTTGGTAAATGAAGGTTCGGGTGAAAAATACTTCCCTAACGTTCTGGAGAATTTCTGGAGTTACTTGTGCACAGACGTCAATGATACGTTGACGAAGTTCTTCCAAAGGCTCCAGATTTGTTGTATAAACTCGAGATTTAAGGTAATTCCCATAGAAAGCAATCTAGTGGTGAGAGATCCGGCGACCGCGCTGACCACTCCGTAGGACCCCGGCGACCAATCCATCTATTCGTATAAGTTGCGTCTAAGTAATTTCCCACATCCCTAAAGTAATGCGATGGGGCACCGTCTTATGCTGAATTCTTGGGGATTTTGGGCTATAATATTATTAATAAGAGGAGTAATTCTCTCTTCCATTTAAAACACCATCTAAATATAAGGGTCCTACAATGCGGTTACCCGAAATACCTGCCCTAGTATTTTATTTTTTAGGAAACTGTGTATGTACGTCACGAAATACATGTGGATTTTCATCACTCCAGTATCTGCAATTTTGAGTGTTCACGTTTGTTCAGATAAAATCTGCTCTCGTCGCTAAAACAAACATGTTTTAAGTAATCAGGATTTCTTACGATCCTCTCTGACAGAATCTCTCAAAACTCTAGTCACCTATCAGGATCATCCTCTTCCAATTCATGAATATACTGGCCAACGCCTTCATAGTTTGTTGGCCGTTGTGGAAAGCGTTTATTAAAGATTAGGGCGGTAGCATGGTAATTGCGAATAACTTCACAAAAGATGATAACGCTTCAGTTTTTTCGTTTAAAGTTTCATACACTTTATGCTTTGACTAAGTGTCAGAATCTAAAACCCATAGTAAAAATTAACTGTCACATTGTCAGTACGTTCAGAATCAGTTCGTGAACGTATCACCGTAACAGGTGGTTGAAAACGAAATTGGGCGTCACGCTAAAACGACTTATTCAAATGTTTTCAAATTTGTTGATTTAAGAATGAAAATACCTTTAAAATGAGGTATCTCTTGACCCCCTTTCCCATAAGAAAAAAAATTTCAAAATATCACTCAGCTGTCATTTTGGAACTTTTGGCAAAAAATAGTTTTTTTACTTTTATAACAGCACAACAAATTGCACGATAAAAGCTGTTACCATTCAAAAGTTAAAAGGGGGGTGGCAGGCTTTTGGTCCTCCCTGTATAGAAATGATTTAAGTAAAAGTGCAATACACTATAGATCTTACATAATTAGTTCTGTTACGCTGTATATAAGCTGCCTCCCCCAATACGTGATATTGGGATAAAAGGAATTAAAAAAGTGCTAAAGGGGAACAACAAAATCTTGTTTTTATTCAATTAATGAGTTTCTTGAACAATGATATATTAAATTTGTTATACTTTCATGTTCATTCACAAACACTATCATGATCTAGTCAATACCATCAATATAATAACTTTAAATGTTAAATTTTAATATACTTTATTGTTTATTTTTACATACTTATATGTCTACAACACTATATTTTTCCTTTTAACGTTAAACATTTATAAAATAACTCGCTATTTAAGATATCCTCGTCATTTATGTTTTATCTTTATAGTAATTTTAACAACTCTTTACAAAATACTCATACATACATATTTTTAGTTTTACATGTTTTGCAGAGAACCCTTCAGTCCTATTGTTTGTGTTAAATCTGTTTGTCTTTTACGTATACAGGGTGGTTTAGACCTAGCGTTAAACAGTTTTTGGATGATAGAACAACATAAATGTGATTCAAATACATAATTAAAAAAATTCCACTTCACACACCTACTTAAAGAAAAATTATTTTGATTTTTTCCAAGAAAACTGTACATTTACCCAAACATTTAGAAATTCTGGGATATTTTGATACATTCCTCCAACTTTAACACTACTGTTGCATTCTACATTAAATTTCAAGTAAGGATGCATAGCTTATGATGAGCCTGAATCTACACTACTAATTAAATTCGTTAGAACTGTGAAGTAATCATTTTCTTAAAAAAAAGAAAAAGCTTATACACACATACATTTCTTTAAAAGAAATGCAATAAAAACTGCTTCAAAATCTAAGCTTTCAGAAGACAGGATATAACATTTTATTCGTCACCATTTAAGTACAGTAATGCCACTTTGAATAGTATAAAACATGGTTTGAGAAAAATTATAATTAAACTCTATCAAACTAAAAAGAGACAATGAACATTTTTATTATTATAGCTATAACCTTAAGGTTACAGTTAATTGTTATAGCCCACCTTATGATGAGATAAGAGTAGTAGACAGGCACTTGTCGCCGCCATCTTGGATTTTCTGGGGAAAACCCACCTTTCACTTTTTTTACACACCCACGTGGGAGACCATATTTTCCACCCTTAAGGTTTCTTTCCGGAGGCCTTTTTTATCCCTAATTTTTACACACCCACGTGTGAGACCGTATTTTCTATCCTATGATTTCTTTTCGAGAGGTTAACCCTAATTAGAGCCTTTTTTGCACATGCTCACGTGAGGGGCTGGGGTTGGCCCTGTTGCTGAGGGGGCTGGACGTGGAGCTGGTCTTAGGGTTATTTTGATGGTCATCTAATTAAGGTCCTTTTGGCTATATTAAGAGCAGTGCCCCTGGAGGTTAGGCAAACGTACATGCATACAACGTTGGAAATTGCATAATTAATAAGATATTATTATTAAAATTATCGATACTATTGATTTAAAATGGTCATATGCTATAGGATGATCTTTTACCTATACGAGAAAACGTTGTATTTCTAATAAGGAGGTTCTCGTAAGACAAGTGTAGGGCTTCGCAACTTGTTCTCGGGCCTTCGCCCCAGGCCGGAGATGGTATGGGAACCTAACCTTATAAGACAAGTTTAGAGCTTAGCCCCCTATCGTGGCCCCCTTGGTGCAATTGTATGTGGTTCTAACTTAATCTTACAGCTGTAGGCCTTCGCCCCGTCATACAAAATTGTATTCTAATAAGGAGGTTCTTGTAAGACAGGACTTGTATCAGGGTCTGCGCCCTGGCCCCTTTGAGTAAAAATTGATTTTAGGGCCATCTAGTGGCGTATAGACTAATGAACATTTTCTATAATAGAAGTTGATAATGCACGCCTCTCTCTTGCCCTGTCTTGTTTCTCTCTCACCCTCTCTCTTTCGGCTCTTTCTCACACACAAACAAGTCAATTAATTAATCAATCTAAAACAAGTCACGCTCGATCACCAGATCAATCTCAATCAATCAACCGAAATTATGTCTTACAGTTTTCGGAAACCAGATTGCAGTTCAAACTGAATACATTAAAGTCTAATTAAACATGACGTGAAATAATAAATAATTTCTACCCTAATGCAATGATGCTTTATGTATAGGCAGATTCTCTAAACAGTCACCACCTATACATTCGGAACATTATGTCTGATTTGCTTGCATTTTCAATTACATACATACACACAAAATTGTTTCATTGTAACGTGTTCATTAACAGTTGTAAAAACCCATTAAAAAGACTGGAAAGTAATAATTACTTATATATAACATAGAGTTAAATTAAATTAACATGTTTTTAAGAATATCAAAGTGATATAATGGAAATAAAAGGCAAGAGGTTTTAATGGTTTATTATTATACGCTAATTAACAATAACTACAAGTTTAAAATCCACGAATACGTACCAGCTATTTGAGAGTTGATCTTATGACGTCATCCTATAAGAGTAATAATACATTTTAAAAATCTTTATCGACATTTTTGTTAGCAATATCAGGTAAAAAACATATATTAAAAATAATACGATTACCTTTAGAAGTGTTTTTTTCCTTCAGCTGTACCATACGTTGAACTGAAATATATTTTTAAAGAAACTTGTTACGTATAGCTTAGATGTGTTTTATAACTGTAATTAAAAGTCTGTAAATAAATAAAAGGGTTAACACTACACTTACCAACTCTGTACTTAAAGAACGTTTTTGAGGCACTGCTTCACGAGTGATAGTCCCTGCCTTGTGTTGCTTGCCTAATCAAACTAAAAAAACAACTTTCTGCGTTGATGTAAAAACTAGCTATTGATTTCCCATAATTAATTTTTAGATTGTAAATATACAAACAACCTTATTATCTTTATCACACTTACAGCAACTCGAATTTTCCTTTCTCTTAAAATAATTAATAACAAATCGGTTTGAAAAATATTCATATTGTACATACGGATACGTAAATTGTTTTTTTTATAAAAAAAACCACATTAAGAGTTAGAATGTGTGCAACATACGGTTTTAGATTGACCATGTATTTTCCCATATTATTTTTTTTATTAGTTTTTAAATTTTTATTACCATGATTGTTATTAAAATTATCACATCTCTATTAGTGATCATTTTTATATAAAAAGGGATGCCTAAAATTTACCATTGCATTTTCAATTTTGATAAAACATAATCTCGTTTTGAGGAAACGACCTTCAAAACAATCAATCAAACCATATACATAAGAATGCTTTAATTCCATCCATTCAAATAACGAATTAAATAAATTCAAGATGTATCTGAAAATGACTTCTATCAAAAAAGGTTGTATCTTTTTAAAAAACCTTAGATTTTTATAAAACAAGACCGAACGTCCTAGTCGTTATTGAACATTCTCAACCATCAATGTACAGTATACATTGCAATAACAAATATAATTCAGCTCATTACTTTAAAATAAATGTGTAATTAACAGCTGGTTGGTATACATCAGAATGTTATTTGTTAACATGCAATTTAAAACACGCGTTGAATAAGCGGTCTTACTCGCTTATATGTTTTATTTACACAGACCTTTTGAGATTTTTGTCAAGGGCCCGCGACAAGGGGAAAGACCCGAACACAAGTTCCTAGGAACTGTATGTAATTTTGAAAATATACAGCTACGTGGAACTATGATCAATTACTTTTACAGAAAAAAACATCTGTTAGCTCATACACCACTAGATGGCGTCACAAACAACGTATTCGTGGATTTTAAACTTGTAGTTATTGTTAATTTGCGAATAGTAATAAACCATTAAAACCTTTTGCCTTTTATTTGTCTTTTATCTGAGAAATGCATCATAATATCCCAGAATTTCTAAATTTTTGGATAAATGTACAATTTGAAAATGTAAACTTTCACCATTATCACACATAATAAGATACTAATCTTTTTTGTGTTCTTTTTAATGGTGTATTTTAAATTATACAGTCTAAACATTTCGATAACACTTACAGTTATCTTCGTCAGTAGTAATATCTGTTAAAAATTGTTAAAGATGTTGTATATAATTTTGTCAAAGTTGAAAAATTAAAACATAAACATCAACCTGCTATTAATATAACCGTTTGAGAAACGTATAAAGCCAAATGTAGAATTAAATTTTAGTAAAGAATAACTAGGTCATTAAAAATTAAATATTGTTAAAAAGTGTCTTAAAGATGACAAATCAGAACACTCTCTAAGGCGAAAGCTAACAATGAAAAATGTCAGCCAAAAAACACATTTAACAAAATTTAATCAAGTTATGATGTAAGTGTAAAGTTGTCAAAAACTTCAATTTCAAAATGATAGAAGCGGTCACAAATATAAACATGACATCAAATAAAATAGTCCAGTTAAATCTAACAAAGAGATATCTTTATCAATAAGTGCAAGTGTTATTAACAATGAAAAGCATAATGCAGAACGTTTTTTGTAATTTTTAATTTCAACTACTTATGTTAAATTACAGTGCTGTGCTAATTTAACATATAATTGGTAAAGCAGTTGCTTCAAGGTCTAGGAAAAACACAGCAAAAAAACCTAAACACACCAAAATTCAAATTTAAAATCAAAATTAAGACGTATCATTATGCCATTTTTAATTATAAGATGCCAAAACCTATTTAAACGGAGATTTTCTTCTTGTCTATTAAAATTATAAGGGTGTTTATATATTTCAATAGCTTCACGTTGTAGACGAACATAATAATAAGTTTGTCTTGACAATATTTCCATATTGTCAAATGGAATGTCATGATTTAGATTATTCAAGGCATGCTGAGCCACAGCAGACTTCTCTGGTTGACCTAATCTACAAAATCTCTTGTTGTTCTTTAAGTCTTGTATCAAAGCTACGTTTTGTGGTTCCGATGTATAGTTTTCCACATGAACAAGATAACTTATACATTCCGGAAGATGATAAAGGGTTTGACACATCTTTAGGTAATCTTAAATCTCCTTTAATTTTTCTTGTAGGTTTAAAAATAGTCCTAATACCATATTTAATTAGGATTATTTCAATTCTATCTGTAACATTAGCTATAAAAGGAAGAAAAGCAGTACCCACATTAAGAAGCGGTTTTTCTTTAAGGTTACGTCTAGAAGGTGTAATAACATTATTAATATCTGTAAGTGAATATCCATTATCTTTTAAGGATTTTGTTAAATGTTTATATTCATCCTTCAAAAATTCAGGGTCACAAATTCGTTTTGCTCTATCTACTAAAGATTTAATTACACCAATTTTTTGACGTGGACAGTGATTGGATAATTTATGAAGGTATCTATCAGAGTGTGTCGCCTTTGTGTAAACCTTAAAAGATAGTGAATTATTATTTTTAGATATTAATATGTCAAGAAATGGTAAACTTCCATTAGTTTCTTTTTCCATGGTAAACTGAATACTAGGATGTATACGATTTATAAAACCAAAAACTCATGCAGTGCTTCTTCTTCATGTCTCCAAATAACAAATGTGTCATCTACATATCTATACCAAACTGAAGGTTTTTTTTGGTGTATTTTGTAACGCTAATGTATCAAATTTTTCCATATAAAAATTAGCTATAACAGGACTAAGGGGACTACCAATTGCTACACCTTCAATCTGTTCATAAAATTTTCTATTCCACTGAAAATAAGTTGTAATAAGCAGTGCTGAAAAAGAATGGTTATGTCCTTTGGAAAATGATGACTTTTGTAAAAAGTGGAACAACATCAAAATACTAATAATTTTAATAGACAAGAAGAAAATCTCGGTTTAAATAGGTTTGGGCATCTTATAATTAAAAAAAGGCATAATAATACGTCTTAATTTTGATTTTAATTTTAACTTTTGGTATGTCTAGGTTTTTTGCTGTGTTTTTCCTAGTTCTTGAAGCAAATGCTTTACCAATTATATGTTAAATTACCACAGCACTATAATTTAACATAAGTAGTTGAAATTAAGATTACAATTAAAAATTACAAAAAACGTTCTGCATTATGCTTTTCATTGCTAATAACACTTGCACTTATTGATAAAGTTATACTTAACTGGACTATTTTATTTGATGTCATGTTTATATTTGTGAATACTTCTATCATTTTGAAATTGAAGTTTTTCACAACATTACACTTACATCATAACTTGATTCAATTTTGTTAAATGCGTTTTTTGGATGACATTTTTGATTGTTAGCTTTCGCCGTAGAGAGTATTCTGATTTGTCATCTTTAAGGCAGTTTAACAATATTTAATTTTTAATGACCTAGTTATTCATAACTAAAATTTAATTTTATGGTTGGCTATATACGTTTCTCAAACTGTTATATTAATAGCAGGCTGATATTTATGTTATAATTTTTCAACTTTGACAGAATTTCTTACAACATCTTTAACAATTTTTAACAGATATTACTACTGACGAAGACAACTGTAAGTGTTACCGAACGTTTAGATTGTATAATTTAAAATACACCATTAAAAAACCCAAAAAAGATAAGTATTTTATTAAATGTACAATTTTTTTGGAAAAAATTAAAATAATTTTTCTTTAAGTGGGTGTGTGGAATGGAATTTTTTTAACTATATATTTGAGTCACATTTATGTTGCTCTATCACCCAAAAAATTTTTAACGCTCGCTAGGTCTGGACCATCCTGTACATATATGTATAATTACAATGAACAAATCATATTCTTTTCTAGGAATTACAAAATACTCGCCTTTATGCAACTGGCCCTTAAACGATTTTCTAATTTACAAGTAAAGGTAAAACCCAAAAAAAAAGAATAGAAAGCTACTTGTAAACCTCCACACTAATCTCATACATTCCTTGGTTAACCCGAATGTACCGTCAACATTGTGACTAATAACGTAAACGTTGATTCACGGAAACTATTATTTATGTAACGAGAAAAGTAAAATAATTACGATAACTTTTAAACAGAGGCGTAAATAGCGCCTATGGGAAACACCGATCTTGCACCCCTCTCCGACAATAGGTAGTGTTGCTATATTGACAGAGTTCCGCAAATTTCGCCATTTTTATAGAAAAATCACAATTACAATTTTGTTTTTATTATGGTCACGCAAAGCAAAATAAAATCGCTTACGAAAAAAAGATATTTACAAGTTTTCATGGCAATTATAATCATATAGAAATTTGTTTTCATTCAAAAGTTGTGCATACACATCCGTAAACGTTACCTTGTTGTCTAGCATCAACAATTTAATCTTCTTAAAAAAAAGTTCAGCTTTGCTGATGTAGTCATACAATTGTGAGGTTGGATATGTTAATAAATTTTCTTTGTAACATTTCAGTTTAGTTAAAAGACATATCTATGCTCTCTGGTGATTACTACAGCAATGGTGAAATAGACCTGACACAGGCCCTGCTTTGCATTTTACATAGGCAGCTGCCTAGAAGATAATAAAGGCAGTGTTCATTGTCTTCATTTAAGTCTTCAGCTCGATTTCTGTTATGTAGGAGTCCACACAGTCTAGCAATCTTCGACTCTTTACAATATTTAATTAACGCCTCACCCTGATAGGGACAATAATTGTATTATACACTAGTTTCATATTGAGATAATGTTATTAATCTCAAAGACCTTTTGAAGCCTGCTGGTCCAGCAATTAGGGTTCGCGTCCAAATTACGGAAAACAAATTTTCTGGCGCGTCTTGGGTTAAACGCCCTAACAAAGAGAATTTTAATTTTTCATTATCTAAATAATTTTTTTTAAGTAAACCGCAGCCTGGTCCGACAAAAGTAACCCACATTGAAATTGCCCTTACAATGTCGATAAAATTATTTAAAAATGTTACAGTCTCTTCATGTATATCCTTATTTTTTAACGATAAACCCAGTTTTGAAGTTCTGGCAGTCACGATACTAAACCATGCAGTGGTCTCAAATGTAGAATCTTTTTCAAAATACATTATCTAATAGCGGCAGCAGTGTCATGATGCAGTAGCGAAAATGCAATATTCACGTTCCTCTTATCAAAATGTGAGGAGTCAGGTGTATGTATCTTCAACCTGTGGGCCGTTATCAACTAGCTACCCTTTTCCAAATTCCTCCATGGCCAACTGGTACTTCTCGACAATAACTTCATCCAATAGAAATACCTTCCGCTTCAATAAAGATGCAACAACATTTTTGTAAATACAAATGGGATCTGGTGTTACATATTATTTGGCTTTCCAAATTTACTGGATGCTTACAAGAATTGTTTATTTTTCCATATCTATCGGCTCCTATGTTCAACAGACGCCACAATTCCCGGTTTGTGGTCCCAAGTCTGATATTAAGGTGTTCACCGTCAGCCCAACTTCATTTGAAGCTGTTATTATTTTTACTATTTTCTGCCATACCTCCTTGGCATTACAGGAATTTCCTGTTAACTCGTAACTAACGGTTTGCTTCCATCGAGAGGCAAGTCCCGCCAACATGAAGACTAAATCGTGTGTTGCCAGTTGTCTTGAAGTTGAAGCAGCGTTTTCTGAAAGTGACATGGTAGGTTTCCCCAAGACCTTCTGTGTTTTATTGTCGTATTGATATTTTGGCTGAATTGTCATCTTGTCTACCAAAAGTGCTACTTGCTCTTCTGCGTCATCAAATAGAGATGTCTGAAAACATGTAATTATTATTATGCAGTTGTAAAAACCAATCACAGTACACAGTTACTTTTATTGCAATCAAGTTAAAAACGTCTTGTGGCAAACCTGGTTCAGCCTGGAAGTTTTTAATACGGTTTTGTAATGTTCTAACGCTGGGAGAGGGCAAATCCTGTTTACGAAGTTCTTCGTACCCTTTTGCCCCACATGCCATGTATAGTTTCAAAGCATTGTTGACAGTTGCAGCAAACCATTCAACGCCACGATGACTGCCGTTTTTCAAGTAAGATAACTGATATGCATGAAATAAAATCTTATATACATCTTCTGGTGTCCTGCCTTTGTCTTCTTCTATTTTCTAAAGCTTATGTTCTAACCTCACAATTTTTCTTTGGGCAGATTTTTATCTTTTTTGAATTTTTGAAACTAAGTTATCAATGAAACCTTCATGTTCTGTTGATGCTGTAGCGTCAGCGTGATCTGTATTATTAATTATTACCGTCTTTTAAGATTCAGTGGTGAAGATAACACTTACCGACATGATTATCGAAATGTTCCTGTGTTGATTCTGTTCCACCTTGTCGATTACACTCGAACTGATTTTGATCGAAATGCATTCAAGAAATACACTGTTTATTCACAAACTTACCTCGCAAATACAGGCTTTTAAAGCCAAGTATTGCCGATTGATAAACTTTATCCACGTTTGCCTTCTTAATAAATTTTCCCCCTGCGGCAGGAAATCTACATATATATATATATATATATATATATATATATATATATATATATATATATATATATATATAGGTTATATTCAACGGTGGGATGTGTATAAAGTTATGCGTTTCCGCCATATTTATACAAAAGTAGTGGCGACAAGCAATTGCGAAACTCTGTGAATGTAGGAATGCTAACGATAAGTTTTATTTTTTAAAAAAACTACTTTAAAATTGGGCAAAAAAAGCACACAAATTAAATCTACTAACACATTATAACAAAGTTGTCTTTCTTGCTTTAGCAACGCGAATTGTTTAATTATATTATCAAAGTCAATTTATTCGGCCATTTATCGTTCTACGCTCAGTAAAGCAGGTCACATAATCGCCTTTGGCCCATCGGGGCTCCCAAATATGAAAGCATCAAATTTAATTTGCGAAATGATATTTCTCAAATAGCAATAGCAACCGCGATTGTCAGCAATATTTTCAATGCTATACTCATATTATGAAAAACGTTTTCATCTCCATACTGAGCCATATCACAACTGTAGGCTTCTCCAAATTTTTCACAACGCTCTTCCAAGTAACTTGTTTCGGTTTAAAACACAACTTTTCCATATCAAGAATAAATTCAAATTTCTTGTAAACGAACGCTTCTGCCTTTTAATTCATGAATATACGGTTGACAGCCCCTTTCCTAACTTTTTCTATTTCTTCTTTAGCTGACAAAAAAGCATATCTCGATGTTTTGCAATCCATTATTTTCTTTCTCCTTGACGTGTTTCAAATTCAATGTCCCATTTATTGCAAATTCGTGTTCCTTCTTTGAGTGAGTCTTTTAAATCTTTTAAATCTAAAGCTGCACCATGAAAATTCATTTTGAGATCCTTCAACCTCTTTGTTTGTCGCAAGGTATTTGATGCCGTGCAAAGATCTTCTCAAAATATCACACCATTTCTGACTTTCTCTTTGAATTTGTTCTTAAAGTTTGGCATCAGTTGTGCCTCCGTTGTTAAATAAATTTCTTTCCATTTCTTTCCACTGAGTAAATCATTGTCGATGATGTTTGGAATTTTCATGAGCACTCATTCTCTAAGGTGCTTTCCATTGCTTAAATCATCTCCAAACTAGATTGGTTATTGAACCAGGAAGACAGTAAATACAAGAGGCAGCCTTTTTGGTTTTAGGTGAATAAACTAACCATGACCGCAGCACTTGTTCACCAAGTCCATTTCCTAATGCTTCTTTGAACAAAGTTTTGTTCATAGAACGATTGTTAGTGGGAAAAAAAGGACCCACAATGTTTGGAAAATACTTAGAACCGAGTTTTATTTCTACTCTCAACGCATCAGCCTTTCCCGATTCTTCACAACACTTAAGAAGTCCGATGTCTTGCTCTTCAGTCGCTCTAGATGTGGGATTTTCAATATCTTCTGCGTTGTAGGATATCAAGTTTTTACTTACTTGAACGTCATCAAAATCCATTTCTTTGTCAGACCCATCTTCTAAGCCTTCAGAAGTAGAATTAGAATTCGCTAAAGATCTGGTCAACACACATATACTTTCTAATTTATTATTTATTTTCTGCATCATTAAATTTCCGTAACAAATTCTTTCTCGATTGAACTTGACCCAGCACCTTCTAATTCTTTAGAATTTGCAAAATTTTCAGGACATTCTGAAGAAGTCTTGAATTCAGCAATAACGAAAAACAAAAAAAAAACATTACAACAGACTTTAAAGCAACCGACTCTCGTTTATAGGACCTACGTTAGAATACTGAATACCGATGCCCGTGCTACGCGACAAGGATTCCCCATATTCCCCACTGCTTTAACACAGAGCACAGCACTCGGTACTATTCTGCATCTCCTTTTTTCAAGTACAAAATCAAATTTGTAGAGAGAAAGAGAGCTAGAGGTCTAGAGAACATGACAAACGTGAAACTAAAAAGAAATGTGCACGCTTGTCCTTCGCTTTGGGTCTTTTATCTTCTATAAAAATATAGAAATTAACTATCATATCTACTGGGTGACATAGAAAAAAGTGCCATGCATAGTGTCACTCGACAGAGGACACTAAAATAAGAAAAAAAGTTACTATGAACTTAGGTCCGCAACGCCTTTGTTTAAAAGGTGTTTAATTATTTTTTTGTATTTTTTTTTAATATCTTTTTACAATGATGTAATAAGTGGACGAAGTTTTGTATACAGGGACTTTTTATCACGCATAATTCAAATATCACCTTAGTTCTTTTATTACTGATAGAGGGCGCCACATATAGGTTTCCATTTTGTTTGAATCAGTCCTAACTTTTTTGCCTTACACTGTATGTCATTTTCGACTGAAAAAATTTGTTTTCCCACCTTTTCTGCTTCACTATTAGAACATGATTATCTTCCTCGTGTACAATTTTGCGAATGGTTGCAAAATCAAAGACATTTTTTCTTCAATTTTGTTTACTGATGAAGCTGGTTTTAGCCGTGATGGTGTTCTAAACCTACATAATATGCACCATTGGAGTGATGAAAATCCTCACCAAACCGTAATTAGAAGTCACCAATATGGGTTTTCTATTAATGTGTGGGCACGTATAATTGACAATTACTTCATTGGCCAATTTCAATTGCCCAATCGATTGACAGGTGAACTGTATCGAAATTTCTTGGCGAATGAACTAAATACGTTATTAGAGGATGTTCCATTGGCTGTTATTGGTGGAATGCGTTACATGCATTATGGCGCGCCAGCTCACTTTTCTCGATTGGCAAGGGAATTTTTGGATAGGAGATTTGGAAATACGTGGATTGGTCGAGGGAGACCTGTACCCTGGCCAGCTCGTAGTTCCGACCTTAATCCCCTCGATTTTTTATTTTAGGGATTCATGAAAAATGATGTTTATTCTGTAGAAATACATAATAAAGAGCAACTATGGATAAGAATTATGGAATCCGCAGATAGATCCCGTAATAGCCCAGGAATATTTCTAAGATGCCGTCAATCCTTAGGAAGAAGAATTGAAAAATGTATTCAAGTACAAGGACAACAATTTGAACATCTTCTAAAAATTTAATGTTTTTTTAATCACTGCCCTTCATTGTTGCTATTAAAATTTAATTGTTGAAGTGTTATGTCATTGTTTTTGCAAATAAGTTACTTTGGCGCTTTTGGATAATTTGCATGCATCGGATGCATTTTCTCGTAAACCGTTGGTCCCTAGCGACTTCAATAAGGTATACCTTTCTGAAGCAGAAAGATGGGAAAACAAATTTTTCCAGTCGAAAATGACATACAGTGTAAGGCAAAAAAGTTAGGACCGATTCAAACAAGATGGAAACCTGTATGTGGCGCCCTCTATCAGTAATAAAAGAACTAAGGTCATATTTGAATTCTGCGTGATAAAAATCCCCTGTATACAAAATTTCGTCCGCTTATTACATCATTGTAAAAATATATTAAAAAAAAAACAAAAAAATAATTAAACTTCAACACCCTATATCTTTTAAACGAAGGCGTTGCGGACCTAAGTTTATAGGAACTTTGTTTCTTATTTTAGTGTCCTCTATCGTGTGGCACTATGCATGGCACTTTTTTCTATGTCACCCTGTATTTTAATAATTTTAATAATCACCGAAGTTAAGCAACGTCGACTGCGGTCAGTACTTTGATGGGTGACCGCTTTTAACCCCCAATCTGACCATGTTTCCGATAAGATACCAACTTGGAACAAATACTGACCCCTATTACTTCTTTATCCTCTTTCAGAATCTGAAGCCAGATTTTTTATATTCCTTAACCCAAAAAAAAACTACACGCACACACAGGAACACGCACGCACGCACGCACACACACAAGCACACACACACAGCACACGCATCAACATACACACACGTACGCGCATACGCACACGCACACGCACACTCAGACGCTCACGCACGCGTACACGCGCGTACACGCACGTTATAAGTTAGGCGCTTCAGGCCCCCGTCAGTTGCCGCCCATGGCACGCACCATGCCTGCCATACCCTAGTTACGCCTCTGCTTTTAAAGAACATGTGCTCATATTTTACCTAAGCCTCTAACAATGAATCCTCATAATCAAATATTACATCTAAGCAATTTACTATTCTAATTTAATTAGGACATATAAAATTAGCAAATACATAACCACTCCTGCTTCATATCCCATATATGGAAAATGAAACGTGTTCTTAAAGTTACAAGAAAAATGTCCAATTCGAACTCAAGTTTCTATGAATTTAAATTATTAAAGGAGAAAACAATGTGGCTTTCCAATGTTTAATAAGCTTAACACGTTGGCTACCATATGAGTCAAATGTGATACACACTCTTACTTGCTCTACCGAATTCGACGAAAGATCACGGGTGACTCGGATTGTACATATATGAACCATTTTATCATCTGTTTTACGAGAGCACGTTT